>CM065707.1:7111899-7149399 GCA_017654935.2 Phymorhynchus buccinoides
AAAAATAGATTTGTTTACCTCCATTACTCGGTCAAATACCATAGCAGCAATGCAACAATGGCATCGAAGCTTGAAGCCGCAGAATGCGAGTCAAGGACTTGCAAACATTTTTTTTTTTACAAAACTTAGGGGTGGCCAGTGGCCACAAACTGATAAAACTTGCAAAATGTGACGTAAAAATATAGATGATATAATTTTTTTTAGAATGACGCACGGTGTTCTAAGTGCTGTATGCCTGCTCAAACACACGAGTCGATAGGCTACGAGAGCTGATGGCAGAGTGACTTCCCCTGTTTGACCGATTGAATTAGGCAAGATCACTCCTCCCACACACCATGAAATTACTCCCCTTAATTATTTCCGAATAGTTCCTATGAAGGCCTTTTCTTCCTCCAGCACCGTCCTCAAACGGCCCACAACTTGCTCGCGAATAGAATCGCATACTTTTGAACCATTTGGGGACAAACCAGATGCCACGGTGCTGGAAAAGGATAATGCCACAATTATGTGGTTTGTGACAACAAAAGTTGATATTCCTCCTCCCTCTCTCTCTCTCTCTGTCTCTCTCTCTCCCTCTCTGTCTCTCTCTCTCTCTCCTCGTCTCTCTTCTCTCTCTCTCTCATCTCTCTCTCTCTCTCTCTCTCTCGTCTCTCTCTCTCTCTCTCGCCCGTGTAAAAAAAGTATGTATACTTATCTCATTACCCTGTATAAATAAAATTTCGTTCGTTCGTTCGTTCTTCTCTCTCTCTCTCTCTCTCTCTCTCCTCTCTCTCTCTCTCTCTCTCTCTCTCTCTCTCTCTCTCTCTCTCTCTCTCTCCTCTCTCTCGTCTCTCTCTCTCTCTCTCTCTCTCTCTCTCTCTCTCTCTCTCTCTCTCTCTCAAGTTGTTCTAGAGACATGTGTGTATATATGTGGCTGTGTGGATAATTGGTATTTGCAATTATTTGTCATTCATGTATTGATCTGGGGGGGTTGTCTTCTAATATTTTCCTATTTGTTGTTGGCGAGATGCAAACAGTATTGTGCTTATTCTTTTCCAACATTAAAAAAAGTTTTGTTCGTTTGTTTTCTCTCTCTCTCTCTTCCTCCCCCCCCCCCTCCCCCCCGTAATACAATGCTCTCCTTTTTTCTTTTCTTTTTCACAGTGAGCCGATGCCCCATTCTCCAACCGCCCCAAAACGGACTCCTCCTCACGGGTGGCCAGTGCAGCCGGGTGGTGGGTAGCGCGTGTCGGGTGGTGTGCCAGTCGGGTTACACAATGGGCTCCTCCTCATCGGGTAGCGTCACCTGCAGACCTCATTCACAGAACGGAGGGACTTCTTCCCCTGCCTGGGATTCCCTACCCACCTGCTCTCGTGAGTTCTGCCCTTGACACATCTAATACTACTTACAGACCTGTTTACTCTACTCTTTTTGAGTAGTATCCTACTCAATTTGGACCTCTACTAGGGGAAGACGGGGTAAAAAGCGCATGGGCGGGTAAGAAGCCCACCCCAATTATCTCTTGAAATGAAGCAAATTTCAGTCTCATTTTGCCCATGAGACGAGCGTTAATGTCTAGCATTCGTCTTATGGGCAAATTTGACTGAAATTTTCTTTATTTCATGATATAATTGGGGTGGGCTTCTTACCCGCCCATGCGCGTTTTACCCCGTCTTCCCCTACTCTTCAAAACTGAAAATAATGCTCTTTAACTCTTTCACTGTCAGCCATATTTCAGCCAAACATTTCCATTAAATTTACCTGTGACACGTATTAAATGAGGTCTATCCTTACTTCCTAAAACTAAGACAGTAGGGTATTTGGATAATAGACTCCAATTTGATGACTTTTAGTGACATAGGTGTTAAAATCACTGTGGTGCTAAAATGCGACGTTGGCGGTGAAAGGGTTAATTCTTAATTACTACTACTCATTTTCAGTGAACATTGTTTGATGGTTTAATTAATAAAACTACACATTTTTGCACCAAAGCTACTCATTTCAGCTATCCAGACTACTCACGACTTGTGTAGGGGGTAAACAGGTCTGCTACTAAATTCACTGTCTCTGTTCTATGTCCATGTGCGTTCAACTGAAACAACGTGCCTATACTTGTCAGCGTGAGTATGCCTCTGTCCCAAATGGCGTGGTGAGTGAGTGTCAACAGGAGCAAGCTCTAGAAAACTATAAAGATGAAATGGTACGGCCACGTAAGATCATCCGGCGGCTTGCCAAAACCATCCTTCAAGGCACTGTACCAGGTGGGAGGAGAAGAGGAAGACCAAGGAAGCGCTGGGAGGACAACATCAGGGATTGGACGGGTCTGCCTTTTGCCAGAACTATGAGGCTAGCTGAGGACAACATCAGGGATTGGACGGGTCTGCCTTTTGCCAGAACTATGAGGCTAGCTGAGGACAACATCAGGGATTGGACGGGTCTGCCTTTTGCCAGAACTATGAGGCTAGCTGAGGACAACATCAGGGATTGGACGGGTCTGCCTTTTGCCAGAACTATGAGGCTAGCTGAGGACAACATCAGGGATTGGACGGGTCTGCCTTTTGCCAGAACTATGAGGCTAGCTGAGGACAACATCAGGGATTGGACGGGTCTGCCTTTGGCCAGAACTATGAGGCTAGCTGAGGACAACATCAGGGATTGGACGGGTCTGCCTTTTGCCAGAACTATGAGGCTAGCTGAGGACAACATCAGGGATTGGACGGGTCTGCCTTTTGCCAGAACTATGAGGCTAGCTGAGGACAACATCAGGGATTGGACGGGTCTGCCTTTTGCCAGAACTATGAGGCTAGCTGAGGACAACATCAGGGATTGGACGGGTCTGCCTTTTGCCAGAACTATGAGGCTAGCTGAGGACAACATCAGGGATTGGACGGGTCTGCCTTTTGCCAGAACTATGAGGCTAGCTGAGGACAACATCAGGGATTGGACGGGTCTGCCTTTTGCCAGAACTATGAGGCTAGCTGAGGACAACATCAGGGATTGGACGGGTCTGCCTTTTGCCAGAACTATGAGGCTAGCTGAGGACAACATCAGGGATTGGACGGGTCTGCCTTTTGCCAGAACTATGAGGCTAGCTGAGGACAACATCAGGGATTGGACGGGTCTGCCTTTTGCCAGAACTATGAGGCTAGCTGAGGACAACATCAGGGATTGGACGGGTCTGCCTTTTGCCAGAACTATGAGGCTAGCTGAGGACAACATCAGGGACTGGACGGGTCTGCCTTTTGCCAGAACTATGAGGCTAGCTGAGGACAACATCAGGGATTGGACGGGTCTGCCTTTTGCCAGAACTATGAGGCTAGCTGAGGACAACATCAGGGATTGGACGGGTCTGCCTTTTGCCAGAACTATGAGGCTAGCTGAGGACAACATCAGGGACTGGACGGGTCTGCCTTTTGCCAGAACTATGAGGCTAGCTGAGGACAACATCAGGGATTGGACGGGTCTGCCTTTTGCCAGAACTATGAGGCTAGCTGAGGACAACATCAGGGACTGGACGGGTCTGCCTTTTGCCAGAACTATGAGGCTAGCTGAGGACAACATCAGGGATTGGACGGGTCTGCCTTTTGCCAGAACTATGAGGCTAGCTGAGGACAGGGTTGGATGGAGAAGGGTTGTCAGATCATCAGTGGTGCCCCTTCAGCCCAGGTTGGCTAATGGGGCTAAGTACTGTAAGATGCGGACTATAAGCCGCTACTTTTCCCCTCAACTTTGGCCCATGCGGCTTATATACTGATGCGGCTTATCTGCGCATTGTTTTTTTCCATTCTACATTTATCAGTATGATTAAATCTGTTTCTGACCACATTTTTCAGCCTATTTTGAGATTCCGAACTGGTTTTGGTAACCAATAGATTCAAATCTCATGTTTAAAGTATCTGAGAACATTAAAAACTTATGTTCTGCTAGGATAATTTCTATGTTTGTGTTGCTTTGTGCACATATAATATTCTCTGCGGCTTATAAACTGGTGCGGCTTATATGTGAATAAATACCTAATAATTTGTCAATTTAATTAAGGGATGCGGCTTATATACAGGTGCGTCTCATAGTCCAGTCTTTACGGTATTATTTTTAGGATATTAGGATACATCAGTACTAAAACAAAATCAGTCTTAAATGATGATGAAAGTCCACTTAACAGGCGGAACAGGCACACATGGGACATTGATAACTGTAATGATAGTGGGACGATCCTGGAGGTACTGCAATGCCAGGAAACTAGTCCCGAAGTTGTTGTTTTTGAATAACCAAGATAATTAATCTGTTGTTGTTTCGTTCCTCGGCTTAAGCGCTCTGGGGGCACACCCAGTGCCACGTGAACATTTCGCATGGCCTTGGGTGGGAAGATTACGTGTATGGCTGCTTTTAATTAAAGGGACCCTGCCACATGGGCGGCCATACTCCGACTTCAGGGGACTTCGTTCCATTCATGGAGCCACCCACACATTCATTCACTCCACCCTGCAGAGGAGTGACAACAACCCAACAATTCTTTACGGCGTGTAGGGAGAACTGCCACTGGTAAAGACAGCTTCCATTCATGGAGCCACCCACACATTCACTCCACCCGTGGAGTGACAACAACCCAACAATTCTTTACGGCGTGTAGGGAGAACTGCCACTGGTAAAGACAGCTTCCATTTGGGCACAGCCGTATCATTTTAACATTAGGCCTTGGGTCAATTTCACTTGCATCACATGTACAGACACAGTGAATAGCCAAGGACCCTTGGCCGTAGATAATTAGTCTGTCTTAATTAAACGAGAGAAGGTATTTCAACGGAGGATCTCATAAGATCTCATAATAGAGCAGAGACTGTTTTGTTTGAATTTTGTTTCTTTTCTGTTCATTTTCTTCAAAAATGTTTTTTATTCCATGTACCCCCAAGGGGCTTTCGGAAATAAAACCTTGAAACTTGACTGTACAATACAGTGGAATCTCCCTTATAAGACCTTCAAAAATAATCCAAAATGAGGTCTTATAAGGGAGGGGTCTTATAAGAGAGGTAATTTTAATACTTACAAAGAAGGGCGGTGTCTCAGAGAAGTAGGTCTTATACGGGAGGGAGTCTTATAATGGGAGGTCTTATAAGGGAGGCTCCACTGTACAATTTTTCAGCGATTTCCTGCGGTCGCCCCCCGGTCCCAACCAACGGCAATCTAACCAACTGCCCCGTCTCTCCCAAGTACGGGGACACGTGCGTTCAGCGGTGTAAATCTGGATACGTGATGACTTCTGGGTCGACTCCTGTCAGGACTTGTCTGGCTTCTGGGGCCTGGAGTGGAGTTACTGCCCAGTGCTGTGAGTCTGGATCGAGAGAGAGGGGGGAGAGGGGAGAAAGGTGGAGGAGAGAGAGAGAGACAGAGAAAGACGGAGGGTAAAGGGGGAGAGAGACTCAGCTGGAGAAAGACAGACATAAATAGACAGAGAGAGAGAGAGAGAGAGGGAGACATAGAGGGGGAGGGAGAGAGACAGAAAGAGAGAGGGAGACAGAGATAGAGAGACAGACATGCATAAAGATATAGATAGGGAGACAGAGAGAGAGAGAGAGAGAGAGAGAGAGAGAGAGAGAGAGAGAGAGAGAGAGAGAGAGAGAAAGAGGGAGCGACTCAGCTGGAGAGAGACAGACAGAAATAGAGACAGACAGAGAGAGAGAGCTGGAGAGGGAGACAGAGAAAGACAGACGGAAAGAAGAGAGAGAGAGAGAGAGAGAGAGAGAGAGAGAGAGAGAGAGAGAGAGAGAGAGAGAGAGAGAGAGATAGGGAAGGAGGAGACACAGAGAGAGAGACAGACAAAACAGACAGAGATAGATAGGGAGAGAGAGAGAGAGAGAGAGAGAGAGAGAGAGAGAGAGAGAGAGAGACGGAAGGGGAAGAGACTCAGCTGGAGAGACAGACAGAAATAGACAGAGAGAGAGACAGACAGAGAGAGATAGAGAGGGAGAGAGAGAGGAGAGAGAGAGAGACGAAAACAAAATTTTATTTAACCAGGGAACATGAGATAAGCAAGTTACATGCTTTTTTCCACCCAGCCCTGGTGAAAAATAAAATAAATCAAACAAAAAAGCTAAATAATATAATTTGTACATGCAGAAATGAGAATAAAAGGGAGGGAGGATGGGGGGAAGAGGCACAGAGGGGGATAAGGATCAAGAGAGAGAGAGAGAGAGAGAGAGAGAGGGGATCACAGACAGACAGCATGAAAACAAAAGAGACAGGGGAGAGACAGACAGACAGCTAGAGAGAAAGAAAGAGATAGAAAAGGAGAAAGAGAGAGAGAGAGAGAGAGCCTAAAGAAAAACAGAAAAAGGGCCTATCTTGATGACAAAACATCTTGAACTTTGTTACAGCATGATTGTGACTGTCAGTTGTTGCCTTATTTATGTATTGTTTGTGGCTCAAGCCACAAACCTATAACTCACTTTGTCGGTCTGTCGGTCCAAAATTGTTGCACATTTTGACAAAATTGACACGCTTCAAATCGAGGCTACACTTCTGGCCACTCTTTAAAATGATGTATTTTAAAAGCGTACAAAATAATAAACATACGTAATACAGACACTACAACAGACACGACGAGTATGCGGTGCTTCTTTTGATGAGTATAAGTAGGATACATAGTTTTAAATGTTTTCCAAAAGATATAAAAAGTTACGAAATGGTGCAGAGATAACATTCTGGTTTACAGATTAAAATTATTGAAAAGCCAGGGGAGGTAACTCATGATTGGAGTGGTAAAAATAGACCGCGTGCCACAAACTATTGCGATTTTCGCGCTTGTTTGTCTATTTGGTTTAAGCAAATCTTTAGTCCTTTGAAAACGATCAAACAGAAAGACAATTAGAGCAGCAACAAGCTCGAAGCTAAAACCGTGCTCCTTAAATTAACATCATAGTTGCACAATTGATTGTCTATTTGTGTATTTTGTCTGTTCCAGTTACGCGGAAGGTGGCAGCTCTAGCGTCTAACGGCGCGCCCCCTAGTGACAACAGCAGCAGTCAAAACACCACCACTGTCGTCGTCGGTGTCGTCGTCGCTGTCATCCTCGTCGCTCTCATCTTGATGGGAGGATTCCTCTACTATAAGAGAATGTAAGGCTACAGGGAGAGAGAGAGAGGGGGGTGTGTGTGTGCGAGAGAGAGAGAGAGAGAGAGAGAGAGAGAGAGAGAGAGAGAGAGAGAGAGAGAGAGAGAGAGAGATTCGGAGGATTTAATGAGCCAGGCCTTGATGCCCATGTCAGAGAGTGAGAGAGAGAGAGAGAGAGAGAGAGAGAGAGAGAGATTATAAGATCACAAATTATTATCAACATCTTTGTAACTCTTATCCAGATGAGCTACAAAGATCTGTCTGCTATTTCCCTATTATCAGAGAATGTAATTCTACACCAATGCAAACTATCTACTTGTCTCTCTGTCTCTCTGTATGTCTCTCTCTCTCTCTCTCTCTCTCTCTCTCTCTCTCTCTCTCTCTCTCTCTCTCTCTCTCTCTCTCTCTCTCTCTTTGTGTACAAAACCAAAAATATGTTTTGCGTTTCCCATAGCTCTACACTACAGAAGGAAGGTGGCAGAGTGGTTAAGACGTTCGTCTGCCCATTTCAATGAGTGACTGCAGCGTGAGTGACCCGGGTTCGAATCCCAGCCTCGCCCTTTCTTTCTTATTCGACAGGAAAATTGAACTGAACGTCAAGTCTTTCGGATGGGGACTTAAAGCTAGTCTGACCCGTGTGCTTTACGCACGTAAAAATCCCACGGCAGTTGAAAGTCGGTATAAGAGCAGGGAGAAATCCTGCTGCCTGGTATGACCAAAATTGATAGCTAGGTTTTCCAAATCTGCCCCCACCCCCCCTCACCCTGTCCCCCCACCCCCCCAAAAAAAGGTAGGCGCTGCGTTTGCGGCGACGCGCTCTCCAGGGGAGAGCAACCCGAATTTCACAGAGATAAGTCTCTGTGACTAGAATATACCAAATACCAATGCTAACTACCAGACCGATCGCAACAAAATTTGATAAGGTGGCTCCTTGTGTGCCAAGCATGTTAGATTTACCTGCTCTTCCTCTTTACCCAGACATTATATTAACGCACGTAGATACATAGACACGTGGACACATAGACACGTAACCATATGTATAGCCAGGCATGGGAATTAGAGAAGACAAAAAAGACTGAAAATTGGGGTATGGAAACAGGTATAGAAACAAAGTAGAAACAAAGATTTTTTTTTTTTAAATCTGAAAATTGTGTGTGTTGGGATACAGCCCCCGGAAAATGAAGCTTCTTCTGTTAATATTCTAATCCTTAAAAACAGTGTTAGAGATAGGACTGATATATTTAGTGCATTTTGCATTCATTTATAACCAAACACTTCAGTTTTACTCATTGGGCTTCTTTTTTTCTTCTTCTCATAAATGTCCTCTTGGACCATCCAAAAACCCTGAAACTTGCACCCAAAAAAAGACTGAAGAGGACCATCAAAAAACCCTGAAACTTGCACCAAAAAAAAGACTGAAGAGGACCATCAAAAAAGCTGAAATCAGCCCAAAGACTGACAATTCCCATGCCTGATAGCCCCAAAGTGTTTTCCTTTTATTGTCGAATAGTTTGGACCTACTCTTTTAGGTCTGGGAGGTCCGTTTACTTTGCTTCTTTTTTGTTCCATTGGCAAATGTTAAGAAAAACTCCCTCATCTGACTTTCCATTCATTTCAGATGGTTTCAGGTTTGGGATAGGGTTAGGGATAGGTTTATGGTCAGCTTAGTGTCAAATACACGTTGTCAAAAACAATAAAAGTTGATGACTAAGCTGACCCTAACCCTATCCCAAACCCTACTCCTAACCCTAACTGTAACCATCTGAAATGAATGGAAGGGGCAGAGGAGGGAGCTGTTCTTAGCATTGGCCGTTCCATTGTATCTTTCAGGCAAGGGTTCCCCAGTGGTTTCAGCCAGTCTTCCAACGCCATAGAGATGAGCTCCAGATCCTCCACATCGGGCCTGGACAACCCCCTGTATGAATCTTAATGAATAAAACACACAGAGACATCTTACATAATAATTATGTTTAGTTTTTTGTTGATGCAAAGTGTATGTAACTTAATTGTGTGCCAATAAGAAATTTACAGTATGCTCTTAAAATGTTGTGGCAGTTAATTTAATTGATAAGATTGAGATTATTCTCTCATTTGCGCTGTCAAAATGTTGAAGCAATAAGATTATCTTAGAGTAAGCTACCAATAACATTGAGAGTATGCTCTCAAAATGGAGTTGTTTGGGTGTTTGTTTTGCTACCAGGTGTATGTAACTTGTGTGGCATGCAATAAGAAATGTACAGTATGCTCTTAAAATGTTGTGGCAGTCAATTAATAAGATTGAGATTATTCTCTCAGTTGCGCTCTCAAAATGTTGTAGCAATAAGATTTGTTAGAGTAAGCTGCCAATAACGTTTAGAGTATGCTCTCAAATTGTCAATAAGATTTTGAGTAGGCTATGCTCTCAAAATGTGGTGGCAGTAAGATTTATATCATGCCTTCAATAAGATTTAGGGTATGCTCAAAAGGTTTTGGACAAAGAGGGGGGGGGGGATCAATGACATAAGATGAAAAGAAAAGATAAGGAAGATATTTTGTTTTTAAATTGAAGTAAGGAGAGTGGGTTGTGAAGTGTGTTTGTGAGAATGAAAGGGGTTTGGAAAGAAGGGAACAGACAAGGTCAGGAATGTATGAAAATACAGTTTGGGATTTTGGTGAAGTGATTTTAGATAATCGAGGTTTGGGGGATTCGTATTTAAGATCATTGTTTGCAGCTTTTTGTTGCTGTTTCTGTAGTTGCAGGTTTGAATGCTCTTTTTTTTATATGCCATTTTGAGAGAAAAGTAATTTTTCATATTATGAAACCATTTTTTTCCTGTTTAAACAAAAGCCTCATAAAATATTGCTTCAGTTTTACTGTGACTTCCATTTCTGATATGTACGTTGACTGGAGTTATTTTTAGCTGTTCTATAGGGATTTTTTTAAAACCATGTTTTGAGATCTATTTCAATGTTCATGGGAATGCGAAGTAATTTTTTGCTTTAATGTTTTAATATACTCATTGTTATTGTGTCGCATTATCATCGCCCATCAACGTGATATTTATTTTTAGAAACGGTAAACAGTATGATCATGTCATGTAAAAACCCAGCATAGGTATACTGTAAGTATCTGATTAATTAATGTTGGCCTACATAATAATTATTATAACTGATTTGAGGATTGGATTTGCTAGGCGACTTGGTGCTGAAAATAACGGTTTGGTGAAGGGAGTTAATTACAGAGAGTTACCTTTCTTTACTTGTACCATTATCCTCTCTCTCCTAGCCTCAACTATTTCTATCTCTGATTTGAGGATTCCGACAACTATTGTTAGCTCTGGCAAAGTGCAATTCTAAATTTTTGATTTGTTGACACATACAGGTAATGCGTGGGTCATTTTCCTGTCATAGTATTCGCAGCCTTTTCAAAGTTATTGTTGTTGTTGCTATTGTGGTTGTTGTTATCGTTGCTGTTCATAATTTGTTTTGTTTTTTTGGTCCTATTTTAACACCTCATGAACGGATGGGAGATGCACTATACTGGATTGACTCGATTAAATAATCTTTTAAAAAACAAACAAACATTTTTTTCTTTCGAATGAATGAAGTTGTGGGACTGGCTTATTACGAATTCAGTGTGATTATTTCTCTCTTTCCGTTGGGGCAGTGGGTGGATGCCTCGTGCCTCGACCCCGCCCCCTCCACGAGTCTCTCTCCTGTTGGGATACGGGGTGGGTGGGGTGGGGGTCTTTCATAAAAATATACACCCCACCTTCTGGAAGTTCTGTGCTTGTAACTTCCTCTAATCTGCCACTCTCTTTGACTGCCTTTTCCCTTGGATGCTATATTTATGTAGTGTCTATGCTTTTCCCTTTGCTTTCTATCATCTACTATCTTTCTGACTTATTGGCTCATTCTCTTGCCTTCTTAACAATTTTTTATAATAAAAAGTAACAAAAATGACATTAAAATGAAAATAGCAGCCTTGTGGAGTATTTACCATGTAATTTATTTTCTTTAATTTATGCTTATTTAGTAATATTGCTTGAACAAGTCGGTAGATTTTAGAACATTCAGTCATGAACTAAGACTTCTTCTATTTGCTTGTGGGGGAAAATATCAGGCGTTATGGTTTAGCAAATTGTTTGGCGATTGCTTTGCTTGTCAGTTTTAATTCACCAACACTGATTCACTACGAAAACACAAATATCCAAATATCATTTTATGATTTGTTTATTGCAAAATGAAAATAAATGTACTACAAATCAATACAAAAATTAAAAATCACAAATATAATGAATTTTCCAAGCAACATGATTTCAAAGTAAGTCTAAAGAACAACAGAGCAGCAAAAAACAACATGATGTAATTTCCATTTTCATATGAATTCACTACAGAGAGCAAAATACAGAGAAAAAAATATATACAATAGATGACAATTTTGCGTAAGGCTTGGATTGAAAGACTTGATAATCAGAAAAGATTTTTTTTTGTGACATCAGATTCAGTAATTAATCAGAAAAGAACATCTTTTAAAAACAAAAATTGTGACATCAGATTTGATTTTCTGAGTCAAGTAATTGTGATGGTGCATGGGAAAAACCTACACAAGTCGCTCAGAATGTTTTGAGCAAAAGCCAAAAATAGTCAACAACCCCCAAAATACCATTTTTTTTAATTTAGGGCATATTTATGTGCATAACTATATTTATGTATTCTACCAGTATCCGCAACGTAAGACAATTTTGAATGATTTCTTTGTTTATTTGATTGTTTTCTAAATCAAGTCAATAGAAACAAAGAGGCAAAGTTGTATCTTCTATGCCCAATTTCTGCCAATGATCCATCTCGAATGCCAAACTCCAAATAATTATAAAATAAAAACTAGATCTAGACAAGATAACTCAATTTGGTTTTATGTGTATTAACACGGAATCTTTGCTCCACCATGAAAAATTAAAATCTCAATTGATGCCAAAATTCTATTATGTTTGTTTTTCCCATGCACCGTCACATTTCTGTTTTCTTTGTATTGACTGAATCTTTTCTCCATGTTGCAATTTTTGCCAAAATATCATTATGCCAATGTTTCCCATGCACAGTCACAATTAGTTTAACCCTTTCACCGCCAGCCATGTTTCAGCCAAAAATTTCCTTTACATTTACCTGGGTAAAGAACAGAATCCATCTGCAGTATTGTGGATTCTTCTGTGGCATATATAAAATAAGGTCTGTCCTTACCTCCCAAAACTAAGACAAGAGGGTCTTTGGATAATAGACCCCAATTTGATGCCTTTTAGTGACAAGGGTGTTAAACCACTGTGGTGCTAAAATACGACTTTGGCGGTGAAAGGGTTAATAATAATAATAAAACAACAAGAGCAACAATATGACAAACGTTTTTTCTTTCTGTACAGCCCATATACCTTAATGAGACATTTGATTTGATTTGATTTGATTCTGTGCCTACATTTCTTTGAATCCATAAAACTGTACTAAGCCACTTGAACGCTGCATAATGTTGTCTATACTCATATTTCTGAGACCCATGTATACATGGGTGCTCCTGGGAAATTAAACAAAATCCTGCACGGCAGGGGTCCAGGGGCTGCCCAGGCTCCGGCGGAGTGCAGGGACAGCGCCCCTACTGGGGGTTCCGGGGGGCAATGCCCCCTGGAAGCTGAAGGGAAACAACAGTTTCCAACGTAATCGACAGGCTCTCGTTGCTCTTTCACTTCTGGTTAAACTTCATGACCTCAGTATAACCAGCAAAATGCATCTTCTCAAATTCTCATATTCCAGCGCTGGCTCCAGGCAATAAAAAAAATCTCCTGAACTTCAGGACATCCTGGACACAAAAATCCTGAACCTCAGGACATCCTGGACCAAAAGAATCCTGACCTTCAGGACATCCTGGATACAAAAATCCTGAACTTCAGGACATCCTGGACAAAAATCCTGACCTTCAGGACATCCTGGACACAAAAATCCTGAACTTCAGGACATCCCGGACACAAAAATCCTGAACTTCAGGACATCCTGGACAAAAATCCTGACCTTCAGGACATCCTGGACACAAAAATCCTGGACACAAAAATCCTGACCTTCAGGACATCCTGGACACAAAAATCCTGAACTTCAGGACATCCTGGACACAAAAATCCTGAACCTCAGGACATCCTGGACAAAAATCCTGACCTTCAGGACATCCTGAAAGCAGGAGCATCCATGTATATATGAGTTTATCCAAACTCTTTGTCGGTAAACTTAGTTAACCTTTCACAAGAAAATAACCTCTGGCAAAAAGAAATTGTGACAAAGGTGAGGTTTAGCAAACTCCTCTCCCCGTGGGGATACCGGGGGGTCTTTCGTAAAAATAATTCCCCCACCTTTTGGAAGTTCTGTGCTTGTAACTTCCTCTAATCTGCCATTCTCTTTGACTGCCTTTTCCCTTTGCTTTCTATCATCTACTATCTTTCTGACTTATTGGCCCCATTCTCCTGCCTTTTTTCCAAAAAATCTTCCAAACAATTTTTCTCCTTTGAGCTCCTCCGAAATCAGAATGTGTTGGCTGTACACAGCAGGGAGACCAGTGAAAACTGAAAACCAGACACATATGTACCTTACCCATTATGGCCATATGGCCTGGGAACGCAGAAGAAGAAGAAGAAGAAGAAGAAGCAAACTCCTCCCTCCATTCTGCCCCCTCCCCCCCCCCATTTTCATGTTTTGAATTGCCAATGCAATCTAAAGCTTTTGCCTTACTTGGGTTACGGTCAACGTACACACTGTTCTTTTCCACTCTTTCCCCATGCCACCAACCACAGTGTTATGCTAGAAATGATATCACTGGCCTATCACTGTGGTTGCCGTGGGGAAAGGGTGGAAAAGAACAGCGTGTATTTCGACCCGTTAGGAATACGGTTAAAGCTATTTTCATAACAATGGACAGAAGGGTACATTGAGACTGACATCAGAAAACACCAATGGCGCTGGCTAAAATCCACCTTTGCCGGAAACCATTTCTTCAACGGTCTCTTTTCTTCGGAGGGAGACGACTACTTCCTTCTTGTTGATCTGCATGACTTCCCCTTTTAATTTTATGACACTACACACATACAGTATATTACTCACTGACATTGCTGTCGAAAACCTCAAAGCCAAAAATGAAAGTGGAAGTCAAAAACTACATCAATGTTTAACAACAATGCTTCGGTAAGCCAGTAGGACATGAGCGAGCAGTATATTACATTAACTTTTTGTTGTTGGTAACACAGAAGGAATGTTTATGCAGATAAAACCTGCACTTACCTCTCTCTCTCTCTCTCTCTCTCTCTCTCTCTCTATATATATATATATATATATATATAAACGTACAAGAATTGAAGAAGAAAAAACAACCACACCATTAAACTTTCCTCATATATATATATATATATATATACTATAAGCTTGACCATACATTTATTATGTACATTTGAAATCTCCAGGATGTGTGTAAAGCAGAATGTGAACATCGGCAGGTTTTTGTAATAATATAATTTGGTTGAATAAATTCCTTTAAAAAAAAAATTAAGGCAAGAGATAAAAGAAAAAGAAGAAAAACAACAAGAAAACTGAATGTTTTCTCTTAAAATTTGAGAGAATTGCATTATTCGCCACCCCCCCCCCCCCCTCCACCCCACCCGATAGAAGAAATCCTGACAAAGTTGAACTTACCCCCCCTCCCCCCCTTCACGTTTACGACTCTCAATCTCAAAGTCTGATTCTTTCAGTTTCATGACAATAACCCTAGGCTGGTCCTATCCCTATCCTTTCTATCCGTTCTGACAGGGGTGTGTCCAAGCTACAACTTCGCCCAGATCATGATATGTAAGTTAGAGAAGAATATTAACAACGTCATTCAAAACGCATTGAGCACATTCGAAAAAAATTTCTTACACAGCAAAAAAAAAGAAGAAAAAAAAAAAGAACAGATTTCGTTAGAAAAACTAGTTATGGTGACAATCTAAGATATTCAATTCAACTGTTAAGAAAATAAAGTTTACCCCCCCCCCCCCAACAATGAACAGATTTCGTTAGAAAAACTAGTTATGGTGACAATCTAAGATATTCAATTCAACTGTTAAGAAAATAAAGTTTACCCCCCCCCCCCCCAACAAATAAACAGATTTCGTTAGAAAAACTAGTTATGCTCACAATCTAAGATATTCAATTCAACTGTTAAGAAAATAAAGTTTACCCCCCCCCCCCCCCCCACAAATGAACAGATTTCGTTAGAAAAACTAGTTATGCTCACAATCTAAGATATTCAATTCAAACTGTTAAGAAAATAAAGTTTACCCCCCCCCCCCCCAACAAATGAACAGATTTCGTTAGAAAAACGAGTTCTGCTCACAATCTAAGATATTCAATTCAACTGTTAAGAAAATAAAGTTTACCCCCCCCCCCCCCCCCAACAAATGAACAGATTTCGTTAGAAAAATAAGTTCTGCTCACAATCTAAGATATTCAATTCAACTGTTAAGAAAATAAAGTTTACCCCCCCCCCCCCCCAACAAATGAACAGATTTCGTTAGAAAAATGAGTTATGTTCACAATCTAAGATATTCAATTCAACTGTTAAGAAAATAAAGTTTACCCCCCCCCCCCCCCCCAACAAATGAACAGATTTCGTTAGAAAAACGAGTTCTGCTCACAATCTAAGATATTCAATTCAACTGTTAAGAAAATAAAGTTTACCCCCCCCCCCCAACAAATGAACAGATTTCGTTAGAAAAACGAGTTCTGCTCACAATCTAAGATATTCAATTCAACTGTTAAGAAAATAAAGTTTACCCCCCCCCCCCCCCCCAAATGAAACAGATTTCATGATAAAACTAGTTATGGTCACAATCTAAGACTGTTAAGAAAATAAGTTTTCCCCCCCCCCCCCCCCCCCCCCCCCCCCCCCCCTCCAAATGAACAGATTTCATGAGAAAAAAACTAGTTATGGTCACAATCTAAGATATTCATTTCAACTGTTTTTACACAGCGAGAAAAACATTTACACGCCCAAAAAATAATTAAAATATTTTTAACATATTTCATTAGAAAAAATAGTTATGGTCATAATCCACTATATTCAATACAACTGGTGTTGTCAAGAAAAAAAAATCCCCCCTCCCCCTCCCCCCGCCCCCTAAAGCTTGAAAGATATTACAAAAGAAAAAAATTCAATAAGAATTCTGATGGACAATTTCTTTCTTTTTTCAAACCTCACCCACCAACCCGACATTTGTACATCAAAGATGCGGTAAAGGTCAAGATGTGCCACCCCCCCTACATTTCTCGGTTAATTGTATTTTTCCGTTTTTGCCTTTCTTACCATACATAAAGCTGTATTTTAGGAACCTTTTTAGCTAATAACCTTTTTGGAATACTAACCCTATCCCTAACCCTAACCCTACCCCCCCCACCCTATAAGACAGAAAAACGCAACGAACCACAACTGTGACAAATCACGGTGTACTGCAGTACATAGTGGGGGGTAGGGTTAGGTTTAGGGTTAGGTTTAGGGTTAGGGTTAGTATTCCAAAAAGAGAATTAGCTGAAAATGTTCCTAAAATACAGCTGTATGTATGGTAAGAAAGGCAAAACCGGAAAATTACAATTAACCGAGAAATGCAGGGGAAAAAATACAATTAACCGAGAAATGCATCTTTACCAAGGTAAAGATGTGCCACCCCCCCCTGCATTTCTCGGTTAATTGTATCTTTCCGTTTTGACCTTTACCTAAGATTCTTTTATGATAATATGAGGTATAAATAATACCTAAAAAATGTATGCTGCTTTTGTGTATAAAATATAATACAAAACATTTTTTTTTTTTTAAAGGCACAGAAAGACACAAGAAACAGAAAAACTGAAAAAGAAGAAAAAGACCCAAAAAAACAAAAAACAAAAATGGCAATTAAATAGCAATAAAAAAACCAAGATGAATAAATATACATAAGTGCAAGATTAAATGGAATTCAAAACAAAACAAAACAAAGCAAAAAAAAAAAAGTAAACAAATATTATACCAAGCATTTTAAATCACATTCAAACCGCCATCTTATTACAAACCTTTTTATTCTCTCTCTCTCTCTCTCTCTCTCTCTCTCTCTCTCTCAAAACCTTCCTAAACAATCATTTCTTTCATATCACATACTACTATTTCAAACTAAACAAGAGGCAAAGCCTTCAAGGCTCACTCGAAAGATTGAGGGGGGGTGTCTAAAGTACAAGATTGCCCATACAAGTTTCAAGTACAAATGTAACTATCGTCAATGGATACAACGGAAAAAAAAAAAAAATGCCTTTGCTAAGAATCGGACCCGGAATCATTGGCATGACAGACAGACACTCTACCAATGAGCTATCGAGGCTTTCAGTGTTGATGAGTTTCTTAACTCATGTTGCCTGTTGAATACTCTCTAACCCACTCATCTAAAATGTTATCTGTTTGTTATCTGTTTACAGTGTTGTTTTAAGTATTTAATTATTCAAACCATTATTGTTTGAAAGCTTGCATAGACATATCATAATATGTGTGCAAAGTTTGAACAATGTATGCCTTCTATTTCCTGAGAAAATGCCAACGTTAAAGTTTGGAGATAATAGACCATGGACGCAACACACACACACACAACTATCATACTATAGACTCACTTCGTGTTAACTAACACGAGTGAGCCAATAATGATACAAAATGAATGAATAACTGGAATGTGTAATCTGAGTAACCTATAGCTGTGAATTGCAACCACACACAGCACAGCACTCGGTTCCAACTGCTCTTTAGCTCACGCCTATTTTTAAAAACTCATCACCAGTATAAACCAATCCAAAGTTTTGTATCCCTTCTTTTGTTGCAGCACATCGCTTGTAAGCTCTTTCCCTATCCCTAACAACAATCATTGGAAAGAACGCTTGCCTATGATGCGAAAGGAAGTAACTCGAAACAAACGGCTCTCTGGGGAAAACTAAAAGCAGTATCATGTGGGGAATTCCGTGTGCTGTGCAAGGCACACCCACAAAACCCCAAGTTTTTTTGTTTTTTTTTTGTTGTTTAAAAAAAAAAAAAAAAAAAAAATCCAACAGAAAGTGAAGGGCAAGACTTAGGTGAACAAAATTTCCAAAACCGTTTCCGACCAAAAAAAAATTGTGGGATGGTGGATGCCATACAAAGATATAATCTCTGGGTAATAATTTGTTCCCCCTTTCTTGTGTGTGTGTATGTGTATGGGTGTAAAGATTACCCAGGGGGCCACATCTATTGTGATCAATGCACGGAATATGAGATTGCACTGCATTATAAAAACAACAACAAAACCTCAACTAATTCAGTATTATCAATATTTGTGTGTGTTGTTTTTCTTGGATAGTACTATTGGGAACGCAGAGGAAGAGAAGAAGAAGAAGAAGAAAAAAAACCCACCTTCTTTGTGTGTGACATTGAGGTTTTTATTGAACCTCGTCTTTTTTCGTTCCCTTTTCTTTAAAATAACATTAAAAAAAATAAAAATTGATAACCTGTCACAGAATTAGTGGACAAACATTTTCCAACGTCCAACCCGTGTTGAAAGTTTTTATTATTCAATGTACCTCTTTAATAAGGTACTTAACCTCAGTAATGTAGTATATGTGCGTGCGTGCGCGCGTGTGTGCATGTGGGTGGGTGTGAATATGTGCATGCGTATGTGTTTGTATGTGTATATGTTTTGTTGTTGTTGTGTTTTTGTCATATGGTTTGTATTTTTTATATTTTGTTCCTTCTTAGTTATGTTTATGTTCTGTATTTGAAAATGTAAAAAAAAAGAAATTCAATAAAAAAAAAATAAAAAAATTGTGTATCAACTTTGTGCTGATCCATCCAAAAAACATCCCCCCCCTCTGCTGATTTCTTCCCTTCTCTTAGCCCCCTCTCCTCCCTCCTCTCTCGCCCCACCAACACACTTCTCCCCTCTCCCCCCCGACAGCCCTGTACACACACATCTCCAACCAATAGGAATTGTTCCGAAATAATTAACGGGAGTAATTTCATGGTGTGTGGGAGTGATCTTGCCTAATTCAATCGGTCAAACAGAGGAAGTTACTCTACCATCAGGTAGATCCCCAGCTCTCGCCTCGTGTGTTTGAGCAGACATACAGCACTTAGAACACCGTGCGTCATTCTAAAATTGATGTCATTTATATTTTTACGTCACATTTTGCAAGTTCTATCAGTTTGTGGCCACATTTTTCAAAAACAAATGTTCGCAAGTCACTGACTCGCATCCTGCAGCTTCAAACTTCGACGCCATGGTTGCTATGGTATTTGACCGAGTAATGGAGGTAAACAACTCTAATTTTCACAAAGTGCTCTCCCCTAGTTTTTTCCGAATCCCCTTCCTCTCTCCCCCATATTTTGACATGGAATGAATAACAGCTTTATCACAGAGCATTCAAAAGTGTAAAAAGTGATTTTTGATTAAGAGTAGCACAACAATGCTGAATATTTCACGAAAGCGTGGTACACATATTTACATAAATATAAAAATAATGAATATACAGTACTACCTTCTCACGAGCGACCATGGAAAATGCACCTACAAAGTGGTCTTAAAAGGGAGGTGGTCTGAAATGGGAGCAGGGTGAGGAGAGGTCATTACAAACGTAAACACATAACAATAATAAAAATGTCCTTTTCCTCGCTGACATTATGATCGTGAGACAGGAAGCTGTCTGCTACACGCATACACATTAAGCTACTTTTCATTAGGGGAGATAACTATCCACGCAGAATGATGGAAATGGCACAACTGTGCTCACTGAGCGAAGGTTCAGCGAAAAATCTGACTGGCTGTCTTCATTTCCTGTTGTTTTCCACAATTTTTGGGGGTTCGATTTTTAATAATAATAATAATAATAATAATGACCATGTTTATAGCGCTTATTCCCCCTATGGGGCTCTAAGCGCTTCACAAAGAAGTTAAAAATCTGAGGGGAAAACCCCCCCCAAAAAAACTCAACCGCACTTATCATAAAGAGCATGACACAAAATCACGATAACCCCCCCCCCCCCCCCCCCCATTCAAACTCCACTAGAATCGAAACCATTATAAATAGCTAAGAATGAAGTGTTTTCCACGCAAAAGGCATTTTCTCACACTACCCCCCCCCCCCCCTCCGCATTCATCATCCCCCTTCATAGACCTCAAACTGACCTACTTTTCATAGATCTCCCTGCACGCAAGCAGGCATGCACACACACACGCGCGTGACATGGGCGTAAAAATCGGAAAGCAAGAGGTTCTTGATCGGGTATTGGAGGTGGTCGCCGATGAGAAGACACTCATGTAGTAAAACCAATCGGCCACTGAAAATCAGGTCGGAAAGTGGGGGTGGTAGCTGAATAGGGGGTCGTATTAGGGAGGGAATACTGTGTGAAAAAATAAACCAAATCCAAAAGCAGCGTGCAAAATAACGTAGATAAATATATTGCCAATGGAACTGTAAAAAACATTAATTCAATAACAATCTGAACATCATTCTAGCAATACAAAAAAAGAAGTTTATTTCGTAGCAATCTGAACATCACAGTAATCATAAAAATAATAAAAAAAATATTCCATTAAAAAAAAAAAAGTTTGACAATCATATTTAAGCTCAACTTAATAGGAATTGTTCGGAAATAATTAAGGGGAGTAATTTCATGGTGTGTGGGAGTGATCTTGCATAATTCAATCGGTCAAACAGGGGAAGTCACTCTTCCATCAGCTCTCGCAGCCTATCAACTCGTGTGTTTGAACAGACATACAGCACTTAGAACACTGCAAGTCATTCTAAAAAATTATGTTATTTATATTTTTACGTCACAGTTTGCAAGTTCTATCAGTTAGTAGCAACTGGCCACCCCTAATTTTTCTAAAATAAATGCTTGCAAGTCGCTGACTCGCATCCTGCGGTTCCAAGCTTAGACGCCATTGATGCTATGGTATTTGACCGAGTAATGGAGGTAAACAACTCTAATTTTCACGAAGTGCTCTCCCTTAGTTTTTTTTTCTGAAAATCGTCTATTAACCGATAATACAGCTTAGCTTTAGCACTATCCTGTCTCAGTATTTGAGAACAGTTACCCATGTCTGCTCCCTCTTCCCTCACAGTGGTTAACGCGTTCGCCTTGTGTCAAGTAAACCCGAGTTCGAACCTGGGTACAGGGGATTTTTCCTCTCACTTTGCACTAGGCCTTACGGTCTGAACGTGGAGTCTTTTCGGATAAGACGATAAACCGAGGTCCCATGTGCCCATGCACTTAGCACAAGTTAATCCCAGTTTCAACGAAAAAGTTGTCATTTGGTCAAAATTTACCCACCCCCCTTTTCCTTCCTCATCAGTCACACAAAAATCGCATGCACACCAAAAAAAAAATAAAAAATTGGGTGGCGCGCCTCTGGCTGCGACGTGCTCTCCAGGTGGGAGCAACCCGAATTTCACAGAGACGCCTCTGTGACTATAAAGTACCTAATACCTTAATAATACCTAATACGCTGAGCAAAAATTGAATATAAAACAAGAAAATGTAAGCTGATTTGCTTAACAATGTTTATAAATAAAATTTAAGTTCCAATTTGATACACTACACACACACCTTCATGCATGCATTAACCTTTACCGGACTTCTGGGGTCGCCCACGACCCCTTGACACACAAAACATGTTATATCTCTAAAACTATTTAAGCAATCTTCATGAAATTTCATGACTTTGTCAAAAACGTAAATGGCTTTAAGTGTGTTAAATTTCATTAATGTGTATAAAATATAAATGACGTAATATGACGCGTAATTTTGATATACCTGTCCGGATGACGGGGGTCTCCCACGACCCCTACTTTAAAGAGCACTGCAGTGCATTGAGTAGGGGTCGTGGGAGACCCCCGCCATCCGGACAGGGATAAACACATGGTGCCTCTTTGACAAGTAGGGGTCGTGGGAGACCCCCGCCATCCGGACAGGGATAAACACCTCGGAATTTGCTCTTTGCTGAGTAGGGGGTCGTGGAAGACCCCCGCCATCGTGTCCGTGTAGTCAAAAGCATGATCCAGTAAAGGTTAACATATTTTTTTCATTTTGAGTTCACATTTATGCGCACATCTGTGACCGGATTCGAAAAACAAGAATATGGAACACACAAACAATCGTGTAGAAATACAAGAGAGAACGAACGAACAAACACAAATTTTTTTAAAACAGGGTAATGAGATAAGTGGGTATACATACTTTTTTACACCCAGCCCTGTGGTAAACGAAAATATTGAATAAACAATTGAAAAAAACCACCAAAAAACAAAAACATGCAATGAAAGAAAATAATGAGAGAGAGAGAGAGGGAGAGAGAGAGAGAACACTGAACACTGAAAATGGTTTACTGCAAGGCCACCGGCCTGTATGCAAGAGAGGTAACAAAATGTGACCCAGCACCACGAAAGGGACATTAAGTCGCTGGGCTAGTTTCTCAAAGTCAAACATCTCTTCTTTTTCTTTTTTTTGAGTTGTGGGTATTTTCAATGAGAGAGAAGAGAGAGAGAGAGAGAGAGAGAGAGAGAGAGAGAGAGAGAGAGAGAGAGAGAGAGAGAGAGAGAGAGAGAGAGAGAGAGAGAGAAAGAGTGAGTTGTAATAATGGTCAGAACTGACCATGACAACTATATTGGAAGAAGATAGAAGAAGAGAGAGAGAGAGAGAGCGAGAGAGAGAAAGAAATAGAAAGAGAGAGAGACAGAGAGAGAGAAAGAGAGATAGAAAGAGAGAGATAGAAAGAGAGAGAGAGAGAGAGAGAGAGAGAGAGAAATAGAAAGAGAGAGAGAGAGAGAGAGAGAGAGAGAGAAAGAGAGAGAAAGAGAGAGAGAGAGAGAGAGAGAGAGAGAGAGAGAGAGAGAGAGAGAGAGAGTGAGAGAGAGATAGAAAGAGAGAGAGAGAGAGAGAGAGAGAGAGAGAGAGAGAGAGAGAGAGAGAGAGAGAGAGAGAGAGAGAGAGAGTACTCTACACACAGACACACATAGAAACCAATTCACCTAAACCACATACTGAAGTACATTCAGACAAAGACACAAAAATACCCACAGACTTTACAAAAGAAATACTAAAATCGAATTAACAATAAAAAAAATTATGAACGAGAAAAAACCCAAAACATTGTTAAGAAAAGATGAGACCGTTATTCTCTAAGCAATGTATTTACATTAAGGCCGTGCACACACATAAGCGGATATTCCATGCGGAAACCCGTGCGCAATCCATAAATAAGTGAAGCAAAGATGGGAAAAGATTTGCGCACAAGTCCGAATTTCCCATATATACATAAACTTTTATCCTTCTTTCTTCCACTTATTTAGGGTTTTCCGTATGGAATCGAACTTACATGTCTAATGTGAACCCGGCCTTAGAAGTGGTTTTTTTTTAAAAGCAGCACACATACCACCAAAAAAAAGACTTCTAAACTGTATTCTGAAGACTATAAAGAAGCATTTGAGACAATATGACGCCTTTTTACACTAGCGCAAATTTCCGCAACATAGCAGAAATGAAGAACAAAACATTCTAAGGCAGAAAAAGAATTTCACATTAGCTTAGTAAATGAATCCAAAATATAAAGCTACAGTGCCAAAATAAATTGAACACAAACAACAAATTCTAAAAAAAAAAAAGTGCTCTAAAAGTTACCATAGTCAAATTATAAGAGCCAAATCCTTCAAGGCTCACTCGAACAGGAACATGTGGGACAACAACAAACAAAGATTGAGGGGGGTGTCTAAAGTACAAGATTGCCAATACAATTTAAACGTACAAATGTAACTATTTTTTAATGGATACAACAAAAAAACAAAAAGTGACTGTGCCGAGAATCAGACCCAGAACCATTGGCATGACAGACAGACTACAATGAGCTATCGAGGCTTTCAGTGTTGATGAGTTTCTTAACTCATGTTGCCTGTTGAATACTCTCTAACCCACTAATCTAAAATGTTATCTGTTTGTTATCTGTTTACAGTGTTGTTTTAAGTATTTAATTATTCAAATCATTATTGTTTGAAAGCTTGCATAGACATCTATATGTGTGCAAAGTTTGAACAATGTATGCCTTCTATTTCCCGAGAAAATGCCAACATTAAAGTTTGGAGATTAGACCATGGACACAACACACACACACACACAGAGACACACAACCGAACATATCATACTATAGACTCACTTCATTAACACGAGTGAGCCAAACACTCACTTCGTTAACACGAGTGAGCCAATGATGTCCGGAACGTAATGCATATGAAAGTCCAAACATATTTTTAGTTCAGCTGTGTTCCCTGCTATATATCACCCATTTCCTAGACCTTGCACGTTGAAAACAATGTGACCCCGCACCATGAAAGGGACATTAAGTCGCTGGGCTAGTTTCTCACAACAGGCTTGAAAAGTCAGAAATCTCATTTTCTGCCAATTTTGAGTTATAGGTATTTTTGTGTTCTCTAACATCTTATCTTTCATATTTATAAAGGATGATCTTTAACATGGTCTCTAAATGGTCTTGTAAGTGTTTAAAACGAGTAGGTCAATGCATTGTCTTCAGCAAGGCTAGACTTTAGACTGCGTGTTTTCTCAAAATGTCCAACACTCACCCTACCAACTTTAAATGCTCATAATTCTGGAACGGAAGAAGATACAAGAAAGGCTTTTGAATCATTGGAAAGAGAATTGCCTGAAGTTTTCAAATGTGTAATTTTCTCAGTATGGTCAGTTTGACACTTAATGTCCTTTCGTGGTGCTGGGTCACATGAGGTGTAGAGTGGCACAGTGGTCAAGTAAACCCGAGTTCGAACCTGGGTACAGGGGATTTTTTCCTCTCATTCTGCACTAGGCCTTAACGGTCCGAACGTGGAGTCTTTCGGATGAGACGATAAACCGAGGTCCCGTGTGCCCATGCACTTAGCATACGTTAAACCCAGTGGCAACGAAAAAGTTGTCATTTGGTAAAAATTTACCCCCCCCCCCCCCCCCCCTCATCAGTGACAAAAATCGCACGCAAAAAAAAAAAAAATTAAAAAAAAATTGGGTGGCGCGCCTCTGGCTGCGACGCGCTCTCCAGGTGGGAGCAGCCCGAATTTCACAGAGACGCCTCTGTGACTATAAAGTACCTAATACCTAATACCATATTTTTTATCCAGACTAAGTCCCCATGCCCTCATAATATGACTACCGTATTTTACAGACCATTTCTTCTTCTTCTTCTTCTGTGTTCCCAGGCCATATGGCCATAATGGGCAAGCAACGCATGTGTCCGTTTTTCAGTTTTCACCCGTCTCCCCGCTGCGTACAGCCGACACATTCAGAATTATTTGGAAGATTTTTTTTGGAAGAAAAAAAAGGCAGGAGAATGGGCCAATAAATCAGAAACAGATGATAGAAAGCAAAGGGGAAAAGCAGGATCAAAGAGACTGGCAGATGAGAGGAAGCTACAAGCACAGAACTTCCAGAAGGAGGGGGAACTATTTTTTCGAAAGTCAAGTCAAGTCAAGTCAAGTCCACTTTATTACCTCAGCAGAGAAATTACATTCAGGTGCAACATTAAATCCCACGGTATCCCCACCCCACAGGGAGAGACGCGTGGAGGGTGCGGGGTCGTCCAGCTCCCCGTATGGAGGCACGAGGCATCCACCCACTGCCCCACTTTACAGACTATAACGCAATAAACAAATTTTTATCAGACCAAGACCCATGCGCCGTATAATGTGACTAACAATGAAGGAAGGAAATATTATAAGAAAATATCCCCCATGGGGATACCGGGGGATCTTTTGTATAAATAGTTCCCCCACCTTCTGGAAGTTTTGTGCTTGTAGCTTCCTCTAAACTGTCACTCTCTGACTCTGCCTTTGTCCCCCGTGGGGATACCGGGGTGTCTTGTATAAATAGTTCCCCCACCTTCTGGAAGTTCTGTGCTTGTAGCTTCCTCTAAACTGTCACTCTCTGACTCTGCCTTTGTCCCCCGTGGGGATACCGGGGGGTCTTTTGTATAAATAGTTCCCCCACCTTCTGGAAGTTCTGTGCTTGTAGCTTCCTCTAAACTGTCACTCTCTGACTCTGCCTTTGTCCCCCGTGGGGATACCGGGGGGTCTTTTGTATAAATAGTTCCCCCACCTTCTGGAAGTTCTGTGCTTGTAGCTTCCTCTAAACTGCCACTCTCTTTGACTCTGCCTTTTCCCTCTGCTTACTGTCATCTTACTATATTTCTGCCTTTACCGGTCCATTCTCCTGCCTTTCTTCAAGTAACACTTTCAGAAAGATTTCCTCCAGCCGAAGTCGGACTTGCTGGGCCTATTTCTTAGTTAGGCGCATAACGGCAGCATGACGCATTTGCGCTAATATTGACAGGAAACTGTCTGAGCGATCGAAGAAGAAGTTTGAGTGCGATAAGCCTCGTAAAATTATTACATTGCTTTGTAAACTTCCAAAATAGAACAACCAAGTTCAAAACGCCCTAAATCGCTTGTAGTCAAATTATTATTATTATTTTTTTTAATTAATTAAAAAACTGAAGTTCAGTTTCTGGTAAAAGTAAAAATACTGAAATCAGTGTGAAACTGAAGGAGTAGCACCCATGACTAGTAAGGAAATATAAGAAAATCTAAATTTTGTGTAAGATTTGGGGCGTGCGCTTCATAATAAGGTGTGCCCTACAGTCCGTAGAATACAGCAATAATATACAGTGGAACCTCCCTTATAAGACCTTCAAAAATCACGAACGAACATCAATGTTTTACGTCCTCTCGGCCAAAGGCCATATGGGGGACATTGCGGACATCAAAAATCACGAACGAACATCAATGTTTTACGTCCTCTCAGCCAAAGGCCATATGGGAGACATTGCTGACATCAAAAATCATCCAACATGAGGTCTTATAAAGGAGGGAGTTGCATAAGGGAGGTAATTTTAATACTTACAAAGAAGGGCAATGTCTCAGAGAAGTAGGTCTATGTGGGAGGGAGTCTTATAGTGGGAGGTCTTATAAGGGAGGTTCCACTGTAGTAAGAAAACAGAATGACAAAATCTGAACTTTGTGTCACATTTTGTAAGGGGGGGGGGGGGTGCGCTTCATAGTAAGGCACGCCTTATAATCCGAAAAATATGGTACGCATACAGCATTTCAATATAATTTAGAGGCAAAAATAGTCTTTTCCACGTTGCGTATGCAATCATTTTTGCATCTGAACACTGTCAGATAATTATGAATGCACATAAAAATGAAGAACCCGCAATTTTAAATTAAAAAAAAAAAAATGTCCCAAAAGTCATTTCACAAAATAAACGATAAATGTTTCTGAAAACTGTCTGATAATAAAAATTACCGTACTTTGTTGTCTGAAAAAGGGATAAAACACGAACACCAGAATTTTTTATTTTTTTTTCCAGAGTTCTCTTAACAATCCAAAGCAGCTCAGAATCCTCGGCAGATCCTTACGCCACGATATATCACGTGCTGCCATCTATTGGGTAGGTCCGTCGTCATTGTTGATCTGTTGCCAGGGAAACTTTGTTGCTAAGGAACGAAGTCGCCTTGAAGCTGGCCATCACGATCGTTGGACCGTGGTTTGGAGTAGATCCCAAAGGCTAAAAAAAAGACAAGAAAAAAAGACAGAAAGAATAGTTATTATAATAACAAGCGCGAAATCACAATAGTTTGTGGCACGCGGTCTATTTTTACCACTCCAATCATGAGTTACCTCCCCTGGCTTTTCAATAATTTTAATCTGTAAACCAGAATGTTATCTCTGCACCATTTCGTAACTTTTTATATCTTTTGAAAAACATTTAAAACTATGTATCCTACTTATACTCATCAAAAGAAGCACCGCATACTCGTCGTGTCTGTTGTAGTGTCTGTATTACGTATGTTTATTATTTTGTACACTTTTAAAATACATCATTTTAAAGAGCGGCCAGAAGTGTAGCCTCGATTTGAAGTGCGACAATTTTGTCAAAATGTGCGACAATTTTGTCAAAATGTGCGACAATTTTGTCAAAATGTGCGACAATTTTGGACCGACAGACCGACCGACCGACAAAGTGAGTTATAGGTTTGTGGCTTGAGCCACAAACAATAAACCATGTGCAATAGCAAAAAGCGTTTTCTCAGTAGCGACGATAGCACAGTTCCCCCTTATTACTACTTACAAGATCGACTGTCTGAAATAATTATTTGTAAATTAAGCTCCAAATGAGTGATTTGCGTAATGATTTATTCCAACGACATATTCTGAACAACCCAGCTTGTACTTGCAACGCACCTGTAGAAGATGCATGTCATTTTCTCTTTCACTGTCCCCTTTTCCAACAAGCCCGTAGACAGACTATCGACTTATTACCTGACGATGTCAAAACAAATGTATCATTGCTTTTGTTCGGAAGCTGTGATAAAAACCAAAGTGAAAATAGAACAATACTTGAGTCTATTAGTAATTTCATCCAACTGTCAAACAGATTTTTGGCAGAATAACTGTCTCTAATGTGTGTCCTTATTGTGACTCGCTACATTTAAGCCCTGGTTGGTATAGTTTCTGTGATGAAATTGTTGATTTGATGCAGTTTGCAACCGGTGCGCGTCTCAGCCTTGCCCCTGCAACCCAAAGGCAAAATTTTGATTAGAGAGTTTTATGTGATTATAATACGTTTCTAATCTGTTGTTTTGATTCATGTTTTTGTTGGTAAGTTATTGTTTTATTTGTTTTTCTTTCCATTGTACACTAGATCCAGTCGAGGCAAGAATAAAGTATAAAATTGCTTGCCTGTGTTTCAATGCTGTCCATTCATCTAGTCCTGCCTACCTCTCTGATCTCGTTCACCTGTACTCACCCTCCAGGTCTCTCCGTTCCTCTTCTGACAAACTTATCCTTTCTATTCCTCGTACTAACACTAAGACAAATGGTGAACGTTCATTTTCTTTCAGCGCCCCTTCTGTCTGGAACACCCTACCATATGAACTTCGTTCTGCTAAATCTTTCCAGTCTTTCAAAACTGCTCTTAAAACTCACCTCTTCCGGCAATACCTCTGATTTCTTCCTTGTCCTGTTTCCTGCCTTAAAATGATGTCCCCCACATTGTGGGTGGGTGGGTGTGCGCGCGTATGTGGGTGTGGGCGTGTGTGTTGTGGCTGTGTGAATGTTTGTGATAGTTGATATTGTAGTAGCTTACTTATGATTTATGTATTTATTTAAACAGTTGTGAAGCGCCGTGAGCTCAAGAGAGAAAGGGCGCTCTATAAATGTTATTTATTATTATTATTATTATTTAATATTGATGTTGTGCTGTTTATTTCCATGCTTGTGGCAGCCAATATTATGTAATTGAAAAATGTGGGAGTGCCTTGCATAAGCTCTAAGCTTGTTGTGCTCTTCTTATTTAAATTATGTGCTGCTGTATGTGCTTTATTTGATTAAATCTTGTTTAAACCAAGTGCATGAGAGAGTGATTGTGAGTGCGTGTGTACGCACAAACACACACACATAATCATTTGTTATCTTTTCCTAGGCCTAGGAATAACCTCTATAGATCTAGTTTCTTAAGCTGGAATTCCATATGCGCTATTTTCGCTGGCTTAAATCGCCCGCTACTTTCGACAGCGACGAAAAATGTTGCTTGCAATTCCATTGACGCTACAATCGCCGGCGATTTTCGATGGCGCTATTCAAACATCGCGCTAAAAATCCCGATCGCGCCTTCGGAAATGCAAGCAACGTTTTTCACGAGTACCACATGTTTCTCCACGGTTTTGGAAGCCATGCTGGCTGAACAATCGCGTGATGATTTTGCTCCATCCACTTTCAGACTATTTTCGACGGCGACAAAAATATTTTGTCGCTTCACCAAGCGATAAAATAAAATCGCGAGCGATTTTCGACTGACTGGTCGCGATTATCACGCTTATGGGTGTACAGAATGAGTGATTGTTGGTGGCGATAAATTTTAACCGCGGGCGATTATCGGTCGATTTTCGCCTTTAAAATCGCGCATATGGAATTCTGGCTTTATACTCTGGTGAACCTTGAAAAAACAAGAAAAACAAGAACTATTTCAAGACAAGACTTCAACTCCATCTTTCGGATAAGCAACAGTTGAGTATGTAGTAGTTATTCTGTAGAATTGGTCTGTAATGTCTCCCAATCCCATTCCCACAAATACACAAAACAGTAGAGAGTGAGATCAAGACGTGTTAATGTATCTGAGCGCATAACCTTTTGTGCCCCCATTTCTATTTTAATATGTAGCATGATTTGTTGAGATATGCTTTGCTTTTCGTAAGCTTTCCACTGTTTACTGTAAATATTTATCTGTTCCGTGTTTCTTTTTCCTATGTAAATAAGCAATATGGTTTGTGCATTGTGCGTGTGTGTTCGCATTTTGTCTTTGTTAGATGGAAAAAAGCATGTATGTTTGCTTATTCAATGTCCATCTTTAAATAAAAGTTTGACTTGACATACTTTTCTCTTTCTCTTTCACACACTCACACACAGAATCACTTTTAGTGGAAGGACATTAAACTGAAGAAGAACACACATGTATAGATGCACAAACCTTTCTCTTTCAGAAACACACACACACACACAAGACACACACAGATGTACCAACCTTTCTCTTTCAGCCCTTGCCCAAAGTTGCGATAAACGAAGACAGCGACGATGATGAGCACATGACGGATGACCAGAGCCAGCACGCCACAGGCAATAGTACTGCCGGCCAGCCCAGAGAACTTGTCAATGTACTGGGATGTCTGAAACCACACACACACAGACTTGTTTACTCCTATTTCGCAAATTTGTAATTTCTGAAACATAAAATAGCAATTTGGAAAAGAAAAAAACCGTAATCCAACGCGCGGCCGATTCTTTTTCTTCACATAACCCAATTATATATGCAAGCAATAGTGCACTGGCAGTTCGCTCAGGGAAAGCACAACCTTCCGCCATCTTCATTTGTAGGCTAAATTTTGTAATTTTCAATCGATTTTCGTCGCATTTTCGACGATGGAAACTGACAACTTTTGGCGTGAACCTCTACAAGATGGCGATAGTGCCGACGAAGCATTTACTGTGGAAAAAGTGGCAGAATCGGAACTTAGGCGAATCAAAAAGAGCATCGAAAGTGTTGAAACGATCTTGGGTTTTCAGCAGCAGATCGACACAGGTAAATTTAGTGATGATTCGAGCGAGTATTTTTTTAATGAATTTTTAAAGTGTGTGCGAAAATCAGTGCAGCGGCAAACATTACTTGGTGCGCAACGGTAAACAGTCTAAGTAATACTTGGTAGTAGAAGAGTTAACGTCCCTTTCGTGGTGCTGGGTCACACATATCAGATTGAGACGCCCACTTGATACAACTTGTAGATGATGTAGGCCACCTCCAAGGGACTGAGCAGGAAGAACACGATGACCCCAACTTTGATGTATGTGTCCGGTTTTCAGTTTTCACTGGTCTCCCCGCTGCATGCAGCTAACACATTCCGATTTCGGAGGAGCTCAAAGGAGAACATTGGGAAGATTTGTTTGAAAAAAATGGCAGGAGAATGGGCCAATAAGGCAGAAAGACAGTCGATGACAGAAAGCAAAGGGAAAAGGCAGAGTCAAAGAGAGTGACAGATTAGTGGAAGTTACAAGCACATAACTTCCAGAAGGAGGGGGAACTATTTGTACGAAAGATCCCCCCCGGTATCCCCATGGGGAAATATAAAAGATAAGATGTTAGGGAACACAAAAATACCCATACCTCAAAATTGACCCCAAAAATGAGACTTTGGACTTTCCAAGCCTGTTGTGATAAACTAGCCCAGCGACTTAATGTCCCTTTCGTGGTGCTGGGTCACATATATCAGACTGAGACGCCCACCTGATACAGCTTGTAGATGATGTAGGCCACCTCCAGGGGACTGAGCAGGAAGAACACGATGGCCCCCACTTTAATTTCACGCTTCATCTGCACGCAAAAAACAACAGCAATAAATAATAATAATAATAATAAATAAAGCTTCTATAGCGCTCTTCGATGATAAAAAATGGGCAAATGTTAAGATCAGCTCCCTCCGCTGTTCCATGGTGAAGCTGGCCAATCAGCTTAATGGAAAAGGTAAATCGGAGGGAGCTGATTGGCCCTAACCCTAAGCCTTCACCCTGGAACAGTGGAGGGAGCTGATCTTAATATTAGCCCCAAAATCATCCTCAAAGCGCTTTACAAATATTACGAGAGAAAACAATCAAGAAGAAAAACATTATTACAAAACAATATGAAGAAGTATATAAAATAAAATAATATTTTTTTAAAATATTTTTAAATTTATGTGACATAAATGTAGTTATCGTGATTTCGCTTCGTGTTGTTCCTTATGATTGGCGCATTATTTTTATATTTTTGCTCAGATTTTTAACTTCTTTGTGAAGCGCTTACAGAGGAGAATAAGCACTATAAAAATGGTCATTATTATTATTATTATTATATTAATTAATGTCGTCAGTGCTGATGACGATGGTGATGATAACGATGATGATGATGATAATGATGATGACAATGATGATGATGATAATGATGATGATGACGATAATTATAATGATGATGACTCACACAGTGGTACCCCAAGAAAAATAAGAAAACGGTGATCACTCCCCCAAACGACAGAACCACAATATCCTCTGTGCTGATGATGATGAAGATGATGGTGATGATGAAGATGACAATGATGATGATGATAATGATGATGATGACGATAATTATAATGATGATGACTCACACAGTGGTACCCCAAGAAAAATAAGAAAACGGTGATCACTCCCCAAAACGACAGAACCACAATATCCTCTGTGCTGCTGATGATGAAGATGATAATGATGATGGTGATGATGAAGATGATAATGATGATGGAGATGATGATGACGATAATTATAACGATGATGACTCACACAGTGGTACCCCAGGAAAAATATGAAAACGGTGATCACTCCCCCCACCGACAGAACCACAATGTCTTCAGTGCTGATGACGATGGTGATGATAACGATGATGATGATGATGATGATGATGACGATAATTATAGCGATGATGACTCACACAGTGGTACCCCAGGAAAAATATGAAAACGGTGATCACTCCCCCAACCGACAGAACCACAATGTCTTCAGTGCCGAATTCGATTCTGTTGGTCAGGATGAAAATCACCATGGAGATCTGAAACGATGAAACGATAACTAAAACAAAAGGAAAACGTAATTGTGACAATCACATGAGCTCAGTGCGCTCTACATTGATAACAAGAACATTAACCCTTTCACCGCCAATGTCGCATTTTACCACCACAATGGTTTAACACCTATGTCACTAAAAGGCATCAAATCAGGGCCTGTTATCCAAAGACCCTATTTTCTTAACTTGGGGAGGTAATGATAGGTCTAATGTTGAACATGTCAAAGAGGAATTCGTAATACTGCAGATTTTTTTTGTTTCTCTACCCAGTTAAGTTTAATTGTATTTTTTGGCTGAAAAATGGCTGGCGGTGAAAGGGTTAAAGGCAAACAAATAATGAATCATTGGAAAGTAAAATAAACACGATGCTTGCACGCAATGTTCTCTTTCTTCCTCACACACAGACACAGACACACACACTCACAATTATACAAGAGTAAAATAGTTACAATATCAAAATTCTAAGAAGAAACATAGACCACATTCACCTTCTCAATCAAGCTTAGATACAATACTGGAAATAAAACCATACTGCCATCGACATACCAGTTACGTGACTAATCATAACAGACACATTTTGCAAAAACAAAGATACCCTTCTACCTCCTTTACAGGCATTTAAAGTTCACAAGACGTAGATTGTCTACCACATTCTACACACAACTTACGAAATATAAAAGAATTGCAAAACAAAAAACTAACTGACAACTGCAAATCAAACTTGAAAACGTCGAAGAAGAAGAAGAAGAAGAAGAAGAAGAGGAGGAGGCATAGACAGTTCATCCCTATCACCACCAAGATGCATCACAGGGGCGATAAACTTAAATATACTAAACATACAATAAAATGGAAGACAACTCTACCATAATTTTCTTACTTACCGACAATTGCAAATCGAACTTGAGATCTGTATCACTACAGAGATTAGGATTTGATTTACACCCCTGTTTTAATGCTGTATTGACCTTGGTTCTTTAGGTTTTATCTAAAACTGTTTCTATGCCTGTTTACTTAACTAGTACTTTTATCTAAATAGTGTGTGTGTGTGTGTGTGTGTGTGTGTGTGTGTGATATTATTGTCATTTAGGATTGCTTAACTGTATGACATGTATTTGGTTTTGTTCACCCCCCTGTTATGATTAATTGACCTGTGATACCAAGGCATCCTAAGCATTATCCTTTCTGTATTTATGCAAATTAATGTTACTGTTTGCTTTTAATTTAGGAATAGTGCATTTAACTCAAGGGCTATCTTTATTAGTTTTAACTTATTGTGTGTGTATGTGTGTGTGTGTGTGTGTATGTGTGTGTGCGTGTGTGTGTGCGTGTGTGTGTGTGTGTGTGTGTGTGAGTGTGTCCACTCCAGTATGACATCCAGTATTATATGGGGGAAAACTCATCATGCCAACCACACTTTAAGTCATAGCTATTTGGTCAAATGTTGACAACATACAATTAGGATAAAATCATGACCATTCTATCAAATCAACATACCAGATACTGAGATAGTATGCCTACACACACATACACATATACGCGTTTACCTAACGTTGTGGAGTACAGCTGATTTGTGCGTGTGTGTGTGTGTGTGTGTGTGTGTTTGTGTGTGTGTGTGTTTACCGTAGGTTATGCAGTAACACACTGTACCCAACACTGCTGTTAACTTTCATTGTTTCCATGTTATCTACTTGTGCCTATCGTTAGTGTAGAATTGTCTTCTTCAATGTATGTTGTGCAGCTGACCAGTTAATGAAATGTTTTCATTATTTACTCTGTATTTTATGCGCAAGCCGGGCAACACATTTCTTCTGTTTGGAAGACAATAAATTGATTTGATTGATTGATTAACTCTTCAATTGCTAAGTATTGTTTGACGTTCTTGGTTGTCCGTTGCATCTCAACCGCCATGAGAGGAGTAAAAAGCATTTTTCAAGTGAGCACGTGCTGCTTTAATGCAAGAAACTCCCCCCCCCCCCCCCCCCCCCCCCCCCCCCCCCCCCCCCCCCCGTGGGGATACCGGTGGGGTCTTTTGTACAAATAGTTCCCCCACCTTTTGGAAGTCCTGTGCTTGTAACTTCCTCTAACTCTGTCATTCTCTTTGACTGGCATCTACTATCTTACTGGCATCTACTATCTTTTTTTTCTATAAATTCTTACAAAGATTTCTTCAGCCGAAGTCGGACATGCTGGGCCTAACTATTTCTTAGTTAGGCGCATAATGGCTGCATGACGCATCTACGCTCATGTGACGGGAAACTGTGTGAGCGAACGAAGAAGAAGAAGAAGAAGAATGCAAGAAAAATTCACAAAAGCTCTTATAATAGACCCAACACATGGCAAGGTACTTGTAAGTGAATGTCTTTGTTATTTGATGGGAGTGTAGAGTGCTGGCTAGGCCCTTTTATTCAAATGGCTTTTATCACTGGTTGACATCAGCCTGTAGAAAGGGCCAATAGTAAATGAGAGCTGGACTATAAATGATATTCTACAGTATTGGAATGTCATGGTACAGCTTAGTCTTTCGTGGAAGACTATGACTCTCGAACGAGGGGGGCCCTTGCACCGGCTCTGGTGCTGCAGCCAAGGGGATCGGTTGGCCTTTGCGGACCTTCCCCAACACCAACTTTCATCTTCAAATCCCTTTGGCCGAGAGAGTGGGGATGTACCCTGGGCAAGGCATCTCCACTATCTATAAACTAATTCTCGCCCCAGCCCGCCAGAATAGTATCTGCCCCCCTCTGCTATCTGGCAGTCATTGTCGGAAACGAGAGACAGGCAACACAAGACTCAAGAGTGATGGCTAAGGCGAATGTATTCACCCACGGCGCTAGGATAGTTAACTCTCATACGGATAATAGGCTAAACATACAACAACAAGCATAAACACAATAGACCAAAACACAAACGAATCTGTTTCTGATTCTCACCGACAACTGCAGATCAAAGTTGAGAACGTCGAAGAAGAAGTTAGAGGCGCCGGCAGTTGATATTATCCAAAGACCCTATTGTCTTAGTTTGGGTAAGTAAGGATAGACCTTATTTTATAGATATATTACAGAAGAATGCCCAATACTGCAGATGGATTTTATTCTTTACCCAGGTAAATTTAATGGAAATTCTTTGCTGAAATGTGGCTGGCGGTGAAAGGGCTAATAATTCAAAACCGTTGCGCTAAAAGGCTAAACATACAACAAGCATAAACACTATCAGGGCTCCCAGGGACCCCCCATTTGGGGGTCCATGAAGCACTAACATTCTAAAGGACCCTCTAAAATAATGTACAGGGGATCCCAGGGATGCACTAGAAAAATTCTTTTTAGCTTTCGCTATGCCACTGGGACCCTCTATCCCACCTCTAGGACCCTCTATACTATAAGTGAAGGAGTCCCTGGGACCCCTTGTTTTGCGGGACGATTGGGAGCCCTGACAATGGACCAAAACACAAACGAATCTGTTCCTGATTCTCACCGACAACTGCAGATCAAACTTGAGAACGTCGAAGAAGAAGAAGAGGCGGCGGCAGTTGATCTGCAGCTGCGTGTTGGCGCCAACCATCCTGAAAATCAGGTTGCCGGAGCGATGGTAGCTGTAGCTCAGGTGCAGACCCATGCCGATCAGAAAGGGGCAGATCACCACCGCCACGATCAGACGAGTCTGAAATCAATATTAATTAACTATACAAAAAAGATACTAACACCAGCCAGACTAGCACAAAACGTTTTGGTAAAGGTAAAGATGTGCCACCCCCCCTGCATTTCTCGGTTAATTCTATTTTTCCATTTTTGCCTTTCTTACCATACATAAAGCTGTATTTTAGGAACATTTTTAGCTAATAACCTTTTTCGAATACTAACCCTATCCCTAACCCTAAAACTAACCCTATCCCCCACTATGTACTGCAGTACACCGCGATTTGTCAGTTGTGGTTCGTTGCGTTTTTCCGTCTTATAGGGTGGGGGGTAGGGTTAGGGTTAGGGCTAGGGTTAGGGTTTAGGGTTAGGGTTAGTATTCCAAAAAGATAATTTGGTGAAAATGTTCCTAAAATACAGCTTTATGTATGGTAAGAAAGGTAATAACGGAAAAATACAATTAACCGAGAAATGTAGGGGGGGTGGCACATCTTGACCTTTACCAACGTTTTTACTAACAGAGTAA
>CM065707.1:7154643-7159643 GCA_017654935.2 Phymorhynchus buccinoides
TGCTTAGGTACAGCGCTTAAAGCTTTAACCCTTTCATTCATTCAACCGCCATTCGTCTTTCGCACTACAGTGATTTAACACCTATGTCACTAAAAGGCATCAAATTGGGGTCTACTATCCAAAGACCCTATTGTCTTAGTTTGGGGAAGTAAGGATAGACCTTATTTTATATGTGCCACAGAAGAATCCCCAATATACTGCAGATGGATTTTGTTCTCTACCCAGGTAATATTTAATGGACATTTTTCGCTGAAATATGAATGGCGGTGAAAGGTTAAAGGTGAAGGGCTATATACATTTTCTTGAATAAATAAATAATAAATATGACTGTGTATGTGCACGTGGTATTTTGAATGTTCGACTGAAGCAAGGATGGGTGTGGGTGTAGATCTATCTATGCATATAAATTACATGAATAATGAGGGGGGAGGGGGTCTATGACTATCTGCATCTGTTCATGTAGACTACACACAATTTATGTAAGAGAAAAATGTGTGTATCTGTGCATGCTTGCGCATGTGTGTGTGTGTGTGATGTGGGGGAGCGTGCAAGCGAGAGAGAGAGAGCGAGCAAACACTGATAATTGAAACTGCTAAAGTTCACGCGTGCGCTCGGGCACGCACGCATGCACACGCACGCGCACACGCACACGCACACGCACGCCCACACACACACGCACACACACGCAAGCACACGGCGCACACGGACGGCACGACAACGCACACACACACACACACACACACACACGACACTTTACTTCTTCATGCTACAAACTTTTTAATACTAACTGAAAAGTCTTTCAGTACAGTAGACCCTAATAGAGGATCTCAGTAGCTTACAACGAAACATAAGGAATAGGTAAAGACACTGTAAGATTCATAAAATGACAACACAAATTCGTGAACACAAAGAAAACCTTCAAGAAGTAAAGAAAATCAATTAGAACAAACTGAATCCTCCTCTTCTCTCTCTCTCTCTCTCTCTCGTCCTATCTCTCTCCTCTCTCCTCTCTCTCTCTCTCTCATCTCTCTCTCGCTTCTCTCTTTCTCTCTCTCTCTCTCTCTTAATCTCCTCGTCTCATCTCTCTCATAGGGACTATCAGCACCTAGCAATACTGCCTCTCTCAATAGAAACTCTGAATATAACAAAAAGATGAAAAAATGACTGCAGTAGGCTTACCTTTTAGAGTAACGTACCTACCATTGTTATCGTTCTTTGAATATAACAAAGCCATTTTTGGCTCACTCAGTCTATAGTATGATAGTTCTTCGGTTGTCGCTCTCCTCCTCGTCTGCTCGTCTCTCTCTCGCTCTCTCATTCTCTCGTCTCTCATCTCTCTCTCTTCTCTGCTCTCCTCGCTCTCTCTCTCGTCTTCATCTCTCTCTGTCTCTCTCTCTCTCTCTTCTTCTCTCCGTCTCTCTCTCTCTCTCTGTCTATCTCTCTTTCTCTTTCTCTCTCTCTCTATCTTTCTCTCTCCCCCCCTCTCTCTCCCCTATCTGTTTCTCTCTCCTCTCTCTCTGTCTCTCTCTCTTTCTCTACCCTCTCTGTCTCTCCTCTCTCTCCTCTCTCTCTCTCTCTCTCGTCTCTCTCTCTCGCTCTCTCTTTCTCTACCCTCTCTCTCTCTCATCTCTCTCTCTCCCGGGTGCATCTTCTCTCTCTCTCTCTCTCTCTCCTCTCTGTATCTTCTCTCCTTCTCTTACCCCCCTCTCTCTCTCTCTCTCTCTCTCTCTCCCTTCTCTCTCTCTCTCTCCTCTCTCTCTCTCTCTCTTTCTCTAAACCCATCTCTTCTCTCTCTATCTCTCTCTCTCTCTCTCTTCTCTCCCTCGCTCTCTCTCTCTCATTCTTCACTCTCTCTTCTCTCTCTCTCTCTTTCTCTTTCTCTACCCCCTCTCTCTCTCTCCTCCTCTCTCTCTCTCTCTCTCTCTATCTGTCTCTATCTCCTTTCTCTACCCCTCTCTCTCTCTCTCTCCTCTCTCTCTCTCTTCTTCCCTCTCTCTCTCTCATCCTCATCTCTCTCTCCTCTCTCTCTCTCTCTCTCTGTATGTTGTGTGGTGTGTGTGTTGTGTGTGTGTGTTGTGTGTGTGTGGTGTGTGGGTGTTGTGTGTGTGTGTGTGTGTTGCGTCCATGGTTTAATCTCCAAACATTAACGTTCGCATTTTCTCGGGAAATAGAAAGCATAGATTGTTCAAATTTTGCACACATATAGATGTCTGTGCAATCTTTCAAACAATAATGATTTGAATAAATTAAATACTTAAAAAAACAACACTGTAAACATATAACAAAACAGATAACATTTTAGCTTAGTGGGTTAGAGAGTATTCAACAGGCAACATGAGTTAAGAAACTCATCAACACTAAAAGCCTTCATAGCTCATTGGTAGAGTGTCTGTCTGTTCATGCCAATGGTTTGTTGGGTCCGTTAACGATAGTTTCATTTGTACTTTAACATTGTATTGGCAATCTTTAGTACTTTAGACAACACCCCCTCCTCCTCAATCTTTGTTTGTTTGTTGTCCCACATGTTCCTGTTCGAGTGAGCCTTGAAGGCTTTGCCTCTCGTTATGTTTAAAAATAAAAAAAAAAAAAAATAATGTCTGATCGTGCTCCTCCTGCTTTAAAAAATAAATTTGAAATAAACCTCGTCCCGCAATTGGCAATTGGGGCGGTTGTTTGTGGAATACGATTTCAGCTTCTTTTAATGTTCATTCAAGTCTCTATGTTTTCAAGAAAAACTACCATAAGTACCTTATGATCAAACATGTAAAGAACGCCTAACTTCTCTTATGCAGTTGTTGAACTGTATCAATTTTTCTTCTTCATTATTCTTGTCATGTATAATTTGTACATAAATCTTGTGTAAATATGATGGGTGTTTTTTTAAGGGGGCTGAGGGGAGGGCGGGGAGGGAGAAAAAGAGGGAAGATGGCGGAAGAGGGTAATTTCTTGTGTTTCGATGTTGTTGTTAAACTCAATTTGTTTAAATTTGTAAAAACATTCCATAGTAAGTTTTTTTTATTGTTATTACTTCTTTTTTGAACCGGGAGCATGTTTATATGGCTTTCCCATCTTGTTTTTGTTTTTCATTCTGGGGACCGTGCGCGTTTCAGGGTCCTCCTCGTGCCCAGCCCTCGCCCCTCCGGCCCACGGGGCCGTCACCCCCAGCTCGTGTACCGCGGGAAGCTCCAGTACCGGCCAGTCCTGTACCGTCAGCTGTACCGACCCCGGGTACACCCTTCAAACCACGGCCACCGTCCTCTGCCTGCCCTCTGGACAGTGGAGCAACTATGGGGCCCCTAGTCTGTGCCTGTACTGGGTCAGTTTTTGTATAAACCTCTGTGTGCTAGGTTTGTGTGTATGTGTGTTTGTGTTTCGTCAGTTGTGAGGACTCCCTGGGTACATTCTGCAGACTACAGGCACTACGTACAGTCCTCTGTCTGCCCTCTGGACAGTGGAGCAACTATGGGGCCCCTAGTCTGTGCCTGTACTGGGTCAGTTTTTGTATAAACCTCTGTGTGCTAGGTTTGTGTGTATGTGTGTTTGTGTTTCATCAGTTGTGAAGACTACATGGGTACGATTCTTCTGCGACTACTGTGCCTGGGATTAGTTTTTGAACCTCTGTGTGCTAGGTTTTGTGTGTGTGTGTGTATGTGTGTGTGTGTGGTTTGTGTTTCATCAGTTGTGAAGACTACCTGGGTACATTCTGCAGACTACAGGCACTCTCTCTCTCTAATTATCTCTCCATGTCTCTCTGTGTCTCTCTCTCTTTCAAGATTGGTCTGCTTTTTCCGTTGTTGTTTCTTCTTTTTTCTTCTTCTGTTTTTCTATCCTCCTTTCTTATCTTTTTTTTTGTAAACCTTCCTCATTTACCCCCACTTAGCTCATTTCCTCCTCACACCTTTCAATCCCTTCTCAATTATTTATTATTTTTAATATAAAATTGGCCCTCGTTAATTTTATTTTTCATTTTTTATTTTTTATTTTTACTTCTTCTTTTACAGACACCCAACCCCCGGCCATCCACTGCCCCAACGACGTCACGGTAACGGCCGACAAAGGCCGGACGTCGGCCGCGGCCAGCTGGTCGGAAGTGACGGCCACGGACAACAGCGGGGCGCTGCCCACCGTGGTGACCAGCATGACGAGGGGGGTGACCCTCAGCCAGGGGTCCTACTCCGTGCTGGCCTCGGCCTTTGACGCGCAGGGATGGAGATCCACTTGTACTTTTACCGTGACCGTTATCGGTGAGTGAACGAACGAACGACGAATTGTTTTATTGCAGGGAAACAACAGTAACCCAGCGTTCTTCATCCAGCACTCCGAACAAAAATAAAACTTGAACAAACCCGGGTGTAGTTGCGAATTTGGATTCGGAACGAGCGGCGTGGGAGCAACAACGCCACTGTACGCCCCAGAAGATGGGACAGCCAAAAAAAAAAATATAATTTTTAAAAATTTTTTTTTTTAATACGAATAGAAAATAAAACATCGCAAAATACAAGAAGAAAAACAACAACCTTAAATCAAGCACAGCTGTTTCGGGAGGAACATTTAATTTATCTATGTTTTCAGAAGTTGTTTCAAGCCAACTTTAGTTTTACCATAAGTAATTTTACATATAATTTATAGCAGTCAATAATAATTATGTTGTAGTATGTGTCAAAATTACTTATATTCAGTGGACATTGCTAGATTTTCACTCGTGGGCAATTTTATTTATGTTTGTGTATTATTCAAGAACATTTTCTACTAAATGTGTTGTATGATACTGCTCAACAAAATACATTTTTACCATACATCTGATTGAAGAAATATATTAAAAATACAATGAAGAACATGCAGCCCAAATATGTTTTACAAGCACAAGCTGGGTGCAGTTTTTAATTTAAGATTTCTAAAGTCAGTCCTTTAACTAAATAGCTTGATTTTGTATGGGGTGGAACAGCTGTGGCAGGATCGTAACGAAACGGGCGGCGCGCACCGGTTCAATGCATATAAAT
>CM065707.1:7162143-7164643 GCA_017654935.2 Phymorhynchus buccinoides
AAGTGCACAGAAAAAAGGAACAAAAGCATCACAAGAAGACATGCATTTCTTAATTAGACAAAAACATACATATGAAAATATTTACATAAAATTCTAAATACAGATGTGTGTGTGTGTGTTGTGTGTGTGTGTGTGTGTGTGTGTGTGTGTGTGTGTGTGTGTGTGTGTGTGTGTGTGTGTGTGTGTGTGTGTGTGTGTGTGTGAACTTACAAAATACCTCGATGGGGGTCCGGCGTTTGTTACCTCTCTACAGAATGGGGGTCCGAATTTTGAATGGGGGTCCGACCTGCGGACCTCCATTTGTTTTTGGTTGCTTTGTGTGTGTGTTGTGTGTGTGTGTGTGTGTGTGTGTGTGTGTGTGTGTGTGTGTTGTGTGTGTCGGGTGGGGGGTGGGGTGGGGTGAATTCTTTGAGTTAGCCTATCTCCCTGCTGATTTCGTGCCCTGTGCAGATGTCTAATCTTTCCTTTACTTTCGTCCTTCAGGAGATTGAATTCCCCCCCGTGGGGATACCGGGGGGTCTTTCGTACAAATAGTTCCCCCACCTTCTGGAAGTTATGTGCTTGTAACTTCCTCTAATCTGTCACTCTGTTTGACTCTGCCTTTTCCCTTTTGCTTACTGTCATCTGCTATCTTTCTATCTTGCTCTGGTCCATTCTCCTGCCTTTTTTTCTATGAATTCTTACAAAGATTTCTTCAGCCGAAGTCGGACATGCTGGGCCTAAGTATTTCTTAGTTAGGCGCATAACGGCAGCATGGCGCATCTACGCTCATGTGACAGGAAACTGTCTGAGCGAACGAAGAAGAAGAAGGAGATGAATTGTGTGGAGAATATTGTTCATCGTGTGTTCCTGAATAAATATGTTGAGGTGTGTCTGTGTGTGGTGTGTGTGTGTGTGGTGTGTGTGTGTTCGTTCGTTCTTTGATTTAAACGTCTATCCACCTTACAGTGATCTTAGACAAAAAAAAAAAAAAAAAAAAAAAAAAAAAAAAATGTATGTGTAGTATGATTATGATGTATGTGTTTGATGGGTAAGGGGTATGTAGGTCTGAGTATACATGTGATTATAGGCCCTATGTTAGTGAAATGTTAGTGAAATACTTAAACTTAAAATTATGTCTAAACATGTAAAAGAAGCACACAATAAATTAACAATAAACTCCAAAAAAGAAAAGTAACATAGATAACAAGCACATTAAAGCAAAGGTCCAATTGGGCTCCTAATAAGTCCCCGAACAACTTCTAGAATCTTTGATACATCACAAATAATGTCTTTATAGGTTGTCATTGATGGTTCTGTGTCCAACAACCAAGCAGGTAAATAGTTTTTTATATTTTCACAAAGAAAAATCACATGGAATGGTGTAATATGCTGGCCACAAATGCAAGTCACATGTTTACAGAATTTTGTTTTCAATGCATCAAGCCTGAATCTAAAAACTAAACTTTTCAGAATCCACCCTTGATGAAGACTTTGTCCTGTTTTATAATCTATTAGCTTTTTAAAGAACTTTCCTTTTTTGTTCTTTTTTACAGAACATGATATATCTGTTTGTGTGTGTGTGTGTGTGTGTGTGTGTGTGTGTTGTGCAGTCAACAAGTGTCCCCCCTTCCCCCTCCCGGCCAACGGTCGCCTCCTGACCTCCCCCTGCCCCAGCTACTGGGGCGCCCAGTGCAGGATGACCTGCGGTCAAGGCTTCAGACTGACCGGAGGAAGCGTGGCCGATGTGCTGTGTGGGGGCAGTAATGGGCAGTACAACTGGGTCAACGTGCCCTCGTGTCAGCGTGAGTTATACGCGTGCGTTTGTCTGTGTGTTTATGCATTGATTTGTGTGTCTGTCGGTGTGTCCGGTGTGCTTGTGTGGGGGGCAGTAATGGGCAGTACAACTGGGTCAACGTGCCCTCATGTCAGCGTGAGTTATACGTGTGCGTTTGTCTGTGGCCGTGTACACACATAAGCGGATATTCCATGTGGAAACCCGTGCGCAATCCATAAATAAGTGAAGCAAAGAAGGGGAAAAGGTTTGCGCACGTATCCGAATTTCCCCTATGCTATGCGTTCGCCTTTAGGCCGTGTACACACATAAGCGGATATTCCATGTGGAAACCCGTGCGCAATCCATAAATAAGTGAAACAAAGAAGGGAAAACATTTGCGCACGTGTCCGAATTTCTCCTATATGCGTAAACTTTTATCCTTCTTTCTTCCACTTATGTAGGGTTTTCCATACGGAACTTACGCGTCATGTGAACCCGGCCTATGTGTTCATGCATTGATTTGTGTGTGTGTCGGTGTGCTTGTGTGGGGGGCAGTTGTGGGCAGTATTACTAGGTCAATGTGCTTACATGTATGTCAGCGTGAGTTATACGTGTGCGCTTGTCTGCGTGTTTATGCATTGATTTGTGTGTCTGTCGGTGTGCTTGTGTGGGGGGCAGTAGTGGGCAGTATTACTAGGTCAATGTGCTTACATGTATGTCAGCTGAGTTATGCGTGTGCGCTTG
>CM065707.1:7169643-7207143 GCA_017654935.2 Phymorhynchus buccinoides
ATAGGCTACGAGAGCTGATGGCAGAGTGACTTCCCCTGTTTGACCGATTGAATTAGGCAAGATCACTCCTCCCACACACCATGAAATCACTCCCCTTAATTATTTCAGAACAGTTCCTATGAAGGCCTTTTCTTCCTCCAGCACTGTCTCCGGCATCCGTCCTCAAATGGCCCACAACTTGCTCGCGAATAGAATCGCATACTTTTGAACCATTTGGGGACAAACCAGATGCCACGGTGCTGGAAAAGGATAATGCCACAATTATGTGGTTTGTGACAACAAAAGTTGATATTCCTCCCTCTCTCTCTCTCTCTCTCTCTCTCTCTCTCTCTCTCTCTCTCTCTCTCTCTCTCTCTCTCTCTCGCCCGTGTAAAAAAAGTATGTATACTTATCTCATTACCCTGTATAAATAAAATTTCGTTCGTTCGTTTCGTTCGTTCTCTCTCTCTCTCTCTCTCTCTCTCTCTCTCTCTCTCTCTCTCTCTCTCTCTCTCTCTCTCTCTCTCTCTCTCTCTCTCTCTCTCTCTCTCTCTCTCTCTCTCTCTCTCTCAAGTTGTCTAGAGATAGTTTTTATGTGTGTATATATGTGGCTGTGTGGATAATTGGTATTTACAAATATTTGTCATTCATGTATTGATCTGGGTTTGTTTTCTTCTAATATTTTCTTCTTTGCTGTTGGCGAGATGCAATCAAGCCTGTATAGTGCTTATTCTTTTCCAACATTAAAAAAAGTTTCATTCGTTTGTTCTCTCTCTCTCTTCCTCCCTCCCACCCCCACCCCCGTAAATAATACAATGCTCTCCTTTTTTCTTTTCTTTTTCACAGTGAGCCGATGCCCCATTCTCCAACCGCCCCAAAACGGACTCCTCCTCACGGGTGGCCAGTGCAGCCGGGTGGTGGGTAGCGCGTGTCGGGTGGGGTGCCAGTCGGGTTACACAATGGGCTCCTCCTCATCGGGTAGCGTCACCTGCAGACCTCATTCACAGAACGGAGGGACTTCTTCTCCTGCCTGGGATTCCTTGCCCACCTGCGCTCGTGAGTTCTGCCCTTGACACATCTAATACTACTTACAGACCTGTTTACTCTACTCTTTTTGAGTAGTATCCTACTCAATTTGGACCTCTACTACTCTTCAAAACTGAAAATAATGCTCTTTAACCCTTTCACTGTCAGCCATACTCCAGCCAAACATTTCCATTAAATTTACCTGGGTAGAGAACAAAATCCATCTGCAGTATTGGGGATTCTTCTGTGACGCATATTAAATAAGGTCTATCCTTACTTCCTAAAACTAAGACAGTAGGGTATTTGGATAATAGACTCCAATTTGATGACTTTTAGTGACATAGGTGTTAAAATCACTGTGTTGCTAAAATGCGACGTTGGCGGTGAAAGGGTTAATTCTTGATTACTACTACTCATTTTCAGTGAACATTGTTTGATGGTTTAATTAATAAAACTACACATTTTTGCACCAAAGCTACTCATTTCAGCTATCCAGACTACTCACGACTTGTGTAGGGGGTAAACAGGTCTGCTACTAAATTCACTGTCTCTGTTCTATGTCCATGTGCGTTCAACTGAATCAACGTGCCTATGCTTGTCAGCGTGAGTATGCCTCTGTCCCAAATGGCGTGGTGAGTAAGTGTCAACAGGAGCAAGCTCTAGAAAACTATAAAGATGAAATGGTACAGCCACGTAAGATCATCCGGCGGCTTACCAAAACCATCCTTCAAGGCACTGTACCAGGTGGGAGGAGAAGAGGAAGACCAAGGAAGCACTGGGAAGACAACACCAGGGATTGGACGGGTCTGCCTTTTGCCAGAGCTATGAGGCTAGCTGAGGACAACATCAGGGATTGGACGGGTCTGCCTTTTGCCAGAACTATGAGGCTAGCTGAGGACAACATCAGGGATTGGACGGGTCTGCCTTTGGCCAGAACTATGAGGCTAGCTGAGGACAACATCAGGGATTGGACGGGTCTGCCTTTTGCCAGAACTATGAGGCTAGCTGAGGACAACATCAGGGATTGGACGGGTCTGCCTTTTGCCAGAACTATGAGGCTAGCTGAGGACAACATCAGGGATTGGACGGGTCTGCCTTTTGCCAGAACTATGAGGCTAGCTGAGGACAACATCAGGGATTGGACGGGTCTGCCTTTTGCCAGAACTATGAGGCTAGCTGAGGACAACATCAGGGATTGGACGGGTCTGCCTTTTGCCAGAACTATGAGGCTAGCTGAGGACAACATCAGGGATTGGACGGGTCTGCCTTTTGCCAGAACTATGAGGCTAGCTGAGGACAACATCAGGGATTGGACGGGTCTGCCTTTTGTCAGAACTATGAGGCTAGCTGAGGACAGGGTTGGATGGAGAAGGGTTGTCCGATCATCAGTGGTGCCCCTTCAGCCCAGGTTGGCTAATGGGGCTAAGTACTGTAAAATGCGGACTATAAGCCGCTACTTTTCCCCTCAACTTTGGCTCATGCGGCTTATATACTGATGCGGCTTATCTGCGCATTGTTTTTCCATTCTACATTTATCAGTATAATTAAATCTGTTTCTGACCACATTTTTCAGCCTATTTTGAGATTCCGAACTGGTTTTGGTAACCAATAGATTCAAATCTCATGTTTAAAGTATCTGAGAACATTAAAAACTTATGTTCTGCTAGGAGAATTTCTATATTTGTGTTGCTTTGTGCACATATAATATTCTCTGCGGCTTATAAACTGGTGCGGCTTATATGTGAATAAATACCTAATAATTTTTCAATTTAATTAAGGGATGCGGCTTATATACAGGTGCGTCTTATAGTCCAGTCTTTACGGTATTATTTTTAGGATATTAGAATACATCAGTACTAAAACAAAATCAGTCTTAAAGGATGATGAAAGTCCACTTAACAGGCGGAACAGGCACACATGGGACATTGATAACTTTAATGATAGTGGGACGATCCTGGAGGTACTGCAATGCCAGGAATCTAGTCCCGAAGTTGTTGTTTTTGAATAACCAAGATAATTAATTTGTTGTTGTTTTCGTTCCCCGGCTTTAGCGCTCTGTGGACACACCCAGTGCCACGTGAACATTTGGCATGGCCTTGGGTGGGAAGATTACGTGTATGGCTGCTTTTAATTAAAGGGCCCCTGCCACATCGGCGGCCATACTCCTACTACAGGGGACTTCGTTCCATTCATGGAGCCACCCACACATTCATTCACTCCACCCGTGTAGTGACAACAACCCAACAATTCTTTACGGCGTGTAGGGAGAACTGCCACTGCTAAAGACAGCCTCCATTGGGCACAGACGCATCATTTTAATATTAGGCCTTGGGTCAATTTCACTTGCATCACATGTACAGACACAGTGAATAGCCAAGGACCCTTGGCCGTAGATAATTAGTCTGTCTTAATTAAACGAGAGAAGGTATTTCAACGGAGGATCTCATAAGATCTCATAATAGAGCAGAGACTGTTTTGTTTGAATTTTGTTTCTTTTCTGTTCATTTTCTTCCAAAAATGTTTTTTATTCCATGTACCCCCAAGGGGCTTTCGGAAATAAAACCTTGAAACTTGACTGTACAATACAGTGGAATCTCCCTTATAAGACCTTCAAAAATAATCCAAAATGAGGTCTTATAAGGGAGGGGTCTTATAAGAGAGGTAATTTTAATACTTACAAAGAAGGGCAATGTCTCAGAGAAGTAGGTCTTATACGGGAGGGAGTCTTATAATGGGAGGTCTTATAAGGGAGGCTCCACTGTACAATTTTTCAGCGATTTCCTGCGGTCGCCCCCCGGTCCCAACCAACGGCAATCTAACCAACTGCCCCGTCTCTCCCAAGTACGGGGACACGTGCGTTCAGCGGTGTAAATCTGGATACGTGATGACTTCTGGGTCGACTCCTGTCAGGACTTGTCTGGCTTCTGGGGCCTGGAGTGGAGTTACTGCCCAGTGCTGTGAGTCTGGATCGGAGAGAGAGGGGGGAGAGGGGAGAAAGGTGGAGGAGAGAGAGAGAGACAGAGAAAGACGGAGGGTAAAGGGGGAGAGAGACTCAGCTGGAGAAAGACAGACATAAATAGACAGAGAGAGAGATAGAGAGGGAGACATAGAGGGGGAGGGAGAGAGACAGAAAGAGAGAGGGAGACAGAGATAGAGAGAGGGAGACAGACATGCATAAATATATAGATAGGGAGACAGAGAGAGAGAGAGAGAGAGAGAGAGAGAGAGAGAGAGAGAGAGAGAGAGAGAGAGACAGAAAGGGGGAGCGACTCAGCTGGAGAGAGACAGACAGAAATAGAGACACACAGAGAGAGAGAGCTGGAGAGGGAGACAGAGAAAGACAGACGAAAGAGAGAGAGAGAGAGAGAGAGAGAGAGAGAGAGAGAGAGAGAGAGAGAGAGAGAGAGAGAGAGAGAGAGAGAGAAGGAGAGAGAGAGAGAGAGACAGACAAACAGACAGAGATAGAGAGAGAGAGAGAGAGAGAGAGAGAGAGAGAGAGAGAGAGAGAGAGAGAGAGAGAGAGAGAGAGAGAGAGAGACGGAAAGGGGAAGTGACTCAGCTGGCGAGACAGAAATAGACATAGAGAGAGGCAGACAGAGACAGATAGAGAGGGAGACAGAGAGAGAGAGAGAGAGAGGAGAAAGAGACAGAGAGAGAGAGAGAGAGGAGAGAGAGAGAGAGAGAGAGAGAGAGAGAGAGAGAGAGAGAGAGAGAGGAATATCAAGTTTTTGTGGTCACAAACAAAAGAGACAGGGGAGAGACAGACAGACAGCTAGAGAGAAAGAAAGAGATAGAAAAAGGAGAAAGAGAGAGAGAGAGAGAGAGAGAGAGAGAGAGAGAGAGAGAGAGAGAGAGAGACTAAAGAAAAACAGAAAAAGGGCCTATCTTGATGACAAAACATCTTGAACTTTGTTACAGTATAATTGTGACTGTCAGTTGTTGCCTTATTTATTTATTGTTTGTGGCTCAAGCCACAAACCTATAACTCACTTTGTCGGTCGGTCGGTCTGTCGGTCCAAAATTGTCGCACATTTTGACAAAATTGTCGCGCTTCAAATCGAGGCTACACTTCTGGCCGCTCTTTAAAATGATGTATTAAGCGTACAAAATAATAAACATATGTAATACAGACACTACAACAGACACGACGAGTATGCGGTGCTTCTTTTGATGAGTATAAGTAGGATACATAGTTTTAAATGTTTTCCAAAAGATATAAAAAGTTACGAAATGGTGCAGACATAACATTCTGGTTTACAGATTAAAATTATTGAAAAGCCAGGGGAGGTAACTCATGATTGGAGTGGTAAAAATAGACCGCGTGCCACAAACTATTGCGATTTTCGCGCTTGTTTGTCTATTTGGTTTAAGCAAATCTTTAGTCCTTTGAAAACGATCAAACAGAAAGACAATTAGAGCAGCAACAAGCTCGAAGCTAAAACCGTGCTCCTTAAATTAACATCATAGTTGCACAATTGATTGTCTATTTGTGTATTTCAGTCACGCGGAAGGTGGCAGCTCTAGCGTCTAACGGCGCGCCCCCTAGTGACAACAGCAGCAGTCAAAACACCACCACTGTCGTCGTCGGTGTCGTCGTCGCTGTCATCCTCGTCGCTCTCATCTTGATGGGAGGATTCCTCTACTATAAGAGAATGTAAGGCTACGGGGGAGAGAGAGAGAGAGAGGGTGTGTGTGTGTGTGTGTGTGTGTGAGAGAGAGAGAGAGAGAGAGAGAGAGAGAGAGAGAGAGAGATTCGGAAGATTTAATGAGCCAGGCCTTGATGCCCATGTCAGAGAGTGAGAGAGAGAGAGAGAGAGAGAGAGAGAGAGAGATTATAAGATCACAAATTATTATCAACATCTTTGTAACTCTTATCCAGATGAGCTACAAAGATCTGTCTGCTATTTCCCTATTATCAGAGAATGTAATTCTACACCAATGCAAACTATCTACTTGTCTCTCTGTATGTCTGTTTCTCTCTCTCTCTCTCTCTCTCTCTCTCTCTCTCTCTCTCTTTGTGTACAAAACCAACAATATGTTTTGCGTTTCCCATAGCTCTACACTACAGAAGGAAGGTGGCAGAGTGGTTAAGACGTTCGTCTGCCCATTTCAATGAGTGACTGCAGCGTGAGTGACCCGGGTTCGAATCCCAGCCTCGCCCTTTCTTTCTAGTTCGACAGGAAAATCGAACTGAACGTCAAGTCTTTCGGATGGGGACTTAAAGCTAGTCTGACCCGTGTGCTTTACGCACGTAAAAATCCCACGCCAGTTGAAAGTCGGTATAAGAGCAGGGAGAAATCCTGCTAGCCTGGTATGACCAAAATTGATAGCTAGGTTTTCCAAATCTGCCCCCCACCCCCCTCACCCTGTCCCCCCCCCCCCCCAAAAAAGGTAGGCGCTGCGTTTGCGGCGACGCTCTTTGCGGGGGAGAGCAACCCGGATTTCACAGAGATAAGTCTCTGTGACTAGAATATACCAAATACCAATGCTAACTACCAGACCGATCGCAACAAAATTTGATAAGGTGGCTCCTTGTGTGCCAAGCATGTTAGATTTACCTGCTCTTCCTCTTTACCCAGACATTATATTAACGCACGTAGATACATAGACACGTGGACACATAGACACGTAACCATATGTATAGCCAGGCATGGGAATTAGAGAAGACAAAAAAAGACTGAAAATTGGGGTATGGAAACAGGTATAGAAACAAAGTAGAAACAAAGAATTTTTTTTTTTAAATCTGAAAATTGTGTGTGTTGGGATACAGCCCCCGGAAAATGAAGCTTCTTCTGTTAATATTCTAATCCTTAAAAACAGTGTTAGAGATAGGACTGATATATTTAGTGCATTTTGCATTCATTTATAACCAAACACTTCAGTTTTACTCATTGGGCTTCTTTTTTTCTTCTTCTCATAAATGTCCTCTTGGACCATCCAAAAACCCTGAAACTTGCACCCAAAAAAAGACTGAAGAGGACCATCAAAAAACCCTGAAACTTGCACCAAAAAAAAAGACTGAAGAGGACCATCAAAAAAGCTGAAATCAGCCCAAAGACTGAAGAGGACCATCAAAAAACCCTGAAACTTGCACCCAAAAAAAGACTGAAGAGGACCATCAAAAAACCCTGAAACTTGCACCAAAAAAAAAGACTGAAGAGGACCATCAAAAAACCCTGAAACTTGCACCCAAAAAAAGACTGAAGAGGACCATCAAAAAAGCTGAAATCAGCCCAAAGACTGAAGAGGACCATCAAAAAACCCTGAAACTTGCACAAAAAAAAAGACTGAAGAGGACCATCAAAAAACCCTGAAACTTGCACCAAAAAAAAAGACTGAAGAGGACCATCAAAAAACCCTGAAACTTGCACCCAAAAAAAGACTGAAGAGGACCATCAAAAAACCCTGAAACTTGCACCCAAAAAAAGACTGAAGAGGACCATCCAAAAAGCTGAAATCAGCCCAAAGACTGAAGAGGACCATCCAAAAAGCTGAAATCAGCCCAAAGACTGACAATTCCCATGCCTGGTAGCCCCAAAGTGTTTTTCTGTTATTGTAGAATAGTTTGGACCTACTCTTTCAGGTCTGGGAGGTCCGTTTACTTTGCTGCTTTTTTGTTCCATCGGCAAATGTTAAGAAAAGCTCCCTCATCTGCCTCTTCCATTCATTTCAGATGGTTTCAGGTTAGGGTTAGGGTTAGGGATAGGTTTAGGGTCAGCTTAGTGTCATATACACGTTGTCAAAAACAATAAAAGTTGATGACTAAGCTGACCCTAACCCAAACCCTACTCCTAACCCTAACTGTAACCATCTGAAATGAATGGAAGGGGCAGAGGAGGGAGCTGTTCTTAGCATTTGCCGTTCCATTTTATCTTTCAGGCAAGGGTTCCCCAGTGGTTTTAGCCAGTCTTCCAACGCCATAGAGATGAGCTCCAGATCCTCCACATCGGGCCTGGACAACCCGCTGTATGAATCTTAATGAATAAAACACACAGAGACATCTTACATAATAATTATGTTTAGTTTTTTGGGGTTTGTTTTTTAATGCAAGGTGTATGTAACTTAATTGTGTGCCAATAAGAAATTTACAGTATGCTCTTAAAATGTTGTGGCAGTTAATTTAATTGATAAGATTGAGATTATTCTCTCATTTGCGCTGTCAAAATGTTGAAGCAATAAGATTATCTTACAGTAAGCTACCAATAACATTTAGAGTATGCTCTCAAAATGGAGTTGTTTGGGTGTTTGTTTTACTACCAGGTGTATGTAACTTGTGTGGCATGCAATAAGAAATGTACAGTATGCTCTTAAAATGTTGTGGCAGTCAATTAATAAGATTGAGATTATTCTCTCAGTTGCGCTCTCAAAATGTAGCAATAAGATTTGTTAGAGTAAGCTGCCAATAACGTTTAGAGTATGCTCTCAAATTGTCAATAAGATTTAATTAGAGTAGGCTATGCTCTCAAAATGTCCTGGCAATAACATTTAGATTCTGCCAAAAAAAACGCGTTTTAAATTATGCTCTCAAACATGTGGCAATGTGATTTAGATTATGCTCTCTTCAAATATTGTGGCGAAAAGATTATAGATTATGCTTTCAAAATCGTTTAGCAGTAAGATTTAGATGATATTTTCAAACCTTTGTGGCAACAAGATTTAGATTATACTTTCAAAATCTTGTGGCAATGATATTCAGACTTTTTGCCTTCAAAATGTGGTGGCAGTAAGATTTAGATCATGCTCTCGAAATAAGGTGTCAGTAAGATTTAGATCATGCCCTCAAAGTGTGGTGGCAGTAACTGAGTAAGATTTGGATCATGCTCGAGCTCTCAAAATGTGGTGGCAGTAAGATTTAGATCATGCTCTCGAAATAAGGTGTCAGTAAGATTTAGATTATGCCCTCAAAGTGTGGTGGCAGTAACTGAGTAAGATTTGGATCATGCTCGAGCTCTCAAAATGTGGTGGCAGTAAGATTTAGATCATGCTCTCGAAATAAGGTGGCAGTAAGATTTAGATCATGCCATCAATAAGATTTAGGGTATGCTCAAAAGGTTTTGGACAAGGAGGGAGGTGGGATCAATGACATAAGATGAAAAGAAAAGTTAAGGAAGAGATTTTGTTTTTAAATTGAAGTAAGGAGAGTGGGTTGTGAAGTGTGTTTGTGAGAATGAAAGGGATTTGGAAAGAAGGGAATAGACAAGGTCAGGAATGTATGAAAATACAGTTTGGGATTTTGGTGAAGTGATTTTAGATAATCGTGGTTTGAGGGATTCGTATTTAAGATCATTGTTTGCAGCTTTTTGATGCTGTTTCTGTAGTTGCAGGTTTGAATGTTCTTTTTTTTATATGCCATGTTGAGTAATCAAAGTAATTTTTCATATTATGAAACAACCTTTTCCCTGTCTTAACAAAAAGCTCAGTCTGTATCATAAAATATCGCTTCAGTTTTACTGTAGCTTCCATTTCTGATCTGTACGTTGACTGGAGTTATTTTTAGCTGTTCTATAGGGATTTTTTAAAACCATGTTTTGAGATCTATTTCAATGTTCATGGGAATGCGAAGTAATTTTTTGCTTTAATGTTTTAATATACTCATTGTTATTGTGTCGCATTATCATCGCCCATCAACGTGATATTTATTTTTAGAAACGGTAAACAGTATAATCATGTCATGTAAAAAAACAGCATAGGTATACTGTAAGTATCTGATTAATTAATGTTGGCCTACATAATAATTATTATAACTGATTTGAGGATTGGATTTGCTAGGCGACTTGGTGCTGAAAATAACGGTTTGGTGAAGGGAGTTAATTACAGAGAGTTACCTTTCTTTACTTTACCATTATCCTCTCTCTCCTTGCCTCAACTATTTCTATCTCTGATTTGAGGATTCCGACAACTATTGTTAGCTCTGGCAAAGTGCAATTCTAAATTTTTGATTTGTTGACACATACAAGTAATGCGTGGGTCATTTTCCTGTCATAGTATTCGCAGCCTTTTCAAAGTTATTGTTGTTGCTATTGTGGTTGTTGTTATCGTTGCTGTTCATAATTTGTTTTGTTTTGTTGGTCCTATTTTAACACCTCATGAACGGATGGGAGATGCACCATACTGGATTGACTCGATTAAATAATCTTTTAAAAAACAAACAAACATTTTTTTCTTTCGAATGAATGAAGTTGTGGGACTGGCTTATTACGAATTCAGTGTGATTATTTCTCTCTTTCCGTTGGGGCAGTGGGTGGATGCCTCGTGCCTCGACCCCGCCCCCTCCACGAGTCTCTCTCCTGTTGGGATACGGGGTGGGTGGGGTGGGGGTCTTTCATAAAAATATACACCCCACCTTCTGGAAGTTCTGTGCTTGTAACTTCCTCTAATCTGCCACTCTCTTTGACTGCCTTTTCCCTTGGATGCTATATTTATGTAGTGTCTATGCTTTTCCCTTTGCTTTCTATCATCTACTATCTTTCTGACTTATTGGCCCCATTCTCTTGCCTTCTTAACAATTTTTTTTAATAAAAAGTAACAAAAATGACATTAAAATGAAAATAGCAGCCTTGTGGAGTATTTACCATGTAATTTATTTTCTTTAATTTATGCTTATTTAGTAATATTGCTTGAACAAGTCAGTAGATTTTAGAACATTCAGTCATGAACTAAGACTTCTTCTATTTGCTTGTGGGGGAAAATATCAGGCGTTATGGTTTAGCAAATTGTTTGGCGATTGCTTTGCTTGTTAGTTTTAATTCACCAACACTGATTCACTACGAAAACACAAATATCCAAATATCATTTTATGATTTGTTTATTGCAAAATGAAAATAAATGTGTATGTACTACAAATCAATACAAAAATTAAAAATCACAAATATGAATTTTCCAAGCAACATGATTTCAAAGTAAGTCTAAAGAACAACAGAGCAGCCAAAAAAAAACCATGATGTAATTTCCATTTTCATATGGATTCACTACAGAGAGCAAAATACAAAAAAAATATATATACAATAGATGACAATTTTGCGTAAGGCTTGGATTGAAAGACTTGATAATCAGAAAAGATTTTTTTTGGTGACATCAGATTCAGTAATTAATCAGAAAAGAACATCTTTTAAAAACAAAAATTGTGACATCAGATTTGATTTTCTGAGTCAAGTAATTGTGATGGTGCATGGGAAAAACCTACACAAGTCGCTCAGAATGTTTTGAGCAAAAGCCAAAAAACAGTCAACAACCCCCAAAATACCAGTTTTTTTAATTTAGGGCATATTTATGTGCATAACTATATTTATGTATTCTACCAGTATCCGCAACGTAAGACAATTTTGAATGATTTCTTTGTTTGTTTGATTGTTTTCTAAATCAAGTCAATAGAAACAAAGAGGCAAAGTTGTATCTTCTATGCCCAATTTCTGCCAATGATCCATCTCGAATGCCAAACTCCAAATAATAATAATAATAATAATAATAACAGTACATTTATATAGCGCTTTACCTCAGATGAGCCCAAAGCGCTTTACAATCAATTATTCATCAACAGATAACAAAAAACAACATTCAAGAGTGACACCAACCACCAACAGTGCATATGCAAAGCAACTCTCTCTCTCTCTCTAACACACACGCACACACACACGCACACACACACGCACACGCGCACACACACACACACACACACACACACACACACACAAACACACACACATAAACACACAAATAATTATAAAATAAAAACTAGATCTAGACAAGATAACTCAATTTGGTTTTATGTGTTTTAACACGGAATCTTTGCTCCACCATGAAAAATTAAAATCTCAGTTGATGCCAAAATTCTATTATGTCTGTTTTTCCCATGCACTGTCACAATTCTGTTTTCTCTGTATTGACTGAATCTTTTCTCCATGTTGCAACCAAAAACAAATCTCAATTTTTGCCAAAATATTATGTCAATGTTTCCCATGCACTGTCACAATTATGCAGTTTAATAATAATAATAGAACAACAATATGACAAACGTTTTTGACATAATGAGACATTTGATTTGATTTGATTTGATTCTGTGCCTACATTACTTTGAACCAATAAAACTGTAGTAAGCCACTTGAAAGCTCTATAATGTTGTCAATACTGATATTTCTGAGACCAGAGGTTTTAGACCAGCATATGCCGGTTTTTACCGATATTTTTGGGTCTAGTCATCGGTATCGCGTACCGGTGTTATGATAAATAAGTACCTGTCATTAAATATCTACCTCTCGCATGAGAACTGTACCCATCTAACCCTAACCCTATCCCTAACCACGGAAAGAACCAAAAAATAGAGCAGGAGGGTGTAAATCTACATATTTGCCGATAAATCAATGTACAAGTCCATAAATCCATAATCCGTAAAATTCACAATGGCGGACAAACAAACGATTCTGATTGGCTACGCTAGGACTACTTCTAGTGCGCATGCGCAGAGGTAAATATTTCATAGGACTACTTATTCATTATGACACCGGTACCTGAAACTTTCTTTCAAGCTGGTAAGGAAAGACCCTGCGTCACACACCTACGTCAGGCAGATGCGCGATAAAAGTTTTGCGTCATGCTTACGTAAATAGCAAGGTTGTGTTCCCGCTTGTGGCCTTCCTGCTCTCTGCTCTCCGGTTTCTTATCTGTATAGATTGTGTAGCTCTCCCCTCACCCCCCTCTGACGTCTTTCTGTCATTCTGTTTGTCTGATGATGACGACAACATCACAAAAGTGACGTAACTTGGTCTTAAAAGGCAACATACAATGACGCATTACGATCGCATAGATCTATGTACAGATATTTTCTGCACAGCGAAGTTTGATTGCACCGGCTGTGTGATGGCCAGCACCGGAATATTTTCCTGTTGCCGGTACTGTCCACCGAAACTTTTGGTAGGCTAGCGGAACCTCTGCATGGGTGCTCCTGGGAAATTAAACAAAATCCTGCACGGCAGGGGTCCAGGGGCTGCCCAGGCTCCGGCGGAGTGCAGGGACAGTGCCCCTACTGGGGGTTCCGGGGGGCAATGCCCCCTGGGAGCTGAAAGGAAACAACAGATTCCAACGTAATCGACAGGCTCTCGTTGCTCTTTCACTTCTGGTTAAACTTCATGACCTCTACAACCAGCAAAATGCATCTTCTCAAATTCTCATATTCCAGCGCTGGCTCCAGGCAATAAAAAAAATATCCTGAACTTCAGGACATCCTGGACACAAAAATCCTGAACTTCAGGACATCCTGGACACAAAAATCCTGAACTTCAGGACATCCTGGGGACAAAAATCCTGAACTTCAGGACATCCTGGACACAAAAATCCTGAACTTCAGGACATCCTGGACACAAAAATCCTGAACTTCAGGACATCCTGGACCAAAAGAATCCTGACCTTCAGGACATCCTGGACACAAAAATCCTGAACCTCAGGACATCCTGGACCAAAAGAATCCTGACCTTCAGGACATCCTGGATACAAAAATCCTGAACTTCAGGACATCCTGGACAAAAATCCTGACCTTCAGGACATCCTGGACACAAAAATCCTGAACTTCAGGACATCCTGGACACAAAAATCCTGACCTTCAGGACATCCTGGACACAAAAATCCTGACCTTCAGGACATCCTGGACAAAAAAATCCTGAACTTCAGGACATCCTGGACACAAAAATCCTGAACCTCAGGACATCCTGGACAAAAAAATCCTGACCTTCAGGACATCCTGAAAGCAGGAGCATCCATGTATATATGAGTTTATCCAAACTCTTTGTCGGTAAACTTAGTTAACCTTTCACAAGAAAATAACCTCTGGCAAAAAGAAATTGTGACAAAGGTGAGGATTAGCAAACTCCTCTCCCCGTGGGGATACCGGGGGGTCTTTCGTAAAAATAGTTCCCCCACCTTTTGGAAGTTCTGTGCTTGTAACTTCCTCTAATCTGCCATTCTCTTTGACTGCCTTTTCCCTTTGCTTTCTATCATCTACTATCTTTCTGACTTATTGGCCCCATTCTCCTGCCTTTTTTCAAAAAAATCTTCCAAACAATTTTTCTCCTTTGAGCTCCTCCGAAATCAGAATGTGTTGGCTGTACGCAGCAGGGAGACCAGTGAAAACTGAAAACCAGACACATATGTACCTTACCCATTATGGCCATATGGCCTGGGAACGCAGAAGAAGAAGCAAACTCCTCCCTCCATTCTGCCCCATCCCCCCTCCTCCCCCCCCCCATTTTCATGTTTTGAATTGCCAATGCAATCTAAAGCTTTTGCCTTACTTGGGTTACGGTCAACGTACACATTGTTCTTTTCCACTCTTTCCCCATGCCAACAACAACCACAGTGTTATGCTAGAAATGATATCACTGGCCTATCACTGTGGTTGCCGTGGGGAAAGGGTGGAAAAGAACAGCGTGTATTTCGACCCGTTAGGAATACGGCTAAAGCTATTTTCATAACAATGGACAGAAGGGTACATTGAGACGGACATCAGAAAACACCAATGGCGCTGGCTAAAATCCACCTTTGCCGGAAACCATTTCTTCAACGGTCTCTTTTCTTCGGAGGGAGACGACTACTTCCTTCTTGTTGATCTGCATGACTTCCCCTTTTAATTTTATGACACTACACACATACAGTATATTACTCACTGACATTGCTGTCGAAAACCTCAAAGCCAAAAATGAAAGTGGAAGCCAAAAATGAAAGTGGAAGTCAAAAACTACATCAATGTTTAACAACAATGCTTCGGTAAGCCAGTAGGACATGAGCGAGCAGTATATTACATTAACTTTTTGTTGTTGGTAACACAGAAGGAATGTTTACGCAGATAAAACCTGCACTTCTCTCTCTCTCTCTCTCTCTCTCTCTCTCTCTCTCTATATATATATATATATATATATATATATATACTATAAGCTTGACCATACATTTATTATGTACATTTGAAATCTCCAGGATGTGTGTAAAGCAGAATGTGAACATCGGCAGGTTTTTGTAATAATATAATTTGGTTGAATAAATTCCTTTAAAAAAAAAATTAAGGCAAGAGATAAAAGAAAAAGAAGAAAAACAACAAGAAAACTGAATGTTTTCTCTTAAAATTTGAGAGAAAATTGCATTATTCGCCACCCCCCCCCCCCCCCTCCACCCCACCCGATAGAAGAAATCCTGGCAAAGTTGAACTTACCCCCCTCCACCCCCTTCACGTTTACGACTCTCAATCTCAAAGTCTGATTCTTTCAGTTTCATGACAATAACCCTAGGCTGGTCCTAACCCTATCCGTTCTGACAGGGGTGTGTCGAAGCTACAACTTAGCCCAGATCATCATGATATGTAAGTTAGAGAAGAATATTAACAACGTCATTCAAAACGCATTGAGCACATTTGAAAAAAATTCTTACACAGCAAAAAAAAGAACAAAAAAAGGAACAGATTTCATGAGAAAAACGAGTTATGGTCATAATCTAAGATATTCAATTCAACTGTTAAGAAAATAAAGTTTACCCCCACCCCCCCCCCACCACCCCCAAATGAACAGATTTCATGAGAGAAAAACTAGTTATGGTCATAATCTAAGATATTCAATTCAACTGTTCTTACACAGTAAGAAAAAAGTTTAACCCCCCCCCCCAAAAAAAAGAGAACAGATTTCATGATAAAAAACGAGTTATGGTCATAATCTAGGATATTCAATTCAACTGTTTTTACACAGTAAGAAAAAAGTTTACCCCCCCCCCCCCAAAAAAAAAAGAAGAACAGATTTCATGATAAAAAACGAGTTATGGTCATAATCTAAGATATTCAATTCAACTGTTTTTACACAGTAAGAAAAAAGTTTACCCCCCCAAAAAAAACCCCCAGATTTCATGATAAAAAACGAGTTATGGTCATAATCCAAGATATTCAATTCAACTGTTCTTACACAGCGAGAAAAACGTTAACACGCCCAAATACACAGCGAGAAAAACATTTACACGCCCAAAAAATAATTAAAATATTTTTAACATATTTCATTAGAAAAAATAGTTATGGTCATAATCCACTATATTCAATACAACTGGTGTTGTCAAGAAAAAAAAATCCCCCCTCCCCCTCCCCCCCCCGCCCCCTAAAGCTTGAAAGATATTACAAAAGAAAAAAATTCAATACAATTGTGGATGGACAGTTTCTTTCTTTTTTCAAACCTCACCCACCAACCCGACATTTGTACATCAAAGATGCGGTAAAGGTCAAGATGTGCCACCCCCCCTACATTTCTCGGTTAATTGTATTTTTCCGTTTTTGCCTTTCTTACCATACATAAAGCTGTATTTTAGGAACCTTTTTAGCTAATAACCTTTTTGGAATACTAACCCTATCCCTAACCCTACCCCCCCACCCTATAAGACAGAAAAACGCAACGAACCACAACTGTGACAAATCGCGGTGTACTGCAGTACATAGTGGGGGGTAGGGTTAGGTTTAGGGCTAGGGTTAGGGTTAGTATTCCAAAAAGAGAATTAGCTGAAAATGTTCCTAAAATAATAATAATAATAATAATGAATATTTAGGGCGCTTAATCTTAACAAAAGCCCTAAGCGCTTACAATCATGATAAAAACAATACTAACAAAATGAAAAGCTGGACAACACACAAAACACTCACACGAACTTAAGGTCAACACACACACACACACACACACACACACACACACACACACACACACACACACACACAACAAACAAACACACACACACACACGCACGCACACGCACACACGACTCAACGGATAACCTTTGCAGGAGGAGGATGAGAAAGATTATGTTTTGAAGAGAGTTGTTTTGAGGGAGGACTTGAAAGAAGAGAGGCTGTTTGAGGTTCGGAGTGCAGAAGGGAGGCCATTCCAGGAGGAGGGAGCTTGGAAAGAAAAAGAACGTTCGCCAAGAGTTCTGGCACGGAAACGGGGGATCTGCAGAACGTGAGTGTCAGAGGAGGAGCGAAGCAGTCTAGTGGGAGTATAAATCGATAGAAGATCAGAGAGATATGATGGGGCCAAACCATTCAGCGACTTGTAACATAATAGAGAGAGTTTATACTCTATGCGCTTTTCAACAGGGAGCCAGTGGAGAGATTGAAGCAAAGGAGAAACATGAGAGGTCCTCGGGCATTTCAGGACGAGGCGAGCAGCATTATTTTGGACTTTCTGCAATTTAATCAGGAGATACAGCTTTATGTATGGTAAGAAAGGCAAAACCGGAAAAATACAATTAACCGAGAAATGCAGGGGAAAAATACAATTAACCAAGAAATGCATCTTTACCAAGGTAAAGATGTGCCCCCCCCCCCCTGCATTTCTCGGTTAATTGTATTTTTTCGTTTTTACCTTTACCTAAGATTCTTTTATGATAATATTAGGTATAAATAATACCTAAAAAATGTATGCTGCTTTTGTGTATAAAATATAATACAAAACATTTTTTTTTTTTAAAGGCACAGAAAGACACGAGAAACAAAGAACAGAACAGAAAAAGAAGAAAAAGACAAAAAAACAAAAAACAAAAATGGCAATTAAATAGCAATAAAAAAAACAAGATGAATAAATATACATAAGTGCAAGATTAAATAGAATTCAAAACAAAACAAAACAAAGCACAAAAAAAAAAGTAAACAAATATTATACCAAGCATTTTAAATCACATTCAAATCACCATCTTACTACAAACCTTTTTACTCTCTCTCTCTCTCTCTCTCTCTCTCTAAAACAACTTCCTAAACAATCATTTCGTTCATATCACATACCACTATTTCAAACTAAACAAGAGGCAAAGCCTTCAAGGCTCACTCGAAAGATTGAGGGGGGGTGTCTAAAGTACAAGATTGCCCATACAAGTTTCAAGTACAAATGTAACTATCGTCAATGGATACAACGAAAAAAGAAAGAAAAAAGTGTCTTTGCTGAGAATCAGACCCAGAACCATTGGCATGACAGACAGACACTCTACCAATGAGCTATGGAGGCTTTCAGTGTTGATGAGTTTCTTAACTCATGTTGCCTGTTGAATACTCTCTAACCCACTAATCTAAAATGTTATTTGTTTGTTATCTGTTTACAGTGTTGTTTTAAGTATTTAATTATTCAAACCATTATTGTTTGAAAGCTTGCATAGACATTATATGTGTGCAAAGTTTGAACAATGTACGCCTTCTATTTCCTGAGAAAATGCCAACGTTAAAGTTTGGAGATTGGACCATGGACGCAACACACACACACAACTATCATACTATAGACTCACTTCGTGTTAACTAACACGAGTGAGCCAATAATGATACAAAATGAATGAATAACTGGAATGTGTAATCTGAGTAACCTATAGCTGTGAATTGCAACTACACACAGCACAGCACTCGGTTCCAACTGCTCTTTAGCTCACGCCTATTTTTAAAAACTCATCACCAGTATAAACCAATCCAAAGTTTTGTATCCCTTCTTTTGTTGCAGCACATCGCTTGTAAGCTCTTTCCCTATCCCCAACAACAATCATTGGAAACAACGCTTGCCTATGATGCGAAAGGAAGTAACTCGAAACAAACGGCTCTCTGGGGAAAACTAAAAGCAGTATCATGTGGGGAATTCCGTGTGCTGTGCCAGGCACACCCACAAAACCCTAAGTTTATTAAATAAAAATATTTAAAAAAAAAAAAAAAAAAAAAAATCCAACAGAAAGTGAAGGGCAAGACTTAGGTGAACAAAATGTCCAAAACCGTTTCCGACCAAAAAAAAATTGTGGGATGGTGGATGCCATACAAAGATATAATCTCTGGGTAATAATTTGTTCCCCCTTTCTTGTGTGTATGTGTATGGGTGTAAAGATTACCCAGGGGGCCACATCTACTGTGATCAATGCACGGAATATGAAATTGCACTGCATTATAAAAACAACAACAAAAACCCAACTAATTCAGTATTATCAATATTTTTGTGTGTTGTTTTTCTTGGATAGTACTATTGGGAACGCAGAGGAAGAGGAAGAAGAAGAAGAAGAAAAAACCCACCTTCTTTGTGTGTGACATTGAGGTTTTTATTGAACCTCGTCTTTTTTCGTTCCCTTTTCTTTAAAATAACATTAAAAAAAATAAAAATTGATAACCTGTCACAGAATTAGTGGACAAACATTTTCCAACGTCCAACCCGTGTTGAAAGTTTTTATTATTCAATGTACCTCTTTAATAAGGTACTTAACCTCAGTAATGTAGTATATGTGCGTGCGTGCGCGCGTGTGTGCATGTGGGTGGGTGTGAATATGTGCATGCGTATGTGTTTGTATGTGTATATGTTTTTTTGTTGTTGTGTTTTTGTCATATGGTTTGTATTTTTTATATTTTGTTCCTTCTTAGTTATGTTTATGTTCTGTATTTGAAAATGTAAAAAAAAAGAAATTCAATAAAAAAAAATTAAAAAATTGTGTATCAACTTTGTGCTGATCCATCCAAAAAACATCCCCCCCCTCTGCTGATTTCTTCCCTTCTCTTAGCCCCCTCTCCTCCCTCCTCTCTCGCCCCACCAACACACTTCTCCCCTCTCCCCCCCGACAGCCCTGTACACACACATCTCCAACCAATAGGAATTGTTCCGAAATAATTAACGGGAGTAATTTCATGGTGTGTGGGAGTGATCTTGCCTAATTCAATCGGTCAAACAGAGGAAGTTACTCTACCATCAGGTAGATCCCCAGCTCTCGCCTCGTGTGTTCGAGTAGGCATACATCATTTAGAACACCGTGCGTCATTCTAAAATTGATGTCATTTATATTTTTACGTCACATTTTGCAAGTTCTATCAGTTTGTGGCCACATTTTTCAAAAACAAATGTTCGCAAGTCACTGACTCGCATCCTGCAGCTTCAAACTTCGACGCCATGGTTGCTATGGTATTTGACCGAGTAATGGAGGTAAACAACTCTAATTTTCACAAAGTGCTCTCCCCTAGTTTTTTTTTTTCCGAATCCCCTTCCTCTCTCCCCCATATTTTGACATGGAATGAATAACAGCTTTATCACAGAGCATTCAAAAGTGTAAAAAGTGATTTTTGATTAAGAGTAGCACAACAATGCTGAATATTTCACGAAAGCGTGGTACACATATTTACATAAATATAAAAATAATGAATATACAGTACTACCTTCCCACGAGCGACCATGGAAAATGCACCAACAAAGTGGTCTTAATGGGGAGGTGGTCTGAAATGGGAGGTGGGTGGGGAGAGGTCATTACAAACGTAAACACATAACAATAATAAAAATGTCCTTTTCCTCGCTGACATTATGATCGTGAGACAGGAAGCTGTCTGCTACACGCATACACATTAAGCTACTTTTCATTAGGGGAGATAACTATCCACGCAGAATGATGGAAATGGCACAACTGTGCTCACTGAGCGAAGGTTCAGCGAAAAATCTGACTGGCTGTCTTCATTTCCTGTTGTTTTCCACAATTATTGGGGGTTCGATTTTTAATAATAATAATAATAATAATAATAATAATGACCAGGTTCAGCGAAAAATCTGACTGGCTGTCTTCATTTCCTGTTGTTTTCCACAATTTTTGGGGGTTCGATTTTAATAATAATAATAATAATAATAATAATAATAATAATGACCATGTTTATAGCGCTTATTCCCCCTATGGGGCTCTAAGCGCTTCACAAAGAAGTTAAAAATCTGAGGGGGAAACCCCCCCCCCCAAAACTCAACCGCACTTATCATAAAGAGCATGACACAAAATCACGATAACTACAGTTTGAGTTATGTCACATCCCCCCCCCCCCCCCCCCCCCCCCCTCCCCCCCCCTCCCCCCCCCATTCACACTCCACTAGAATCGAAACCATTGTAAATAGCGAAGAATGAAGTGTTTTCCACGCAAAAGGCATTTTCTCACACTACTCACCCCCCCCCCCCCCCCCCCCCCCCCACCAGCCTCCGCATTCATCATCCCCCTTCATAGATCTCAAATAGATCTCCCAGCACGCAAGAATGCATGCACTCACACACGCGCGTGACATGGGCGTAAAAATCGGAAAGCAAGAGGTTCTTGATCGGGTATTGGAGGTGGTCGCCGATGAGAAGACACTCATGTAGTAAAACCAATCGGCCACTGAAAATCAGGTCGGAAAGTGGGGGTGGTAGCTGAATAGGGGGTCGTATTAGGGAGGGAATACTGTGTGAAAAAATAAACCAAATCCAAAAGCAGCGTGCAAAATCACCTTAGATAAATATATTGCCAATGGAACTGTAAAAAACATTAATTCAATAACAATCCGAACATCATTCTAGCAATACAAAAAAAGAAGTTTATTTCGTAGCAATCTGAACATCACAGTAATCATAAAAAATATGAAAAAAATATTCCAGTAAAAAAAAAAAAGTTTGACAATCATATTTAAGCTCAACTTAATAGGAATTGTTCGGAAATAATTAAGGGGAGTAATTTCATGGTGTGTGGGAGTGATCTTGCCTATAATTCAATCGGTCAAACAGGGGAAGTCACTTTTCCATCAGCTCTCGTAGCCTATCAACTCGTGTGTTTGAACAGACATACAGCACTTAGAACACCGCAAGTCATTCTAAAAAAATTATGTTATTTATATTTTTACGTCACAGTTTGCAAGTTCTATCAGTTAGTAGCAACTGGCCACCCCTAATTTTTCTAAAATAAATGTTTGCAAGTCACTGACTCGCATCCTGCGGTTCCAAGCTTAGACGCCATTGTTGCTATGGTATTTGACAGAGTAATGGAGGTAAACAACTCTAATTTTCACGAAGTGCTCTCCCTTAGTTTTTTCTGAAAATCGTCTATTAACCGATTATACAGCTTAGCGTTAGCACTATCCTGTCTCAGTATTTGAGAACAGTTACCCATGTCTGCTCCCTCTTCCCTCACAGTGGTTAACGCGTTCGCCTTGTGTCAAGTAAACCCGAGTTCGAACCTAGGTACAGGGGATTTTTCCTCTCACTTTGCACTAGGCCTTACGGTCTGAACGTGGAGTCTTTCGGATGAGACGATAAACCGAGGTCCCATGTGCCCATGCACTTAGCACAAGTTAATCCCAGTTTCAACGAAAAAGTTGTCATTTGGTCAAAATGTACCCACCCACCCTTTTCCTTCCTCATCAGTCACAAAAATCGCATGCACACCAAAAAATATATAAAAAATTGGGTGGCGTGCCTCTGGCTGCGACGTGCTCTCCAGGTGGGAGCAACCCGAATTTCACAGAGACGCCTCTGTGACTATAAAGTACCTAATACCTTAATAATACCTAATACGCTGAGCAAAAATTGAATGTAAAACAAGAAAATGTAAGCTGATTTGCTTAACAATGTTTATAAATAAAATTTAAGTTCCAATTTGATACACTACACACACACCTTCATGCATGCATTAACCTTTACCGGACTTCTGGGGTCGCCCACGACCCCTTGACACACAAAACATGTTATATCTCTAAAACTATTTAAGCAATCTTCATGAAATTTCATGACTTTGTCAAAAACGTAAATGGCTTTAAGTGTGTTAAATTTCATTAATGTGTATAAAATATAAATGACGTAATATGACGCGTAATTTTGATATACCTGTCCGGATGACGGGGGTCTCCCACGACCCCTACTTTAAAGAGCACTGCAGTGCATTGAGTAGGGGTCGTGGGAGACCCCCGCCATCCGGACAGGGATAAACACATGGTGCCTCTTTGACAAGTAGGGGTCGTGGGAGACCCCCGCCATCCGGACAGGGATAAACACCTCGGAATTTGCTCTTTGCTGAGTAGGGGGTCGTGGAAGACCCCCGCCATCGTGTCCGTGTAGTCAAAAGCATGATCCAGTAAAGGTTAACATATTTTTTTCATTTTGAGTTCACATTTATGCGCACATCTGTGACCGGATTCGAAAAACAAGAATATGGAACACACAAACAATCGTGTAGAAATACAAGAGAGAACGAACGAACAAACACAAATTTTTTAAAACAGGGTAATGAGATAAGTATACATACTTTTTTTTACACCCAGCCCTGTGGTAAACGAAAATATTGAATAAACAATTGAAAAAACCCACCAAAAAACAAAAACATGCAATGAAAGAAAATAATGAGAGAGAGAGAGAGGGAGAGAGAGAGAGAACACTGAACACTGAAAATGGTTTACTGCAAGGCCACCGGCCTGTATGCAAGAGAGGTAACAAAATGTGACCCAGCACCACGAAAGGGACATTAAGTCGCTGGGCTAGTTTCTCAAAGTCAAACATCTCTTCTTTTTCTTTTTTTTGAGTTGTGGGTATTTTCAATGAGAGAGAGAGAGAGAGAGAGAGAGAGAGAGAGAGAGAGAGAGAGAGAGAGAGAGAGAGAGAGAGAGAGAGAGAGAGTGAGTTGTAATAATGGTCAGAACTGACCATGACAACTATATTGGAAGAAGATAGAAGAAGAGAGAGAGAGAGAGAGAGAGAGAGAGAGAGAGAGAGAGAGAGAGAGAGAGAGAGAGAGAGAGAGAGAGAGAGAGAGCGAGAGAGAGAAAGAAATAGAAAGAGAGAGACAGAGAGAGAGAAAGAGAGATAGAAAGAGAGAGAGAGAGATAGAAAGAGAGAGAGATAGAAGAGAGAGAGAGAGAGAGAGAGAGCGAGAGAGAGAAATAAAAAGAGAGAGAGAGAGAGAGAGAGATAGAGAAAGAGAGAGAGAAGAGAGAGAGAGAGATAGAAAGAGAGAGAGAGAGAGAGAGAGAGAGAGAGAGAGATAGAGAGAGAGAGAGAGAGAGAGAGAGAGAGAGAGAGAGAGAGAGAGAGAGAGAGAGAGAGAGAGTACTCTACACACAGACACACATAGAAACCAATTCACCTAAACCACATACTGAAGTACATTCAGACAAAGACACAAAAATACCCACAGACTTTACAAAAGAAATACTAAAATCGAATTAACAATAAAAAAAATTATGAACGAGAAAAAACCCAAAACATTGTTAAGAAAAGATGAGACCGTTATTCTCTAAGCAATGTATTTACATTAAGGCCGTGTACACACATAAGCGGATATTCCATGCGGAAACCCGTGCGCAATCCATAAATAAGTGAAGCAAAGAAGGGAAAAGATTTGCGCACGTGTCCGAATTTCCCCTATATGCATAAACTTTTATCCTTCTTTCTTCCACTTATTTAGGGTTTTCCGTATGGGAACTTACATGTCTAATGTGAACCCGGCCTTAGAAGTGTTTTTTTTTAAAAGCAGCACACATACCACCAAAAAAAAGACTTCTAAACTGTATTCTGAAGACTATAAAGAAGCATTTGAGACAATATGACGCCTTTTTACACTAGCGCAAATTTCCGCAACATAGCAGAAATGAAGAACAAAACATTCTAAGGCAGAAAAAGAATTTCACATTAGCTTAGTAAATGAATCCAAAATATAAAGCTACAGTGCCAAAATAAATTGAACACAAACAACAAATTCTAAAAAAAAAAAAGTGCTCTAAAAGTTACCATAGTCAAATTATAAGAGCCAAATCCTTCAAGGCTCACTCGAACAGGAAACATGTGGGACAACAACAAACAAAGATTGAGGGGGGTGTCTAAAGTACAAGATTGCCAATAAAATTTAAACGTACAAATGTAACTATTTTTTAATGGATACAACAAAAAAACAAAAAGTGACTGTGCCGAGAATCAGACCCAGAACCATTGGCATGACAGACAGACCAATAAGCTATCGAGGCTTTCAGTGTTGATGAGTTTCTTAACTCATGTTGCCTGTTGAATACTCTCTAACCCACTAATCTCAAATGTTATCTGTTTGTTATCTGTTTACAGTGTTGTTTTAAGTATTTAATTATTCAAATCATTATTGTTTGAAAGCTTGCATAGACATCTATATGTGTGCACAGTTTGAACAATGTATGCCTTCTATTTCCCGAGAAAATGCCAACATTAAAGTTTTGGAGATTAGACCATGGACGCAACACACACACACACACAGAGACACACAACCGAACATATCATACTATAGACTCACTTCATTAACACGAGTGAGCCAAACAGACTCACTTCGTTAACACGAGTGAGCCAATGATGTCCGGAACGTAATGCATATGAAAGTCCAACATGTTTTTAGTTCAGCTGTGTTCCCTGCTATATATCACCCATTTCCTAGACCTTGCACGTTGAAAACAACTGTCATATTTTTCTGACCCTAAGACAACATGTGATCCCGCACCATGAAAGGGACATTAAGTCGCTGGGCTAGTTTCTCACAACAGGCTTGAAAAGTCAGAAATCTCATTTTCTGCCAATTTTGAGTTATAGGTATTTTTGTGTTCTCTAACATCTTATCTTTCATATTTATAAAGGATGATCTTTAATATGGTCTCTAAATGGTCTTATAAGTGTTTAAAACGAGTAGGTCAATGCATTTTCTTCAGCTAGGCTAGACTTTAGACTGTGTTTTCTCAAAATGGCCGACACTCACCCTACCAACTTTAAATGCTCATAATTCTGGAACGGAAGAAGATACAAGAAAGGCTTTTGAATCATTGGAAAGAGAATTGCCTGAAGTTTTCAAATGTGTAATTTTCTCAGTATGGTCAGTTTGACACTTAATGTCCTTTCGTGGTGCTGGGTCACATGAGGTGTAGAGTGGCACAGTGGTAGCGCGTTCGCTTCGTGTCAAGTAAACCCGAGTTCGAACCTGGGTACAGGGGATTTTTTCCTCTCATTCTGCACTAGGCCTTAACGGTCTGAACGTGGAGTCTTTCGGATGAGACGATAAACCGAGGTCCCGTGTGCCCATGCACTTAGCATACGTTAAACCCAGTGGCAACGAAAAAGTTGTCATTTGGTAAAAATTTACCCCCCCCCCCCCCCCCCCCCCCCCCATCAGTGACAAAAATCGCACGCAAAAAAAAAAAAAATTGGGTGGCGCGCCTCTGGCTGCGACGCGCTCTCCAGGTGGGAGCAGCCCGAATTTCACAGAGACGCCTCTGTGACTATAAAGTACCTAATACCTAATACCATATTTTTTATCCAGACTAAGTCCCCATGCCCTCATAATATGACTACCGTATTTTACAGACCATTTCTTCTTCTTCTTCTTCTGTGTTCCCAGGCCATATGGCCATAATGGGCAAGCAACGCATGTGTCCGTTTTTCAGTTTTCACCCGTCTCCCCGCTGCGTACAGCCGACACATTCAGAATTATTTGGAAGATTTTTTTTGGAAGAGAAAAAAAGGCAGGAGAATGGGCCAATAAATCAGAAAACAGATGATAGAAAGCAAAGGGGAAAAGCAGGATCAAAGAGACTGGCAGATGAGAGGAAGCTACAAGCACAGAACTTCCAGAAGGAGGGGGAACTATTTTTTCGAAAGTCAAGTCAAGTCAAGTACACTTTATTACCTCAGCAGAGAAATTACATTCAGGTGCAACATTAAATCCCACGGTATCCCCACCCCACGGGGAGAGACGCGTGGAGGGTGCGGGGTCGTCCAGCTCCCCGTATGGAGGCACGAGGCATCCACCCACTGCCCCACTTTACAGACTATAACGCAATAAACAAATTTTTTATCAGACCAAGACCCATGCGCCGTATAATGTGACTAACAATGAAGGAAGGAAATATTATAAGAAAATATCCCCCGGGGGGATACCGGGGGGTCTTTGTATAAATAGTTCCCCCACCTTCTGGAAGTTCTGTGCTTGTAGCTTCCTCTAATCTGTCACTCTCTTTGACTCTGCCTTTTCCCTCTGCTTACTGTCATCTTACTATATTTCTGCCTTTACCGGTCCATTCTCCTGCCTTTCTTCAAGTAACACTTTCAGAAAGATTTCCTCCAGCCGAAGTCGGACTTGCTGGGCCTAACTATTTCTTAGTTAGGCGCATAACGGCAGCATGACGCATTTGCGCTAATATTGACAGGAAACTATCTGAGCGATCGAAGAAGAAGAAGTTTGAGTGCGATAAGCCTCGTAAAATTATTACATTGCTTTGTAAACTTCCAAAATAGAACAACCAAGTTCAAAACGCCTTGTGGTAAAATTAAAAAAATTTTTTTTTATGAATTAAAAAACTGAAGTTCAGTTTCTGGTAAAAGTAAAAATACTGAAATCAGTGTGAAACTGAAGGAGTAGCACCCATGACTGTAGTAAGGAAATATTATAAGAAAATCTAAATTTTGTGTAAAATTTGGGGCGTGCGCTTCATAATAAGGTGTGCCCTACAGTCCGTAGAATACAGCAATAATATACAGTGGAACCTCCCTTATAAGACCTTCAAAAATCACGAACGAACATCAATGTTTTACGTCCTCTCGGCCAAAGGCCATATGGGGGACATTGCGGACATCAAAAATCACGAACGAACATCAATGTTTTACGTCCTCTCGGCCAAAGGCCATATGGGGGACATTGCGGACATCAAAAATCACGAACGAACATCAATGTTTTACGTCCTCTCAGCCAAAGGCCATATGGGGGACATTGTGGACATCAAAAATCATCCAACATGAGGTCTTATAAAGGAGGGAGTTGCATAAGGGAGGTAATTTTAATACTTACAAAGAAGGGCAATGTCTCAGAGAAGTAGGTCTATGTGGGAGGGAGTCTAATAGTGGGAGGTCTTATAAGGGAGGTTCCACTGTAGTAAGAAAACAGAATGACAAAATCTGAACTTTGTGTCACATTTGGTAAGGGGGGGGGGTGCGCTTCATAGTAAGGCATACCTTATAATCCGAAAAATATGGTACGCATACAGCATTTCAATATAATTTAGAGGCAAAAATAGTCTTTTCCACGTTGCGTATGCAATCATTTTTGCATCTGAACACTGTCAGATAATTATTAATGCACACAAAAATGAAGAACCCGCAATTTTAAATTTATTAAAAAAAAAAGTCCCAAAAGTCATTTCACAAAATAAACGCTAAATGTTTATGAAAACTGTCTGATAATAAAAATTTCCGTACTTTGTTGTCTGAAAAAGGGATAAAACACGAACACCAGAATTTTTTTATTTTTTTTCCCAGAGTTCTCTTAACAATCCAAAGCAGCTCAGCATCCTCGGCAGATCCTTACGCCACGATATCACGTGCTGCCATCTATTGGGTAGGTCCGTCGTCATTGTTGATCTGTTGCCAGGGAAACTTTGTTGCTAAGGAACGAAGTCGCCGTGAGGCCGGCCATCACGATCGTTGGACCGTGGTTCGGAGTAGATCCCAAAGGCTAAAAAAAAGAAAAAGAAAAAAAGAAAGAAAGAATAGTTATTATAATAATAAACCATGTGCAATAGCAAGTGCATGAGAGAGTGATTGTGAGTGCGTGTGTACGCACAAACACACACACATAATCATTTGTTATCTTTTCCTAGGCCTAGGAATAGCCTCTATCGATCTAGTTTCTTATACTCTGGTGGAACCTTGTGGAACAACCTTGAAAAAACAAGAAAAACAAGAACTATTTCAAGACAAGACTTCAACTCCATCTTTCGGATAAGCAACAGTTGAGTAATGTAGTAGTTATTCTGTAGAATTGGTCTGTAATGTCTCCCAATCCCATTCCCACAAATACAGAAAACAGTAGAGAGTGAGATCAAGACGTGTTAATGTATCTGAGCGCATAACCTTTTGTGCCCCCATTTCTATTTTAATATGTAGCATGATTTGTTGAGATATGCTTTGCTTTTCGTAAGCTTTCCATTGTTTACTGTAAATATTTATCTGTTCCGTGTTTCTTTTTCCTATGTAAATAAGCAACATGGTTTGTGCATTGTGCGTGTGTGTTTGCATTTTGTCTTTGTTAGATGGAAAAAAGCATGTATGTTTGCTTATTCAATGTCCATCTTTAAATAAAAGTTTGACTTGACATACTTTTCTCTTTCTCTTTCACACACTCACACACAGAATCACTTTTAGTGGAAGGACATTAAACTGAAGAAGAACACACATGTATAGATGCACAAACCTTTCTGTTTCAGAAACACACACACACACACAAGACACACACAACACAGATGTACCAACCTTTCTCTTTCAGCCCTTGCCCAAAGTTGCGATAAACGAAGACAGCGACGATGATGAGCACATGACGGATGACCAGAGCCAGCACTCCACAGGCAATAGTACTGCCGGCCAGCCCAGAGAACTTGTCAATGTACTGGGATGTCTGAAACCACACACACACAGACCTGTTTACCCCTATTTTGCAAATTTGTAATTTCTAAAACATAAAATAGCAATTTGGAAAAGACAAAAAACGTAATCCAACGCGCGGCCGATTCTTTTTCTTCACATAACCCAGTTATATCCAAGCAATAGTGCACTGGCAGTTCGCTCAGGGAAAGCACAACCTTCCGCCATCTTCATTTGTAGGCTAAATTTTGTAATTTTCAATCGATTTTCGTCGCGTTTTCGACGATGGAAACTGACAACTTTTGGCGTGAACCTCTACAAGATGGCGATAGTGCCGACGAAGCATTTACTGTGGAAAAAGTGTCAGAATCTGAACTTAGGCGAATCAAAAAGAGCATCGAAAGTGTTGAAACGATCTTGGGTTTTCAGCAGCAGATCGACACAGGTAAATTTAGTGATGATTCGAGCGAGTATTTTTTTAATGAATTTTTAAAGTGAGTGTGTGCGAAAATCAGTGCAGCGGCAAACATTACTTGGTGCGCAACAGTAAACAGTCTAAGTAATACTTGGTAGTAGAAGAGTTAACGTCCCTTTCGTGGTGCTGGGTCACACATATCAGATTGAGACGCCCACTTGATACAACTTGTAGATGATGTAGGCCACCTCCAAGGGACTGAGCAGGAAGAACACGATGACCCCAACTTTGATGTATGTGTCCGGTTTTCAGTTTTCACTGGTCTCCCCGCTGCATGCAGCTAACACATTCCGATTTCGGAGGAGCTCAAAGGAGAACATTGGGAAGATTTTTTTGAAAAAAATGGCAGGAGAATGGGCCAATAAGGCAGAAAGACAGTCGATGACAGAAAGCAAAGGGAAAAGGCAGAGTCAAAGAGAGTGACAGATTAGTGGAAGTTACAAGCACATAACTTCCAGAAGGAGGGGGAACTATTTGTACGAAAGATCCCCCGGTATCCCCATGGGGAAATATAAAAGATAAGATGTTAGGGAACACAAAAATACCCATACCTCAAAATTGACCCCAAAAATGAGACTTTGGACTTTCCAAGCCTGTTGTGATAAACTAGCCCAGCGACTTAATGTCCCTTTCGTGGTGCTGGGTCACATATATCAGACTGAGACGCCCACCTGATACAGCTTGTAGATGATGTAGGCCACCTCCAGGGGACTGAGCAGGAAGAACACGATGGCCCCCACTTTAATTTCACGCTTCATCTGCACGCAAAAAACAACAGCAATAAATAATAATAATAATAATAAATAAAGCTTCTATAGCGCTCTTCGATGATAAAAAATGGGCAAATGTTAAGATCAGCTCCCTCCGCTGTTCCATGGTGAAGCTGGCCAATCAGCTTAATGGAAAAGGTAAATCGGAGGGAACTGATTGGCCCTAATCCTAAGCCTTCACCCTGGAACAGTGGAGGGAGCTGATCTTAATATTAGCCCCAAAATCATCCTCAAAGCGCTTTACAAATATTACGAGAGAAAACAATCAAGAAGAAAAACATTACTACAAAACAATATGAAGAAGTATATAAAATAAAATAATATTTTTTTAAAATATTTTTAAATTTATGTGACATAAATGTAGTTATCGTGATTTCGCTTCGTGTTGTTCCTTATGATTGGCGCATTATTTTTATATTTTTGCTCAGATTTTTAACTTCTTTGTGAAGCGCTTACAGAGGAGAATAAGCACTATAAAAATGGTCATTATTATTATTATTATTATATTAATTAATGTCGTCAGTGCTGATGACGATGGTGATGATAACGATGATGATGATGATAATGATGATGACAATGATGATGATGATAATGATGATAACGATGATGATGATGATAATGATGATGACAATGATGATGATGATGGAGATGATGATGACGATAATTATAATGATGATGACTCACACAGTGGTACCCCAAGAAAAATAAGAAAACGGTGATCACTCCCCAAAACGACAGAACCACAATATCCTCTGTGCTGCTGATGATGAAGATGATAATGATGATGGTGATGATGAAGATGATAATGATGATGGAGATGATTATAACGATGATGACTCACACAGTGGTACCCCAGGAAAAATATGAAAACGGTGATCACTCCCCCCACCGACAGAACCACAATGTCTTCAGTGCTGATGACGATGGTGATGATAACAATGATGATGATGATGATGATGATGATGACGATAATTATAGCGATGATGACTCACACAGTGGTACCCCAGGAAAAATATGAAAACGGTGATCACTCCCCCAACCGACAGAACCACAATGTCTTCAGTGCCGAATTCGATTCTGTTGGTCAGGATGAAAATCACCATGGAGATCTGAAACGATGAAACGATAACTAAAACAAAAGGAAAACGTAATTGTGACAATCACATGAGCTCAGTGCGCTCTACATTGATAACAAGAACATTAACCCTTTCACCGCCAATGTCGCATTTTACCACCACAATGGTTTAACACCCACGTCACTAAAAGGCATCAAATCAGGGCCTTTTATCCAAAGACCCTATTTTCTTAACTTGGGGAGGTAATGATAGGTCTAATGTTGAACATGTCAAAGAGGAATTCGTAATACTGCAGAGTTTTGTTGTCGCTACCCAGTTAAGTTTAATTGTATTTTTGGGCTGAAAAATGGCTGGCGGTGAAAGGGTTAAAGACAAACAAATAATTAATCTTTGGAAAGTAAAATAAACACGATGCTTGCACGCAATGTTCTCTTTCTTCCTCACACACAGACACATGCACACACACACATGCACGCACGCACACATACACACACAATTATACAAGAGTAAAATAGTTACAATATTAAAATTCTAAGAAGAAACATAGACCACATTCACCTTCTCAATCAAGCTTAGATACAATACTGGAAATAAAACCATACTGCCATCGACATACCAGTTACGTGACTAATCATAACAGACACATTTTGCAAAAACAAAGATACCCTTCTACCTCCTTTACAGGCGTTTAAAGTTTACAAGACGTAGATTGTCTACCACATTCTACACACAACTTACGAAATATAAAAGAATTGCAAAACAAAAAACTAACTGACAACTGCAAATCAAACTTGAAAACGTCGAAGAAGAAGAAAAAGAAGAAGAAGAAGAAGAGGAGGAGGCATAGACAGTTCATCCCTATCACCACCAGGATGCATCACAGGGGCGATAAACTTAAAAATACTAAACATACAATAAAATGGAAGACAACTCTACCATAATGTTCTTACTTACCGACAATTGCAAATCAAACTTGAGATCTGTATCACTACAGAGATTAGGATTTGATTTACACCCCTCTTTTAATGCTGTATTGACCTTGGTTCTTTAGGTTTTATCTAAAACTGTTTCTATGCCTGTTTACTTAACTAGTACTTTTATCTAAATAGTGTGTGTGTGTATATTACATATATACGCGTGTGTGTGTGTGTGTGTGTGATATTATTGTCATTTATGATTGCTTAACTCATTCCATGCTGGCCAGTTGCTTCCCTTTGCAAGCGTTCTGTACTGGCCGATTTGCATAGGTTGCAAAAAAAAATTTTCTCTAAATAATGGTAACAGATACAAACGTGACATTTAGGCAATATGTACACAATATACAGTACTAACACCTGCAACAGTTTCAAAGCATCCACTTGATTAGTTTTGATTTGTGATATTTTAAAATAAATGCATGTTTTGTAAAGCCAGGCACACTCATAATAGCGAAAATATAATTTTAAGGTCCCAAAATAACCGGCAGCCAGCCAATCAGTGTCAGAGGCATTAATGAAACGTAGTAGTAACCCTCTGAGCCACTTCGAAGCACGCATGACTGTTAACATATGAACTATGAATTTTTAAAGTTCACATGCGATATCCCGTTACCTTAGTAACGAGGCGTTGTGCGCATGCCCTGCGACGAGAGTGCAGGTTAGTATAGAAAGAGTTAACTGTATGACATGTATTTTGTTTTGTTTACCCCCCTGTTATGATTAATTGACCTGTGATACCAAGGCATCCTAAGCATTATCCTTTCTGTATTTATGCAAGTTAATCTTACAGTTTGCTTTTAATTTAGGAATAGTGCATTTAACTCAAGGGCTATCTTTATTAGTTTAAATTTATTATGTGTGTGTGCGTGTGCGTGCGTGCGTGTGTGTGTGTGTGTGTGTGTGTGTGTGTGTGTGTGTGTGTGTGTGTGTGTGTGTGTGTGTGTGTGTGTGTGTGTGTGTGAGTGTGTCCACTCCAGTATGACATCCAGTATTATATGGGGGAAAACTCATCATGCCAACCACACTTTAAGTCATAGCTATTTGGTCAAATGTTGACAACATACAATTAGGATAAAATCATGACCATTCTATCAAATCAACATACCAGATACTGAGATAGTATGCCTACACACACATACACATATACGCGTTTACCTAACGTTGTGGAGTACAGCTGATTTGTGCGTGTGTGTGTGTGTGTGTGTGTGTGTGTGTGTGTGTGTGTGTGTTTGCATGTGTGTGTGTGTGTGTGTGTGTTTACCGTAGGTTATGCAGTAACACACTGTACCCAACACTGCTGTTAACTTTCATTGTTTCCATGTTATCTACTTGTGCCTATTGTTAGTGTAGAATTGTCTTCTTCAATGTATGTTGTGTAACTGACCAGTTGATGAAATGTTTTCATTATTTATTCTGTATTTTATGCGCAAGCTGGGCAACACATTTCTTCTGTTTGGAAGACAATAAATTGATTTGATTGATTGATTAACTCTTCAATTGCCAAGTATTGTTTGACGTTCTTGGTTGTCCGTTGCATCTCAACCGCCATGAGAGGAGTAAAAAGCATTTTTCAAGTGAGCACGTGCTGCTTTAATGCAAGAAACTCCCACCCCCCCCGTGGGGATACCGGTGGGGTCTTTTGTACAAATAGTTCCCCCACCTTTTGGAAGTCCTGTGCTTGTAACTTCCTCTAACTCTGTCATTCTCTTTGACTGGCATCTACTATCTTACTGGCATCTACTATCTTTTTTTTCTATAAATTCTTACAAAGATTTCTTCAGCCGAAGTTGGACATGCTGGGCCTAACTTTTTCTTAGTTAGGCGCATAACGGCTGCATGACGCATCTACGCTCATGTGACGGGAAACTGTCTGAGCGAACGAAGAAGAAGAAGAAGAATGCAAGAAAAATTCACAAAAGCTCTTAAAATAGACCAACACATGGCAAGGTACTTGTAAGTGAATGTCTTTGTTATTTGATGGGAGTGTAGAGTGCTGGCTAGGCCCTGTTACTCAAATGGCTTTTATCACTGGTTGGCATTAGCCTGTAGAAAGGGCCAATAGTAAATGAGAGCTGGACTATAAATGATATTCTACAGTATTGTCATGGCAGCCTGTAGTAGGGGGCCAACAATAACATGAGAGCAGTGCAATAGATGATTTTCTATAGTATTGGAACATCATGCTACAGCTTAGTCTTTCGTGGAAGACTACTATGACTCTCGAACGAGGGGGGCCCTTGCACCGGCTCTGGTGCTGCAGCCAAGGGGATCGGTTGGCCTTTGGGGACCTTCCCCAACACCAACTTTCATCTTCAAATCCCTTTGGCCGAGAGAGTGGGGATGTACCCTGGGCAAGGCATCTCCACTATGAACTAATTCTCGCCCCAGCCCGCCAGAATAGTATCTGCCCCCTCTGCTATCTGGTAGTCATTGTCGGAAACGAGAGACAGGCAACACAAGACTCAAGAGTGATGGCTAAGGCGAATGTATTCACCCACGGCGCTAGGATAGTTAACTCTCATACGGATAATAGGCTAAACATACAACAACAAGCATAAACACAATAGACCAAAACACAAACGAATCTGTTTCTGATTCTCACCGACAACTGCAGATCAAAGTTGAGAACGTCGAAGAAGAAGTTAGAGGCGCCGGCAGTTGATATCATCCAAAGACCCTATTGTCTTAGTTTGGGGAAGTAAGGATAGACCTTATTTTATAGATATATTACAGAAGAATGCCCAATACTGCAGATGGATTTTATTCTTTACCCAGGTAAATTTAATGGACATTCTTTGCTGAAATGTGGCTGGCGGTGAAAGGGCTAATAATTCAAAACCGTTGCGATAAAAGGCTAAACATACAACAACAAGCATAAACACTATCAGGGCTCCCAGGGACCCCATTTGGGGGTCCAAGAAGCACTAACATTCTAAAGGACCCTCTAAAATAATGTACAGGGGATCCCAGGGATGCACTAGAAAAATTCTTTTTAGCTTTCGCTATGCCACTGGGACCCTCTATCCCACCTCTAGGACCCTCTATACTATAAGTTATACTAAAGTATAAGTGAAGGAGTCCCTGGGACCCCTTGTTTTGCGGGACGATTGAGAGCCCTGACAATGGACCAAAACACAAACGAATCTGTTCCTGATTCTCACCGACAACTGCAGATCAAACTTGAGAACGTCGAAGAAGAAGAAGAGGCGGCGGCAGTTGATCTGCAGCTGCGTGTTGGCGCCAACCATCCTGAAAATCGGGTTGCCGGAGCGATGGTAGCTGTAGCTCAGGTGCAGACCCATGCCGATCAGAAAGGGGCAGATCACCACCGCCACGATCAGACGAGTCTGAAATCAATATTAATTAACTATACAAAAAAGATACTAACACCAGCCAGACTAGCACAAAACGTTTTGGTAAAGGTAAAGATGTGCCACCCCCCCTGCATTTCTCGGTTAATTCTATTTTTCCATTTTTGCCTTTCTTACCATACATAAAGCTGTATTTTAGGAACATTTTTAGCTAATAACCTTTTTCGAATACTAACCCTATCCCTAACCCTAAAACTAACCCTACCCCCCACTATGTACTGCAGTACACCGCGATTTGTCAGTTGTGGTTCGTTGCGTTTTTCCGTCTTATAGGGTGGGGGGTAGGGTTAGGGTTAGGGCTAGGGTTAGGGTTAGGGTTAGGGTTAGTATTCCAAAAAGAGAATTTGGTGAAAATGTTCCTAAAATACAGCTTTATGTATGGTAAGAAAGGTAATAACGGAAAAATACAATTAACCGAGAAATGTAGGGGGGGTGGCACATCTTGACCTTTACCAACGTTTTTACTAACAGAGTAATAAATGCATGGAATAGCCTTCCTGATGAAGCAGTTAATAATGCAAAGTCATTAAATTCGTTCAAAAATATCACAGACAAGTTTTTTCCAAAACAAAAAACCCAGATTTAAATGAATAAAACACAGATGCCTTAGTAGTCATCAGTGAATGAAGCCAAACCTAACAAAAATAAAAAACATATTTAGAGGGCAAAAGGCTAAAACAAAATAGCCTATAGTGTCATTTATGCTATGCTATGCTAACAGAACAGAAAGAGACATCAGTATCTGTCCCGTGAATGATGTGGAGTATTACAAGTCGATGATGATGGTTGATGCTTGAACTTAAAGACACACTGACCCACCACGATTAAGTCCCTTGGCTTTTTCTGGGTAGCTGTGACCCATAATACAAATGCCCCCAACTTGAAATTGAGGCTGCTCTTTAAAATGATGTCTCGTTTTCAATTTGGGGGCATTTGTATGGGAGTAAAACCTGGTCAAAACAAGATTTCCTACCAGCTGTAAGAGGGAAAACACGTGAAACCCGTGATTTTGACACCGTGATCTGGCGGATCTTTAAGGCCGGTTCACATTAGACGCGTAAGTTCCGTACGGAAAACCCTAAATAAGTGGACGAAAGAAGGATAAAAGTTTACGCATATAGGGGAAATTTGATCATGTTCGCAAATCTTTTCCCTTCTTTGTTTCACTTATTTCTGGACTGCGCACGGGTTTCCGCATGGAATATCCGCTTATGTGTGTACACAGGCCTAACCCTCTTGCATTTATTCTGGCCGAAACCGCCCAGACATAAGTCTGTAGATTCAAACCGCCCTTATCATGCCCCCACTCTGAGACCCCCTCTTATGGCATTTTCATCATGCAGAAAGGTCTGGCTTGTTATACACACACTACAAAGAAGCTTCTCACTTGCAAGGATGTGCTAGTAACTGTATGGCACTCTGTGTGCTTCAAAAGACAGATTAGCTACATAATGGATGAAGAAACTAAAAACAAAACAAATCTTTGAATTTACACTCTCTTGTTATCCAGCACAGCTTAACGCCAAGTACCGGTAACGCTGAGCAGCGGTTTCGCCGGGTCCGCGAAATATTATATTATTACTTTTGTCTCTCTCCCTCCATCAGGCATGAAAACTACTGTTCCCCAAAAGAGGAGATTTTTTCAGCCGAGAAATCCTTCCACCCGGATTTTTAGCTCACGTCAGA
>CM065707.1:7212143-7264643 GCA_017654935.2 Phymorhynchus buccinoides
CTAGGCCTATCCTAATCACTAAACATTTACCATGGCATGGTAAAGATGGAGTATGCAATCCTCCAGATTCCTTTATGGCGTGTTTAATGCTAGGCCTATCCTAATCACTAAACATTTACCATGGCATGGTAAAGATGGAGTATGCAATCCTCCAGATTCCTTTATGGCGTGTTTAATGCTAGGCCTATCCTAATCACTAAACATTTACCATGGCATGGTAAAGATGGAGTATGCAATCCTCCAGATTCCTTTATGGCGTGTTTAATGCTAGGCCTATCCTAATCACTAAACATTTACCATGGCATGGTAAAGATGGAGTATGCAATCCTCCAGATTCCTTTATGGCGTGTTTAATGCTAGGCCTATCCTAATCACTAAACATTTACCATGGCATGGTAAAGATGGAGTATGCAATCCTCCAGATTCCTTTATGGCGTGTTTAATGCTAGGCCTATCCTAATCACTAAACATTTACCATGGCATGGTAAAGATGGAGTATGCAAGCCTCCAGATTCCTTTATGGCGTGTTTAATGCTAGGCCTATCCTAATCACTAAACATTTACCATGGCATGGTAAAGATGGAGTATGCAAGCCTCCAGATTCCTTTATGGCGTGTTTAATGCTAGGCCTATCCTAATCACTAAACATTTACCATGGCATGGTAAAGATGGAGTATGCAATCCTCCAGATTCCTTTATGGCGTGTTTAATGCTAGGCCTATCCTAATCACTAAACATTTACCATGGCATGGTAAAGATGGAGTATGCAATCCTCCAGATTCCTTTATGGCGTGTTTAATGCTAGGCCTATCCTAATCACTAAACATTTACCATGGCATGGTAAAGATGGAGTATGCAATCCTCCAGATTCCTTTATGGCGTGTTTAATGCTAGGCCTATCCTAATCACTAAACATTTACCATGGCATGGTAAAGATGGAGTATGCAATCCTCCAGATTCCTTTATGGCGTGTTTAATGCTAGGCCTATCCTAATCACTAAACATTTACCATGGCATGGTAAAGATGGAGTATGCAATCCTCCAGATTCCTTTATGGCGTGTTTAATGCTAGGCCTATCCTAATCACTAAACATTTACCATGGCATGGTAAAGATGGAGTATGCAATCCTCCAGATTCCTTTATGGCGTGTTTAATGCTAGGCCTATCCTAATCACTAAACATTTACCATGGCATGGTAAAGATGGAGTATGCAATCCTCCAGATTCCTTTATGGCGTGTTTAATGCTAGGCCTATCCTAATCACTAAACATTTACCATGGCATGGTAAAGATGGAGTATGCAATCCTCCAGATTCCTTTATGGCGTGTTTAATGCTAGGCCTATCCTAATCACTAAACATTTACCATGGCATGGTAAAGATGGAGTATGCAATCCTCCAGATTCCTTTATGGCGTGTTTAATGCTAGGTAAAGATGGTAAAGATGGAGTATGCAATCCTCCAGATTCCTTTATGGCGTGTTTAATGCTAGGCCTATCCTAATCACTAAACATTTACCATGGCATAGTAAAGATGGAGTATGCAATCCTCCAGATTCCTTTATGGCGTGTTTAATGCTAGGCCTATCCTAATCACTAAAAAATTATGAACAAAACGCCTTTGGATAAATACAGACCTTGACTAAATGCCTTTCAGTGACACGGCCTATGACCCGACCTCGGGACATCATTGTAAATGGCTATAGTGATGCACTCAAACACTCTCTGCCTCTCTCCCTCTCTCTTTTATTGTGTTTAGCTTTCCCATCTTCTGGGCCGTACAGTGGCGTTGCTCTCACGCTGCTCATTCCAAATCCCAATTCGCAGCCACACCCCATCTTGTTCAGGCTGCAGAATCTCTCCCTCTCTCTCCCTCTCTCTCCCTCTCTCAGTCTCTTACCAGTTTGATGTTATCTCTCTTCCCGGCGGCGTAGTTGACGATGAGATAGATGAGGACGATGATGATGGCGATACACAGCACCAGGAGCTCAGAGGCCCTCTCCTGAAGGATACTGTGCATGGTGTAATACATGGCGAACACTGCAACAACAAAAGAAGAAACGTGTACATTTACATAGACATACAATGTGACCCAGCACCACGAAAGGGACATTAAGTCGCTGGGATAGTTTCTCACAACAGGCTTGCAAAGTCAAAGTCAATGCACACTTAAGTTCAAGTTTAATAGACCATTTGCCGCAGGTGAGAAACCTTGAATTTCGAGCTTTGAATAAAGAGATTTAAATGTTTTGAATAATATTGAGAGTGAAATGGCAGGACAAAATCCCTGACACCGAGACTCTTGAGCGGACGGACATGCCTAGTATCCTTCACACTACTCCACAAAGTCACAACTACGCTGGGCTGAGAATGTCGTCAGAATGTCTGACAATCGACTACCAAAACGTGTCTTCTATGGAGAGCTGAAAACTGGTGCACGGAGTCTTAGGTAGACCAAAGTTGAGATTTAGGGACACCCTCAAAGTGTCCCTAAAGAACTTCAACATCAATGTCTCCTCATGGGAAACTCTTGCACAGAACAGACCAGCATGACGAAGTGCAGTAACAAAGGGAGCCACCAACTTCGAGGCGCACCGTATCGAGACATCTCAGGCAAAGCGTGAGGCACGCAAGATCCGCCTAAACAGTCGCAGCTCTGCAACCCCGACAGATCCCCCCCCCCCCCCCCCCCCCCCCCCCCCCCCCCCAACTACCCAACTCTTTCTCCTGTCCTCACTGTCAGAGATCCTTCCTGGCTCGCATTGGCCTCACTAGCCATATGCGAACTCATCCAGCATCCTAGATTTCCACAAGGATGAACTGTTGATGCATGGTCATCGTCCCTCGGGATGGACGAAAAACATTATTTGAATAAGGGAGTTCATTTAAAGCGCTTCAAACACACAAACCCCAAATCATGCTTTCGCCCTCCACCCTCCCCCCCCAAATAGTGACCTAGCCAGTTAGGTCTCACTGACACACACACACACTCACAAGTACTGGTGAGCAGCACGAGGGCAAAGGTGAAGTCTGGGTCGCTGGACGACACTGTACACAGCTTGTACAAGGTGAAGCTGAAGGTCGCCATCAAGGTCATCAAGGTCACTATGATGTACACGCGCTCCTTCCATTCTATGTCTTGAAACTGACGAGACTGAAACAGTGAAAAAGCAATGTGAAGCGAAGCCATATATTTTAAATGTGGTGTCTCAGTGGCACAGAGGTAACGCGTTCGCCTTGTGTCAAGTAAACCCGAGTTCAAACCTCAATGGGTACAGGGGATTTTCCCTCTCACTTTGCACTAGGCCTTACGGTCTGAATGTGGAGTCTTTCGGATGAGACGATAAACCGAGGTCCTGTGTGCCCATGCACTTAGCACACGTTAAACCCAGTGGCAATGTCATTTGGTCAAAAATCCCCCCCGCACCCCCCCACACAAAATTTGGGTGGCGTGCCTCTGGCTGCTATGCACTCTCATCAGGACCAGGCTGTTGCCTTTTGTACTCGGGAATTTAATTCCTGAAGGAAAATTAATAACTGATTTGCAATCAACTGTTCTCAGTGCCTTTTTCATAAAAAGCAGTCCATGCAAACATACTGATGATATTGGTCATTGTGCAACTTAGCTTAGTTGCACTATCTTCTTCTTCTTCAATCACTCAGACAGTTTCCTGTCAATTATGAGCGCAGATGCGTCATGCTGCCGTTATGCACCTAACTAAGAAATAGGCCCAGCAAGTCTGACTTCGGCCGGAGGAAATCTTTTTGAAAGTTTTTCTTGAAAAAGGGCAGGAGAACGGACCGGTAAGGCAGAAAGATAGTAGATGACAGCAAGCAAAGGGAAAAGGCAGAGTCAAAGACAGTGACAGATTAGAGGAAGCTACAAGCACAGAACTTCCAGAAGGTGGGGGAACTATTAATACAACAGACCCCCCGGTATCCCCACGGGGGCAGTTGTGCTATAATTTGTCAGCAAACATATAAAGTGTTGTTTTTTTTGGATGATGAATATATCATATGACATGTGTTTATGTGTGTGTTTGAAAATAATGTTTCTGTGTACATACTATGTGCGTGTGTGTCACTCTGCGTTTCTGACTCTGTGCATGTGTGTACAATTTGTGTGCGCAGGTGGCACACATGTAGCCATGTGTAGGTGTGGGGGTGTAAGTAGATCAAACACTCAATGTGTGGGTGTTTGAGACACTAGACTGGATAGATAAATTAAAAAACCCAACTTACTTCGCTATCTGCCTGTGCATTATATTAGCACTTGAGATAAGATACAATAAGAGAATGTGAGTGAATGAATACGACTGATTGACAGAAACCAGATTAACAAAATGGATGCTAGTTTCACAAAGTGTGTGTAAGCTAAGTGTGCCAAGGACGACAGTAGATATTTTCTGTTTTACGCAATGACATTGACAACACACCAGACAGGGATTGATTCAATACAAAAGAAAGGAAACAATAGCCCTTTTGATAAGCCGAACTTCTTAATATTTTGCAATGACATTGACATTACATGAGTCATGATTAACTCAGAGTCAGACAGGATCTAGTGCATTTTTGTTGGTGGTAAATGAAACTACAGTGGAACCTTCCTATAAAGACCTCCCATTATAAGACTCCCTCCCACATAAGACCTACCTCTCTGAGACATTGTCCTTATTTGTAAGTATTCAAATTACTTCCCTTATAAGACCCCTCCCTTATAAGACCTCATTTTGGATGATTGTTTAAGGTCTTATAAGGGAGGTTCCACTGTATTTTGGAATACAAAATGGAAAAAGGTTCAATGCTTTCCAGATTTTAACAATCAGAATAGTTCTAGTTAAACTACACGGTCATTTTCTTTGTACTGCTAAGTACCAGACAAGGACTTTGTTGAGAGGTCTAGATACTTTGAATCCAACAGGATGTTGGCATACTTGGTTTCCTGAGGTCATTTCACAACTCCAATTGATGGGGAAGTTAATTATAGATTTATACAGTGAATTAATCACTCACTGTTATCTATACAGTATTAGATCAAGTGAACTTTAAATCACTGTACAGCATAACTGTCCAGCAGGAATGTTTCCTGCTTTATCTGGAACATGATCAACTCTCACTGAGAGTTCTAATCTAAAATAACTCAGGTTTAAAATTAAACTGAAAGTTTCAGTTTCACCGCCAGCCATTTTTCGGCCAAAAAATACCATTAACCCTTTCACCGCCAATGTCGCATTTATGCACCACAATGGTTGAACACCCATGTCACTCAAAGGCATCAAATCAGGGCCTGTTATCCGAAGACCCTATGTTCTTAATTTTGGGAGGTAAGGATAGGCCTAATGTTATACATGTCACAGCGGAATTCACAATATTGCAAATAATTTGTTTTCTCTATCCAGTTAAGCTTAATGGTATATTTTGACTGAAAAATGGTTGGCGGCGAAAGGGTTAAACTTAACCAAGTAGAGAGAGAGAAAAAATCTGCAATATTGGGAATTTCTCAATGACATGCTTAACATTAGGCCTATCCTTACCTCCCAAAATAAAGAAAATAGGGTCTTTGGATAACAGGCTCTGGTTTGATGCCTTTTAGTGACATCAGTGTTAAACCATTGTGATGCAAAAATGCGACATTCTGACGGCGAAAGGGTTAATATAAGAAATATCATACCAACAGAAAAAAGTCGAAGTAAAGCTTCAGAAGAGGTACAAAAAGACTAGACGACTAATATAAAAAGCAAAAATGGTATCATTAATACACTACAGCCTTCCAAAGAATACTACAACAGCAGAACCCTCTCCCCTCTCTCTATCTGCATCAATGTGTGTGTGTGTGTGTGTGTGTGTGTGTGTGTGTGTGTGTGTGTGTGTGTGTGTGCGTGTGTGTGTGCGTTTGTGTGTGTGTGTGTGTGTGTGTGTGTGTGTCCAGTATGACATCTAGTATTCTATGGGGAAAAACTCTCATGCCAATCACACTTTAAGTCATAGCTATTTGGTCAAATGTTGACAACATGCAATTATGATAAAATCATGACCATTCTATCAAATCAACATACCAGATACTAAGATAGTATGCGCACACACACACACACACACACACACACACACTGTAACTTAAGTGTAAGGTGGATAGACATTAAACTAAAAACACGACACACACACACACACAGATGGAGAGAGAGAGAGAGAGAGAGAGAGAGAGAGAGAGAGAGAGAGAGAGAGAGAGAGAGAGAGAGAGAGAGAGAGAGAGAGAGAGAGAGAGAGAGAGAGAGAGAGAGAGACGAGAGAGACTTCTGAGAGAGAGAGAGAGAGAGAGAGAGAGAGAGAGAGAGAGAGAGAGAGAGAGAGAGAGAGAGAGAGAGAGAGAGAGAGAGAGAGAGAGAGAGAGAGAGAGAGAGAGAGAGAGAGAGACAAACATTTGGTTTAGAAGCGTACATTTTCAGCTCATTCTACGTCGTGGTTTACTTTAGTTTTAGTATCGAAACTAGAGCAACTAAAGAAACTTCCGTCTCAGCGTCTGCCTCTGGGCATCACATGACTTTCTCAACATTACCAGACGGAAGCTATGTCATACAAGGAGACAAAGAAGGACAGAAAGTTATTCTCAAACCTTTCCAAGCAACGTATCTTGAAGCTTGGGTGGTGCCGGAATGCCAAGATCTTGAAAAGACACAGGAGCAGGGTCTGTCATAATCTCCTCCCCTCCTTGAGCCGCCATCTTGGTTGAGCAAGTGACAGCGCATGCGCGCGAGTAAAGTTCCGTTTTCCTGTAGGTTAGCTTCAGACGACAACAAAGTGGGGGTTGTCCTTTTTGAGGTTAAGGTTTTGGCCTTGAAAGATCAAGAAACATAAAGTAGACTCCCAAGTGTTTGCGCTATGGCGGTTTGTACCTCCCCATGTTGAAAACTGTCTTGTTTAGATATCGTGGTTTAGTGCAACAAAAATCAAACATGTTTTAGATGCAAGAAGATAGATCTACTTTCGTTATCAATTTTCATAATTTTTTTTGTTTCTTTTTCTTTTATTCCTTATCATCACGAGCAAGATGACGGTGAAGATGTATTCAGCAACATTCTTGAAACAGTTAGTTCGTGGCAATTTTCAACGGAGCAAATCCTCTGCAGTCCCCTCAGGAGGCAGACTTTTCTCTTATTTGTGCAAAGACAAAGTTGAAGGAAACTCAGTTAATAGCAGCACAAGTTCCTCTTCTTCATCAGACGGGTCCCAGCTTGGACTGGGAGAGATGCAGTTTCCTCAGGAGCTGTCGGAGGAAGACCTTCGTCGCAGCAACCTGCGGGTCAGCTCTCTGTCCTTTCTGACCATGGTGAACGAAGGAGCCCTGAATGCCCGACAGCTGGAGATACACCATGCACATGTGCGGGCTCTGAAGGTATGGTTTTTAACCCTTTCAACACCAGTCATTTGTCTGCAAAGTTTATATACTATACTATATAGTGGCGGTACCATAGCCGATGAGGTTTAACCGAGGCGTGGTTACTGCTACACCTATCTGTATTGTTAAAAAATCAGGACTTTACTGGTGTTGCACTGCCTCCGGGCATTGCCTCCAGTATTGTTCCCACCATCTTTGTATCTACAAATGTCCCATATGTGTCTGTTCCAGACCGAGAGGATGTAAAACACCATTTTTCGTTCGTTCGCCAGTCATTTGTCAGCTAATACTTTCCATTAAACTTACCTGGGTAGAGAAAAGATTGTCTGCAATATTGGGGATTCATCTGTGACATGCATAAAATAGGGCTTTTGTGTCAATGGTCTCCAAATAATTATCCAGCAACACTCCCCCCTCCCCCCCTCCCCAATTCCCTCCACCTCTACCCCTCCCCCTGTATTAAGGCGCTCTTCCGCAGATCCCCAATTTCTACAGTGACAGAATAGTCAAGTTTGACTGGTCACTTACAGGAAGGAAGGGCTTATCGTGATCCTTACTTCCCAAACATGGGTGTTAAAATTTAAATCATTGTGGTACCAAGAGGTGACAGTGGTGATGAAAGGGTTTTAAAAGCTTATGCATGCTGGTGTGTCTAATATATTTTGCATATTATGCACATGCTATTGTGTTCTCATTGTATGCATTTGTGCAAATGCGCACACGCACACACACACCTATTCTGACCAACCGCGCACGCACACGCACACACACACACACACATGCACGCACGCACGCACACACACACACACACAAATCGCGCGCGTGCAGGATGAAGTTACAAAGAGAAAGATAAGAGGATTTGTGTGTGTGTGTTCGGGTTTTCCCCGGGTAGTTTTGACAATGTTCTGTAAATCGACATTAATTGTTTTGACACCCCACATTGTTTTGACGTCAAAACAACGCAGAAAGTGTGAAGTGCAATTGTAGTGCACGCGAACTACAACCGCACTTGCGCTCCAAGTCACAAGTGTACTATCCGGGACAGAAAATATTGGTCGGATTTATGGATGAAAAAAGGGATAAATGCATTCTTAAAATCCCCTATAGAGACAGCACTTTTTCCGTTTTTGATGGTAAAGATACTGTTTTTGTCAAAACAATGCAGGGAAACCCAGTATGTGTGTGTGTGTGTGTGTGTGTGTGTGTGGTATGAGTCGTGTGGGTGTAATTCTTTTTCTTGTACTACCCCCCAAAAGTGTAGCAGAATCTTCAACATGATAAAGTTGGCTGTCTAATGGCATAATGGGATGAAGAAGAAAAGAGAGAAAACATGCAAGTATGCACATGCACACACACACACACACACAGTAACACACACATACCCACACTCATGTACACACACAAACTTGCACACATACACACACACACGCTCACACATATCCACCCACGTTAATGCACACCCACAAAATTTGCACATTAACACACCCTCGCTCTCTCTCTTATGCTGAGTGGAGTACATGTATGTATACACACACTTGTAGCCTACCATATTTTTCGGACTATAGCTATAAGGTGATACTTTTTTCCCCAGACTGAGACCTGTGCGCCTTATAATATGACTACTAAAATACCATATTTTTCGGACTATAAGGCGCACCCCCCAGATTTTATACCAAATTCAGATTTTGCTTTTAATAGTTCCTTACTAAATTACTAGTCATATTATAAAAACAACAACATCAACAGCAACAAGGTTCTGGCCTGACTGAGTTCTGCGCGCTATTCTTAGACCGTTTTGAAAAATTAATGGCAGAACAATCACATGACATGGCAGAACAATCACATGACATGGCAGAACAATCACATGACATGGCAGAACAATCACGTGAACAAACACGTACATTGTGTGACGCGATGAGGCTGGAGACGGACAACCCAGAAAGTGAAAGTGAAAATCCAGACTAGCCGGTGACACTCCTGAACATTCTCGAGTAGGCCTAGCCCCTCCCCCAATTGTTCCCCCTGTTATCACATCAGTGACAGTAATCTTCCTTAGCCGATCTAATATGGACTCCATGCGTGAAGAGCATTGTTGTAATGATTGTTGTTTGTTCGTTTCGATCCGATGCTGGTCCCCTACCCTCCTTCACCCAATTGTGTCTAGAGGTTGTAAGCCTGATGCAATAAACCATTCAAATTGTAAATTGTAGTCATATTATAAGGCGCACGGGTCTCAGTGTGTGAAAAAAGTATCGCCTTATTACGTTATAGTCTGAAAAATACATAAGTTGGGGGGTGCGCCTTATAATCCAAAAAATACGGTAATTTAATGAGATAACACGTACACACACAGGGCTCCCAGGGACCCCCATTTGGGGGTCTATGAAGCACTAAAATTCTACAGGACCCTCTACAAGAATGTGCAGGTGGTCACAGGGATGCACTAGAATTTTTTTTTTTTTTACAGCATTCGCAATGCCACTGGGACCTCTAGGACCCTCTCCTCTAGGACCCTCTATATTGTCCCCTTGTTTTGCCGGATGATTGGGAGCCCTGACACTCATATCAAATCAATCCTGGTTTTTTTTTTTATCTGTCGTAATCAGGTGGGCGACACAGTCTACACAGATCCAGCGACAGGCTTTGAAGTCATGACACGGCTCGCTCACCTTCACCGAGGAGACTGTTGCGGCAGTGCTTGTCGACATGTGGGTTACAGTTTTGTCTGTGCGCGCACACACATGTGTATGTGTATTTATTGCAGTGGAACCTCCCTTATAAGACCTCCCATTATAAGACTCCATCCCACATAAGACCTGCTTCTGAGACATTGCCCTTCTTTGTAAGCATTAAAATTACCTCCCTACAAGACCCCTCCCTTTAGACCTCATTTTGGATGATTTTTGAAGGTCTTCCACTGATATATTTATTCTTTCATTTTTCAAACATCAGAAAACACAAAACAAATTTCAAACTAGAGCAGTGAAAGCGCTATATCAAGCAGCTGCATGGCAGCATTTTGAGCTCCTTGACCTTTGACCAGTGACCTTCATCTTCAAACTTGGCCTAATATCATGACTAGCTGGACCTCTCTGCATGTTATTCTTTGTAAGAGTTTCTTGAAAAAAGGCAGGAGAATGGACCGGTAAGGCAGGAAGATTCTAGATTTTAGTAAGCAAAGGGCGAGTCAAAGAGAGTGACAGATTAGAGGAAGTTACAAGCACAGAACTTCCAAAAGGTAGGGGACTATTTTTTGGAACGAAAGACTCCCCGGTATCCTCACAGGTGGAGTGGAACAGCCGAAGCACTTTGAACACTATGGTACAAATGCACCAGCTAGGGATGAGAACATTACGTGTGTGACCGTTTTTGATTACCCCGCCACATGAGCAGCCAGCCGCACTCCGACTTCGGAGGATTTTGGACTGATGATGTTAATTGTTATGCTAGGATCTTGCCATGGCTAAAGACAATCCCTTCATAACTATGCAGAACATAACAACATTTTGATGTAGCCTTGGTGTTCTAGCTTATGTCAATTGGTCTGACACAGCCTGAATATGCCAAGGCGGGGAGTGGAAGTTATTTGTGCTTTCCTTTCTGTCTGTTTCAGTGCCCCTTTGGCCAGAAGGCGGCGCCCGAAGAATACAGGAAAGTCTACAACTCTGCATTCTACGAATGACGCCAGAACTGTCGTCGATCCGATCATCAGGCTTCTTTGACGAACAGCTTCCAGACGTAGACTCACAAGAAGTTTAGCCTTCTGTATTTGACAAATAGCTTCCAGACGTAGACTCACAAGAAGTTTAGCCTTCTGTATTTGACGAATAGCTTCCAGACGTAGACTCACAAGAAGTTTAGCCTTCTGTATTTGACAAATAGCTTCCAGACGTAGACTCACAAGAAGTTTAGCCTTCTGTATTTGACGAATAGCTTCCAGACGTAGACTCACAAGAAGTTTAGCCTTCTGTATTTGACGAATAGCTTCCAGACGTAGACTCACAAGAAGTTTAGCCTTCTGTATTTGACGAATAGCTTCCAGACGTAGACTCACAAGAAGTTTAGCCTTCTGTATTTGACGAATAGCTTCCAGACGTAGACTCACAAGAAGTTTAGCCTTCTGTATTTGACGAACAGCTTCCAGACGTAGACTCACAAGAAGTTTAGCCTTCTGTATTTGATGAACAGCTTCCAGACGTAGACTCACAAGAAGTTTAGCCTTCTGTATTTGATGAACAGCTTCCAGACGTAGACTCACAAGAAGTTTAGCCTTCTGTATTTGACGAACAGCTTCCAGACGTAGACTCACAAGAAGTTTAGCCTTCTGTATTTGACGAACAGCTTCCAGACGTAGACTCACAAGAAGTTTAGCCTTCTGTATTTGACGAATAGCTTCCAGACGTAGACTCACAAGAAGTTTAGCCTTCTGTATTTGATGAACAGCTTCCAGACGTAGACTCACAAGAAGTTTAGCCTTCTGTATTTGACGAACAGCTTCCAGACGTAGACTCACAAGAAGTTTACCTCCTACAAGAGGCTTTGCTTTTGTTTTTCTTGGTTTGTCAGAGTTTACACACCCAAAACCGTACAGGGCATAATAATAAGTGCTATGTGAATTCGTGTCATCAGTCCCTCTGGCACACACGGCCTACTCGTACCGAATACTCAGTGGGATGGGCTTTAAGTTAACATGTGCGCAAGATTTTGTGCATGCGTTCGCACACGGGACATCGTTTGTAAAAAAAAACTCATCCGAAGGACTCCTTTCTCCAACCTGACGTCAGGTACCCATTTGCACCTGGGTGGAGTGAGGAAACTAGGAGTAAAGTGCCTTTCCTAGAGGACACACCACTGCAATCGGAGCTGGGTTCGAACCCACGCACTCGCAAACCTGACGGATTACGAGCTAGCGACTCTGAACCACAGTGGCTCCTGCTTCACTTGTATAATCTATAAGAAATAAGCGCACTTGGAAACAAATCCACAATCCCTTCCACTTATTTCTTATAGAAGTGAATGGAGTTTTCGTACGGAACTTACTTGCCAATTATTGCAGATATCCAATACGGTGGAACCTCCTTTATAAGACCTTCAAAAGTAATCCAAAATGAGGTCTTATAAGGGAGGGGTCTTATAAGGGAGGTAATTTTAATACTTACAAAGGGCAATGTCTCAGAGAAGTAGGTCTTATATGGGAGGGAGTCTTATAATGGGACAGGTTTTTTTCCCGAAAATCTGAACACTAGAAGTTCTGTATGTAACAAATGCGAATGCAAGAGGGTTGATATTAAACTGGTGCCATGCTTGTTTTGGTGTTTTTTTTGCTGTTCCATCTTCTGGGCCGTACAGTGGCGTTGCTCCCACGCTGCTCATTCTGAATCCCAATTCGCAGCCACACCCCAGCTTGTTCAGGTAATAGAACCCGAGACCAGCAGTGCAAGGGGAGCGAATCTATGTTAGGCCGTCAGGAGGGAACCAACCGAGGAGACACTGCACTGCTGCTGAGTCACTTCGGTGGAGTCCAGCGGAGCCTGTTCAGGACACCACCCACTAAGCCCCCTACTGACGACACTATTCTCTTAGTCGCGGAGCCAGCGTGAGTGGGTGCCATGGTGTTGGAATATTTGATTTCATTACTGATTATGGAACAAAAGAAATTTTTTATCTTTAGTTAATTTATGTATGAAGTATCATATTTATGTATAGGCACCAACACGTATCAAACTGGCTTATGTTCACAATGGAATTGGAAGAGAGAGAGAGAGAGTCAAACAGAGAGAGAGAGAGAGAGAGAGAGAGAGAGAGAGAGAGAGAGAGAGAGAGAGGGGAAACGAAAGGAAACTGAAATTTTATTTAACCAGAGAACATGAGAAGCAAGTTACATGCTTTTGTCCACCCAGCCCTGGGGTGAGAGAGAGAGAACTAAATACTTTATTTTCCAAGTTTGAAGATTTGATTTTAGGCAAAGCCTATTCTTACACATAGTTAATACAATGTGTGTGCATGTGTATGTGCGTGTGTGAGTATGTGTGTGTGTGTGTGTGTGTGTGAGTATGTGTGTGTGTAAGAGAGTTCTCAATATTATTTGAACAATATTTGCAGCGATGTGTTCCCAAGTTTGTGGGGGGTTTTTCAGCTAAACACAATCAGCCTGGCTTGTTGTTGAATGAAATGTGTTGGGTGAGTGATGATTACTGAATAAAATTAAAAACAAAAAAACAGAAAATGATATTGTTGCAGTATTTTGTTTGTATTTTTATCTTGTTTCTTCATCTCTCTCTCTTACACACGTTTGTTTATGTTAACGGCAAGTATGAAAAATGGCCGCCATATGCCAATACTTTTACCGTTGTAAACTAAAGGTTCATTTAATTTAATTTAATTTCTCTCTCCCTCTCTCTTACACAAACAACTTACAATCACACACACATGCGCATGCACGCACGCACACAGTCACACACACACGTCAGTTTGTTAATCATTTATAATCCCGTCAGCCCACACACAACACACACACAGTGTGCTCTAAATCTTAAATTAACATTTACATTCTAATATTCAAAATACATCTTTACAGCCTGTAAAATTTGGTATGTAAAATAACTTCCTCTCTTGTCATAAGTGACTAACGATAATTTTTTGGGGTCAAAACTGCAAAAACAATTACATAAAACATTTATCTATAGATGCAATTTAGAATGACCCATGTCATTCAACAGATCTAGAACTGAGAATTACATGTGAGAGGGCGAAGGGAGAATGCTTAGAATGTCATGCACGTGCGAGTGAATGAATTCGGAATGATCTCTGAGCGATCGGAAGTGTAATTGTGGAGAGCGTGCGTGAGAAAGCTGAGTCAGGCCCCCACTCCCAACACAGCAAGTCAGATTCATGTGAGAGAGAATAAAGAGCAAAGCCGTCCGTCTCTTGGTCTTCGTGTAAATTGCTCGGTCATGTGCGAACTGCTCTCAACAACACTACATACATATACAGAAATAATATATAACAGCACATAGCATGAATGTGTGAGAAATGTACATGGTGGACAGAGCTTGTCTCATCCAAATATCTATCTACAATCAATCAAATGGTTTTTTGTTGTATTTTTATTTGCTGAACACGTTACTAAAATTAAAAATGCAGCATAATCATGATTTTCCCCCCCTCCAAATTGGTCAAATATATACTGTTTTAGTCCATAATGCTTCCTGCATTGAAAGTCTATATCATGATGAATGAATTACATTTACAGTACATGATTTATGGTGAACATGCATACTCTCTTGAACAAGAACAGTCTTTTCAAGTTCAATAATCGATGGCTTGGAGTCAAAACGGACTATCTTTAGATAGTCCATTGACATATTATTGAACTTATTACGAAAACTAATAACTTGTATAAACAAAACCCACTTTATATATTTCTGCAGTCATAGTTTGATACAAGTTATTACTAATATTAGTTTTTGTAATAAATCCAATAATACGTCAATGGACTATCTAAAGATAGTCCGTTTTGACTCCAAGCCATCGAATTGTTGCTTCATAAATTAATTTAATTTTTTTTTTTTTAAACCACTCCACAAGGAAACATAATCAAAACCATGCTAACTAGTAAAAACTACTGTTCTTAAAAACAAATCACACACACACAACATACAAATACAAAAAGTGTAAAATTTGAAATGACATAATAATAATAATAATAGTACATTTATATAGCGCTTTACAATCGAATATTCATCAACAAGAAGACAACAAAAATAGTGTTTAAGAATAACACTAACCAGCAACAACGCATATATACAAAGCAACTCACATACACACATTTATCGACACCGACTCATTATTCACCTTTCATTCACTGATTCGCCATAACAACCGAGTTGCATGGACTGGACCACATACACCAACGTAAGAGGATACACATACAAGTACACTCACACACAACGTACGCACGCAGACACACACATACACATGCGTGCACACACAACACCAAAACGCACACAAGCACACGCGCACGCATGTACGCACACATGCATGCTCACACACACACACACCACAAAACACAGCACAATTCGATTCAATCTTCCCTCACTAATCAGGAAAATACACCGGGATTACAGAAAACCAAAAGAATAAAGTTAATTAGCAATATCAAAAAGAAAATAAATCATTAAATAAAAACAGAAAAAGACAAGATGATGCGCAGTATTACAAAGGCACTTTCTGTTTTGCTGTATTAGCCCTTATTCATTCATTATATTCATAGATGTCTACAAATCAGTAATTCAGCTTCTTTCTTCTTCTTTGGTCAATTATGAGCGCAGATGCGTTATGCTGCCGTTATGAAAAGAAATAGGCCCTAACTAATAAATAGGCCCAGCAAGTCCGACATCGACTGGAGGAAGTGTTTTTGAAAGTGGATTTTCGTGAAAAAAAGGGCAGGAGAATGGACCAGTAGTAAGGCAGAAAGAGAGTAGATGACAGTAAGCAAAGGGAAAAGGCAGAGTCAAAGAGAGTGACAGATTAGAGGAAGCTACAAGCACAGAACTTCCAGAAGGTGGGGGAACTATTTATATGAAGGACCCCCCCTCTCCGGAGAATGGACCAGTCAGGCAGAAAGAGTAGATGACAGTAAGCAAAGGGAAAAGGCAGAGTCAAAGAGAGTGACAGATTAGAGGAAGTTACAAGCACAGAACTTCCAGAAGGTGGGAGAACTAATACAAAAGACCCATGGGGGGGAGGGGGGAGGGAAGTAATTCAGCTATCAGTATCATCCTTCTCTCTTCTGCATAACACATTCATGCAGTTTGTATCCACCATTTTTGTTAATAAATCTATATTTTCAATTTGTGACCATGATTTTGTTTTTGCAAACGGCTTACTTTTTTTTTACATTCACATACAGAATTAGAAAATTTGGAACCTCCCTTATAGGACCTTCAAAAATCCTCCAAAATGAGGTCTCATAAGGGAGGTAATTTTAATACTTACAAAGAAGGGCAATGTCTCAGAAAAGTAGGTCTTATATGGGAGGGAGTCTTATAATGGGAGGTCTTATAAGGGAGGTTCCACTGTATTGCCAAATGGAGCAGAATGGTGAATACCGATCTTGGTCAAAACACAGAAATGCTGGGCGTCCGAATGGTGAAAGCATTACACAGACTACCTGTTTTGTGTGTGTGTATGGCTAGAGTGATTTGTTGAGATTTTTTAATAATTCATAATCATACGATTTCTAGGTTTGCAGCTTAATAGTGTAATGACTGCGATATGATCGAGTTAATAATCTCACATGATTCACACAATAACAATCTGTTCTCAATTCCGGCTAAAAAAACCCACATTATGACTAGTTATCTTCTAACAATCTTGATTTTAAAGGGGCACCCTGACGGACGAGTTTTTGCAAGAAACACGTTGAGATCACCAGGAAAACACCCTTTACAGAGATCGCAACACTCACTTTGCTCTGGTTTCTTAGGAATCAAACCGTCAAATCAGCGATTCCTCCTTGGCGGAGGTACTGGAAGTCAAATTCTTTCACTGAAAGAGAAGGCATGTGCAGTCTCTTTTCTAATGGCCGCCAAATCGTTTGCACAAAAATTTGCCAATACAAGCTTTTTTATTTTATTATTTTTAATCTTATACAGTTTACATCACTGCTCACAACAAAGGAAACAGATCCAATTTTTTTTTTAACTGCACTACAAAAAAAGAAAACGCTTCAACCACAATGAGTGACCTCCACCCACCCCATCCAAAACGGCTACTCTCTCCGGCATCTCCGCCAAGGAGGAATCGCTGTTTTGACGGTTTAATTTATAGGAAGCCAGAGCAAAGCGAGTATTCCAAGCCTTGAAAAGGTTCTTTCTGGTGATCTCGACGTGTTTTTGCAAAAACTCATCCGTCAGGGTCCACCTTTAAGCAACATTGCACACTGTAACAATTTGATCAGCAACACTCTTTCAAAGCTCAATTTCTGCCTATTGCACGACACTCGGCAAATGATGATTTGTCCATGAACTATCATTGAATGAGTTTTTTCAAGCATAGGAGCAGTAACTCTGTAACTCTAGAACCTTCTACGTCTCTCGTTCTTCTCTTCTTCAATCTGTCGATCAAACAGTGAAACTGCTCGGTCTTCCTTTAGTCAATCTGTCTATCACTGCACCTAACTACGACACATATACGTCCTTTTCCACTACATCAATCCTTGCAGCTTAGTGTAGAGTGGCACAGTGGTAGCGCGTTCACCTTGTGTCAAGTAAACCCGAGTTCGAACCTGGGTACAGGGGATTTTTCCTCTCACTTTGCACTAGGCCTTGCGGTCTGAACGTGGAGTCTTTTGGATGAGACGATAAACCGAGGTCCCATGTGCCCATGCACTTAGCACACGTTAAACCCAGTGGCAACGAAAAAGTTGTCATTTGGTCAAAATTTACCCCCCTCCCTTCCTTCCTCATCAGTCACACAAAACTGATGCAAAACAATTTTTTTTTTAAATAAATTGGGTGGCGCGCCTCTGGCTGCGACGCGCTCTCCAGGTGGGAGCAACCCGAATTTCAAAGAGATGCCTCAGTGACTATAAAGTACCTAACTAACCTAGCTAAATCACCTCATTCATTCTTCCTTTGACGATCTGTCCTTCCCTGCAGCTTACGTCACTCGCTCCTCCGTTGCAGTGATGTCCCGAGGCCCTCAGTCATTGACCTATTTAAATTGAAAATGTCATATTTTGTTCTTCCCTGTCTGGACAAAATGTCTGAATAAATTTTCAACACTAAAAAAAAATAAAAAAATCACTAACACCTGTTGTACTCAAATTTTCGATTTTAACTCATTCAAGTTGTTCCACCCATATACGGCTGGAATTAATACAAAACTGTCAATTTGATGAATTTGTTTCAAGGGAAGTAAATCTGTGTGCACACCACACTTTGGTCACTTCTAAACTCGCTTCGCTTCCTTAGACCACACTTCTGCCTCTTACTATGCGTTTGTAGTGGTTTGAAGTGGGGTAACTAATTGCTGTGGAGAGTTTTTCTATATAAAGTCTATATATAAGAAAGTCTTATCAACCACTTCTCTATGTCAAAACCTGAAGTAAAAACATGTCATGTTCTTTCAATTCTCTTTTTGTTTATGTCTGTTTATGTCTGAGTGACTTGTGAGTTTTTTTACTCATTCAAAATCACTGCGATGTGAATGAGTTAATATCTTCATCAGGAGAACTTGCATAAAAAATGGCAGCAAACAGTCCACTAGCACATTTACACATGTCCATACATTTTTAACACTGGCACACTTTGTCTTATTGATTTCTGCAAGAGCCAGGACATGGTCCTGTTCTTCTTCGTCTTCTCCCGTTGAGCATCCACAGTCATCAGTTTGATTTTATCATACTATATGCGGTTGAGGTCCGAAGTCAGGCATCAAAAATAGACAAAATAAAACAAAAAACTACAGTATTTTTCGGACTATAAGACCCACCTTTGTATAAGGCGCACCCCTCCAAAATGTACCCACATTTCAGATCTTGTTACTATATTTTCTTACTATTTCATCAGTCACGTTATAAGGCGCAGGGGTCCGAGTCTTGGAAAAAAGTATCGCCTTATAGTCAGAAAAATACGGTACTCTACGAAGACGACCCAGCCAGTCGGGTCTCGCTGATTGAGCCCCCGACGTGATGCTGAGTCGGCAGGAACACCTAAACTGGGGGTGGGGGGGTGGGGGGATTTGCATCTTGATGGAGGACTAGAACGAGCCGGCTGAAGAGGCTGTTGATTTCTCTTATCTCAGAACAGTTTGTCCAAATCACTTTTCAATCCTCGGCACGTCGCTGCTTTGTCGCTCTGTCCATCAAGATGTCTGCTGGGAAGACGAAGGGTCGATGTAGCGGCGTTTGCTGTCGACGGCCTGCCGTATTTCCGCCCTGAGCAGAGAAGGGAGGTTGGATTGTTCCATCTGTTCGGGGGATATCACGTCCCTGATGACTTGAAGACATCGCTCTTGTAGTGTGTACACTGGAACACATCAATTCAAACGTGTACACACACACACACGCACATGCGAGCAAAATCAACACCTGAAAAATCACCTTGTTTAGCTCTTTTCTGTCATTTAATTATCTCACACTACCATGTAATTTACAGGTGAACATTTTGATGTACTCATGCACCAGAAATTTCAGTTCACCCTCTTGCATTTATTCTGCCCCAAAACCACCCAGCCGGAAGCTGCCTCTGTGTATTCAAGCCGCCCAAAACCGCCCATAGCTTGCCCCCACTCTGAGACCCCCTCTGATGGCATTTTTATCACACACAAAGTTCTGGCTCGTTATACACACACTATGAAAAAGCTTCTCACTTGCAGTGAAGTGATAGTAACTATAGCATATGGCGCTCTGCGTGCTTCAAAAGGCAGATTTTCCTGAAAATGTGTGAAAGAATTTGAATACTAGAAGAAGGTTTTTTTCTGTAACAAATGTGAATGCAAGAGGGTTAAGTAACCCCTTCCCTGTCCGCACTTTGTCTATGTGCTACAGGGTGGGGTCATCAACTGATGTCATTGATGATGTCATAACTTGATAGTTGTAGTCCCGGAATGTTGGTTTTTTTGTTTTAGACCACAAGTCAGGAAAGTTATATCTAAACATTATTCTACAGAATTAACTCTGACACGGGGCTCTTTTCAACTTTATGATAATTTTTTTTATATAATTTCTCCTCTTTTTTTTCTGTCAGTGAAGGGTTTAAGTCCTCTTGACCAAGGCACTTCAGATAAACACAAATTCTAGCCCAGCTTTCTTAATAAATCAAAAAATAATAAAAAAGCTGGCAGCTTCCTTCGCTATTGGCCACTGCAACAACCACCTTTCGCAAGAGTGAATGCCCTTGGTAGATGCTTGAGTACTGACCAAACAAGGGAATAACTCTCACTAATAACCCTATTTGAGGCCACTGAATGGCTGCCTTTTGCAAGAGTGAATGCCCTTTTGCACACTGACCAACAAGGGCTTAACTCTCTCTGTTAAGGGCGTTAATAACCCTTGTTGCAGTGGCCAATAGGAGTCACATTCTTGCGCGTAAGAAACAAATTTTGATTGGAAACAAACATAGCAGCCCGTTTTTATCTTTTCTATCATTTGAAAACCTCACACATAAAAATGTTGACATTGTCAACATATATATCTTATTAGATCTGACTAGATCTCAAGAGTTAATCTTCTTTGCATTGTCCTCGGGTTTCTTTAGAATTACGGTTCTTTCAAACTGTTCTTTCTCATTCTTCTAGACAACGTAATTTATGGATATTATTTTACATAATGTGTGACGGCACCGTGACACAGTCCGCAGCAAGAATTTCTAATTAATTATTATGCAAACTGACAGGAATCAGAATAGTCTGAAGTCTACCATATTTTTCGGATCATTAGGCGCTGCTGTGTATAAGGCGAATAGGGCAATTTTCAAGAAAAATCTGAAAAAATTAAAGTAAAAGGTGCCCTCGTTCTTAAAAGAAAGTCACAAAAGAAGTCAAACTTTGAAGCCTATACGTGTCCTGTAAACGCTTACCGACCGCCATTACTGCTGTCATAAATGAGTTGGCTCTCCTTTCCAATAATCAAATTTCCGTTTTAGCTGCTTCCTGCTGTTGTGTTTGGACAATTCTTCACGAAAACTGATAGAATTATGGCATTTTAAGCTCTACAACGATGCTTTTTACATCCAATGAAGGGTTATGGCATCTGTTGGACGGTATCTAGGACGATAATGGATTTTGAAGCATTTTAATGCAAGTATTTGACGTATCGGTGACTTGTGACCACTTTTCGATGTTCGACTTACAGTAGACTGAACTATTTACGGCAATCGTTGCCTCTCTTCTCACGATTTTGTTCAGTAATAGGGTGCCCTCGTTTATTAGGCGCATAGGTCGAAATTGGAGAAAAAAATATCACCTTATAACCCGAAAATTACGATACTTCTCTGAAAACCGCGGTAAAAGGGCCATCAAGGCCCCAGATTGCAGAGGGGCAACACTAAAAAGTAGTTCCCAACATCACCAAAAAGGCATAATGGAGTGAGAAATCACCTTAGAATTTGATAAAACAAATTTTAAAACAGTTTCACTCAGCTAAAGCTTAGGCTCACCTCGGAGCTTTCAGACCTTAGAATTGCTATTTTAACAGAAAAGATAATCAATAAAAAGGCAAAACCTCTGACTGAGAGTAGACGCCAATCCTCTTGTCAGAAATGTTTAACCCCTTGAAGACTTCACTGCCTTAGACAAACATCATGACTGATACACATAAAGAAGGCTGATAGATATGTACACCAGCTGGACATGCTTCAGGATAAATTTAATACAAAGTGGTTACCATATAACTCACTCTTACGCTGTCATTACTATTAGTGTTTGAGGAATGGCTGCTACAATAGGGAAGTGGGCTGTGCTGGATCTGTATCAAAATCGCTACTGCTAATAGCAGTGCTATCATTTTTGAAATAAAAAAATCATTTCAGCGCTTATTTGACTGCTTTTTTTAATTTTTTTATGTCAAATCTGTAAACATATTTATTTTAAGAAAAGTTAATTGCATAACAATAATGAATATACTATTATTATATCACAACCTGTTCTGTTGATCTGACAGCGAAAATAATTACTTGTATGAATAGAGAGAGAGTGAGAATGAGGGGGGGGGGGGGGGGGGGAATGGGTGAGTGGGTATATAAATGTAAAATAAAACCCTATTAGCATGTAATGTATCCTTGTAGACTTTGATTTGTAGGTATTATGTTTGTACATGAAAAAGATGAAGTTGTATGCATATATGTAAACACTATGCCTATTTGCTCAATTGTCGATGTTATGGCATAGTTGGATTGTTAATAAGCTATTCATACTTATTGATGATGTTTGCATTAATTTTTGTTTGAATGTGCAAATCATTGGAGAAAAGAGAACCTTCTTTGCTAGGGGCAAAAAAACAACAACATCATGACTGGCCTGGGCTTGCCTAGAAAATAACTATAACAAATAAGAAGCGCAACAAAACTCAACACTGTCAATGATTCAGTTTTGACAACATTACTGGTTGATGAAGAGCGCTTAGAGCTTAAAGATTAGGCGCTATAAAAGTTGTCTTAATAAATGAAGAGAAGTAACTCGAAAAATGTGGTTTGGATTGAAAATAACATGGATTTAGACAAAGTTTTAGACTCATAAATCGCTGTTCCGAGAATACTCAGAATTAGCAGGGCTCCCAGGGACTCCCATTTAGGGGTCTATGAAGCACTAAAATTCTACAGGACCTTCTAAAAGAATGCGCAGGGGGTCCCAGGGATGCACTAGAAAAATTATTTCTAGCATTCGCAATGCCACTGGGACCCTCTATACTGTAAGTGAAGGAGTCCCTTGGACCTCTTGTTTTGCGGGACAATTGGGAGCCCTGAGGACCCTCTATACTGTAAGTGAAGGAGTCCCTGGGACATCTTGTTTTGCGGGACGATTGGGAGCCCTGATTAGGCCCTGACTGGCGTTTTTCTGTTCCAAGCAAACTCGGAATTCGTCCTGAATGAGTTAATCTAATATTCTGATGCCTGAAAGAAACGCGATCATTTACAAAGTGGTTGTGTGAAACGCTGACCTGGTATGTGGACCCTCACGCTCTGTCTCTCCAGCGGCCACTTCTTGTTCCTGTCGTAAGACAGGGGGAGGAACACCTCCTGCCCCGACGCCACCAGCCGGTCGCCCGTGTCCGCGTCCTCGAAGACCCAGGGGTGACTCTCGAAGGTGTTGACGTCCAAGAAGAGGTAAGGGAGGATGTCCCGATACCCCACGCGATCCCCGTCGTAGTTCAACCACAACACCTTGGCTCTGCGCCCGTTGCTGGTGTTCCAAAAGCGCGCAAACGCAAGTTTCTGAAAAGAAAAAAACAACGTAGAGTGGCACAGTCTGTGGTAAAGCATTCGCTTCGTGTCAAGTAAACCCGAGTGCGAACCTGGGTACAGGGGGGATTTTTCCTCTCACTTTGCTCTAGGCCTTACCGGGTCTGAATGTGGCAGGGCTCCCAGGGACACCCATTTGGGGGTCTATGAAGCACTACAATTCTAAGGGACCCTCTAAAAGAATGTGCTGGGGGTCCTAGGGATGCACTAGAAAAATTCTTTATAGCATTCGCAATGCCAATCACCCAATGGGACCCTCTATCCCGCCTCTAGGACCCTCTGTACTGTAAGTGAAGGAGTCCCTGGGACCCTTATTTTGCGGAACGATTGGGAGCCCTGTGTGGAGTCTTTCGAATGAGACGATAAGCTGAGGTCCCGCGTGTCCATGCATTTAGCACACGTTAAACCAGGTGGCAACGAAAACGTCATTTGGTCAAAATTTACCCCCCCCCCCTTTCCTTCAATAAAAAGGGTGGCGCGCCTCTGGCTCCGACGCGCTCTCCAGGTGGGAGCCTATGTGACTATAAAGTACCCAATACCCTAAAAAAAAAAAGCATTCAATCACTCAGGACAAATGAGCCGGCTTCGGCTCATGGCCTGCAACCCATTTAGGACGTCGAATGAGCCTGATCGGGGTTTGTGTGAGTTTTTCAAGAGGTTTTGATTTTTGGCAGTGTGACCAGCTTTCAAGTCATGTTATCATCTATTTTTAGTTTGATTTGACCTTTCTTCTCTTGAAATCAACCAATCATTGCAGCGTTTACTTTTGGTTTTGGGCTCTCTGTGTGTGTGTGTGTGTGTGTGTGTCAAAGATAGGAATGTGAAATTTTCCTTCTTTCTATACTGTGTAAGCTGTTTCCATCAACAGGAGACAAAAGTGTGGAATCTGATATTTTACCATCGTATGGAGCATGGTGTTTTGGTAAACTTCTCTGAAAATATCAGTCCCTAACTTTGTACATAGCTTAACCCACTGAAAATATAATGCTTTACGCCCTCTTTGGCCTTTCGGCCATGTGGGGCATTGGGATTTTACTTGGGGATATAAAAGGGGGGGGGGGAGCGGAAGGTTGAAGCAACCGGCCAGTGATGAGCGCATTAAAACAGCCCTTAACGAGGCAGGATGTCTCAGACCTGTTTACCCCCTACACAACTCTTTAGTCTGGATAAATTTTTATTTATACAAGGTGATGAGATAAGCATCAGCGCTTTTTACACTCAGCCCTGTGGCCTAACAAGAAAATTAAATAGATCAACAAATAACTAATGCAAATTTTTCTTTTAAGTAGCAAAAGCATCAACACTTGTCATAAACAACATACCGTAGTTTTCGGACATGTATAACTGGTTACAAGGCGCACCCCCAAAATTTTGCCCAAAACTCAGATTTTGTTCTTATAATTTCTTACTGTATCACCAGTCACATTATAAGGCGCTGGGGTCTCAGTCTGGGGAAAAGTATCGCCTTATAGTCCGTGAAATATGGCATAGTTTCTTACTTTATCACCAGTCACATTATAAGGCGCTGGGGTCTCAGTCTGGGGAAAAGTATCGCCTTATAGTCGGTGAAATATGGTATAGTTTCTTACTTTATCACCAGTCACATTATAAGGCGCTGGGGTCTCAGTCTGGGGAAAAGTATCGCCTTATAGTCCGTGAAATATGGTATAGTTTCTTACTTTATCACCAGTCACATTACAAGGCGCTGGGGTCTCAGTCTGGGGAAAAGTATCGCCTTATAGTCCGTGAAATATGGTATAGTTTCTTACTTTATCACCAGTCACATTACAAGGCGCTGGGGTCTCAGTCTGGGGAAAAGTATCGCCTTATAGTCCGAAAAATATGGTATAGTTTCTTACTTTATTACCAGTCACATTATAAGGCGCTGGGGTCTCAGTCTGGGGAAAAGTATCGCCTTATAGTCCGTGAAATATGGTATAGTTTCTTACTTTATCACCAGTCACATTATAAGGCGCTGGGGTCTCAGTCTGGGGAAAAGTATCGCCTTATAGTCCGTGAAATATGGTATAGTTTCTTACTTTATCACAGGTCACATTATAAGGCGCTGGGGTCTCAGTCTGGGGAAAAGTATCGCCTTATAGTCCGAAAAATATGGTATACAAAAAAGCAATGCAAGAGGGAGGAGATTAAAGACAAACGGACAATATAAGGACGTTGAAGTGTGAGAGGATGAGAGAGAGAGAGAGAGAGAAAGAGAGAGGGAGGGGGAGACGGACAGACAGACAGCCTGTCAGACAACAGGTAGACAGACGATGAACAGACGGATATATACAGATGTGTAATGATACATTATTTAAAAATCAGTTGCGATGATATAATCCTTCAATTGTTTCATGAAAAACGGATGACTAAATACCCTGATAATGCATTCCATAGTGAACCCTCCGGAATAGCGCAGACTGGATTTACATAAATCTAATCTTGGTCTATGAAGAATCATCTTATGTACCGTAAAGTGCGGACTATATATAAGCCACTACTTGTTTCCTCAACTTTCGCCCATGCAGCTTATAAACTGATGCGGCTTATTTGTGGGGGTTTTCCATTCTACATTTATCAGTATGATTAAATCCGTTTCTGGCCACTTTCTTCAACCTACTTTGAGCTTCTTCAGACTCAAAACTGGTTTTGGTAATCAATAGATTCAAACTATCTCATGTTAAAAGTGTCATAAAATGCTCATGTTCTGATAGGAGAATTTCTATATTTGTGTTGGTTTATGCACATGTATACAATTTTCTCTGCGGCTTACAAACTGGTGCGGCTTATATGTGGATAAATACCTAATATTTTGTCAATTTAAGGGACGCAGCTTATATACAGGTGCGGCTTATAGTCCAGTTGTTACGGTAAGTGTCTCTTATTATTCAATTGGAATTTATTTGTTATCCTAGAAGGCGCCATTCCAAACAATAATCAAGACAATAATCCCCATCAGTAGTGAACATTTACGTTGTTACATTTCTCCCGTTTCTGTGTGACCAGTATCCCCAGGTTTCAACTAGAGCGTTAAGACGCTAGATCACCAGCCGCGCGGCAGTATTTTCGGCTGCAGTGCTTCGTCTCACAGCTGCTGTTAGTTAGGTAACAAACCTTAAAGATATCACAATGCGAACACAGGCCCAAACACTTGGCGGCATTTTCGGCTCCTGTGACCATGACCTTTGACCTTTATTTTCAAACCTGGCTCAGATATCCAAGGTACCTATCTGCATGCCACGTTTGAGCGTCCTAGATCCCTCCATTCAAATGTTATGCTAGGTGCTCAGCAGCATTTTCAGCTCCAGTGACCTTGACCATTGACCAATGAACTTCATTTTCGAACTTGGCCTGGATATTCTTAGTACCTATCAGCATGCAAAATTTGAGCATCCTAGGTCTCTCTGTTCAAATGTTATCGTGCCAGAAGCTCAGCAGTATTTTCGGCTCCAGTGATTTTGACCTATGACCTTCATTTTCGAACTTGTCCTAGATATCTTAAGTACCTATCAGCATGCAAAATTTGAGCATCCTAGGTCCCTGCGTTCAAACACTATCGTGGCAACATACATACATAGATAGCCACAGACAGCAGTGAAAACATTACCAGCTTCGCTCTCTTCGTTCGCGGCTGGTAATAAACTGAATTTTACGCAGTCACAAGTCGCACCCACCCAAGAGCGAGACGATCGCAGTTTTTTGACAGGTGGCCTTTCGGGGGAACTCTCCTGGTCTCTCTCAGCATTGGATGATTCCCCCTGATCGTTGACGCCCGGGTTAAGATTGGCCATGATGCCTAGAAGTAGAAGATGGTTACCGTCCGCTGATCGATGAAAAAAATGAAATATCACTGTTTCACAATTTCTGAAGATGAGGGGTCAGCCGACCCGGGGCGGATCACTTTATCGTTGACCCAGACACTTTGGCGTCTCTTTGATCTGCAAACAAAAAACCCATTAAGGTGTAGAGTGGCACAGTGGTAGCGCATTCGGCTCGTGTCAAGTAAATCCGAGTTCGAACCTGGGTACAGGGGATTTTTCCTCTCACTTTGCACTAGGCCTTACGGTCTGAACATGGTCTTTTGGATGAGACGATAAACCGAGGTCCCATGTGCCCATGCACTTAGCATACGCTAAACCCAGTGGCAACGAAAAAGTTGTCGTTTGGTCAAAATATACACACACACCCCTTTCTTACCTCATCAGTCACACATGCAAAAAAAATTGTGTGGTGCACCTCTAGCTGCGACAAGCTCTCCAGGTGGGAGCAACCCGAATTTCACAGACGCCTTTGTGACTATAATGTACCCAATACCTAATAAACCTTTTAAAAAAATTAAAAGAACTTAAGAAGGGTTAGTAAAATATGATAAGCCCACAGTCACAGTAATTACTTGATCAATACGGTACAAGCATAACAACTGTAAAAGATACAGCTTGGAAATGAAATATATAGCCCAAAGAAGGAAATTTCAGTTTTCAAGGTCAAACGTCAAGGTCAACACAGTCATGAGTATCGAAAGGTACCTTCCTTTTCAAGATGCCTACCCCTCTACCAAATTAAAAATAGTCCGATAGTTTTTGAGAAAATCGACTTACAGACACACACACACACACACACACCTGATCACAATAGTTCCCACTCGGGAACTAAATAATTTAAACTGATTTTCTATAGTGTTTATTACATATAAATATAGTTATTGCATGAGCATTGCGCATGTACATTTGATGCACACACACGACACACAAAGTACAAATTATACAGAAGGAAAGAAGGTGACAAATATGACTGTGTAGAATCTCATTACTTTTCAAAAGTGCAGTAGGACAGCAGATACTAACTTTAGTAACTAACCAAGAGAGATAGATCTATAAATTAAAAAGATATTATTAAAAAAACAAAAGAACACAACACACACACGACACATTTTTTTTACGTTGAGATTTATATAAGTTCCTCCAAAGTCACAGTGTGGCTGCCCACATGGTGTGGTAATCAAAAACAGTCACACACGCAAGTTATGTTCTCATCCCTAGCTGGTGCATTTGTACCATAGTGTTCAAGTGCTTCGGACGTTGCAACATTTCCGTCTCCTTTTTCTCGCTCAAAGGCGGAACTTGGCTCGCAGTTAACTTGGACAGGCACATTTTCATGGAGGTTAAGGGGCTCTGAAATCGACATTTTCCAATCTCCTTTCTCTCCGACTCGGTCAGCGGTCCCTTCCGCGGAAGCGCAAGACCTGGCTCTCCAGGACTCCAATGTTTCCAAATACTCTGAATCCTACGGAAAGAGCTCAAAGTTTTTGAATTTGGGCTCCGCCCCACAGCAAAACATGGGCCAGCACCGTCCAATGAAAGCCCAGCGCCACACTGTTGGGCGGAGTCAGGCTTTAAGTGTCTCGGGTAATGTTTTACCCAGGTGGATGGCCAAGCTTTGGAAAAAACGCCACCTCATCTTCGTCGAAAGAAATATTGCTCACAATCTTCGCTCGCCTCGATACTCTTACACATCGTGAGTAAATGGCGTATGCCGCTTCCGCACACCCTGTCCACCAAAAAATCCAAGGCTCTGGTTGCGAGGGTGGGATGGGCGTTGTAAAATCCCTCAGGCAAATGTTGGGAAATCACGTGGTCTTTGAAACTGTCGAAGGTTTTTCCCTTGCACTAATTGCAGAGGTCGCATGGTCTTTGATTGATCCCTTCCTTCGTCAAAGCGTTTTGATGACTTACTTGCGATGGCCGCTGACAAGGAGAGTTTCTAGTAGAAGTAGAACTGGTCTGGCTATAATCATACTGTCAACATGCACTTATATTTTATCTTTTCAAAGAAATCCCTCCCTCAGGGATTCAGTACTGGAAATCTTTCTTTGGGGACCTGTGAAAACAAAACACTTTATTTCTTACTGTAGCGTTTCACTTTCAAAACGTCAATTTGGAAGAGTCACTGGCCCTACAAAAACCTGCGTGGCTTAACCCTTTCAGTGCTAACAAAAGTAACATCACATTTTTTTCTGCAATGTAACACAATACCAAGCTTAAATAAATAAAGTTGCTCGGCAACTCACTTGCATAGCCATAAGGCAAAAAACAAAAGTTGTGGTTACGGTATCTTCTTCTTCTTCCATTGATCATCCGCCTTCATCGATTTGAAGATTCTGATGATATAGAACTGAAGGGTTCTATGCACGTTAAGATATAGGGCTGGTAAAGGTAAAGATGTGCCCCCCCCCTGCATTTCTCGGTTAATTGTAATTTTCCGTTTTTGCCTTTCTTACCAAACATAAAGCTGTATTTTATGAACCTTTTTAGCTAACCTTTTTGGAATACTAACCCTATCCCTAAGCCTAACCCTACCCCCCCTATAAGACGGGAAAACGCAATGAACCATGACTGTGACAAATGGCGCTGTGTACTGCAGTACATAGGGGGGGGAGGGGTCCTATTAGATAATGGCCTAGGGTTAGTATTCCAAAAAGGTTAATAAAATACTAATTATGGGGGGGGGGGGGGGGGGGGGTTGGCTTCCTGGTGGAGTTGATCACCAACTCTCCACGATGGATCTTGAAGAAGTTGGTGAGGCGGGCCTTCCTTCTACGCTGGGAGAGTGGGGACCAGCTTAGCTGCTGATACATAGTCTCCACGCTGGATGTGCTTCGATGGTGGTTGACCACCCAGCGTGCTGCCCTCCGTTGAACAGCTTTGATTTTGTTCACATTTTTGCTGGTGTATGGGTCCCATACGCTGCAAGCGTATTCGAGTGATGGTCGTACGAGGGCAAAAAATGCTCTTTCCTTAGTCTTGATGCTCCAGACTTTCAGTGTTCGTCTTTTGAAGGAAATTATTGCTACCTCTTTATAAAACATTAGTATGGAAATCCTGTCTGGTGTCCCTTTTTGAGAAAACATATTGATCATTTAGAAGGAGTCCAAAGGAGATTTACGAAAACAATTATTGGAACCAGAGATATGGACTATGAGGACAGACTAAAGTACTTGGGAATACCTAGTTTGGAATACAGACGTCTAAGACTAAGGAGTAAGAGGCGATTTGATTGAGGCACCTCAGATGTAGACACCTCAGATGTAGACAAAGATCGTTTTGGAATGACCGGACATGTGTCTGCTTTAGAAAGGAAAACCCCGGATGGTCAGAAACAAGACTGACAACCAGGAAAACCAAAGCAAACAGACTGACCGCTGTGGTGCGAAACGAAAATCGGGTTCGGAGTTTTGATGGGGAAAAGTTGAGGTGGCTTGACCTAATTCCAACGATCCTACAAGTTGCCGACGATGTCTGGGCGAGTACGAAACTAGCAAACAAATTCTTCTGCCCCTTTGCTACTCGTGGCTTCTTTTTGGGAGGCATGGCTGGTTTTAAACACGAATTGTTGTCAAAAGGCCGAGAAACGATCAGAACGATCTTGCTTAGCACTAGAAGACTAGGTCACGCTGGAACTTTATTTGGTCTTCAAAAAGTTGGATCGGAAAAGCTTTACTGAATGTGCAATGCCGCATTTTACGGATTATGGATTTATGGACTTGTACATCGATTTATCGGCAAATATGTAGATTTACACCCTCCTGCTCTATTTTTTGGTTCTTTCCGTGGTTAGGGATAGGGTTAGGGTTAGGGTTAGGGTTAGATGGGTACAGTTCTCATGCGAGAGGTAGATATTTAATGACAGGTACTTATTTATCATAACACCGCCATTTCTTCGCTTCGGCGTTCGTTTCGCCAGATACAACTTTTTAGTTCTGTTTATGGTCCGAGGCCGCGAAATAACTCAAGTTTAGCAGACGACAGAATCCTTGAAGTTGTTGACTGCTTTGATGAAAAATCAATCGGTCAGATGACCGCCTGCCTGCTAAAACTATCGGTCAAAATCGAAGGTTTATGCGTCAATGACTGATGACCGACGCCAAGAATGAACCCTGCGGAGGTGCATAAAATTCAAACTAACAAAAAAACTAAATAACAGTCGTTCAGCTCAAAACTTTTTTACTAACACTAACAGTTACAGAGTAATAACTGCATGGAACAATCTTTCTAAGGAAAAGTCATCATCACTAAATATGTTCAAAAATCTTATTGACAAAAAATGTAATGCTATTATGTACTCCACAAATTTGGAGAAATAAAAAACAAACAAAAGCAAATACACAATAGCCGAAGTAATTCACGGGCAAAAAAAAGAAAGCAGACTATAAATTTATATTTTTCTTCTTATTTTTCTCAAATTTTGAGGACAAAAGGCTTCAAAAGCCTACAGAGCCTAAACTGATCATATGATATGATGAGAGAAAATTAGCTCGGCTTCGATAGTACTCGATTGCTCGCCGTGTCAAAGTTTTGATTTCTACTTCTAGCTCAAGAAATTAGAAAAGAACGACTTACGATGCCATGTTTTACGGAAGCACGAAACTTTACATCATCATATATGCATAAACAAATACACGAAAACAATCTTAAACAGCAATACTCACCTAGCATGGAATCAATATCGTGGATATTGTCAACATGGGCAATATTTTCGCGATGAAACTGAGTCTCTGTTAGGCTAGCACACAAGGCCTTGTTCTGTACGTTGTCGTGTACCTATTTTCATGCGACAGTGTCGAATGAACGACTGACGTCACGCGCTTTTTGGCAATCGTTTATGAGCGTGCCCATTGGTCGGATAAAAACGAAAGTTGAAAACAAGCAAAAATCAGCATTCTGGGCAGTTTGTCACAGCTGCAAGGCAGGGCTTTGGAATACCAGAGATATAGAAAGAGATTCTTTCTATATATCTCTGGGAATACCTAGTCACAGAGACAGACAGAGAGAGGGAGGTCAAAATAAGAGAGAGAGAGAGAGAGAACGGGTGGGGGGCAGGGACAGACACTGACAGTGAATGAGAGAGAGAGAGAGAGGGGGGGGGGGCAGAGCGAGAGAGAGAACTTGTGAAACGAGAGAGAGAGAGAGAGAGAGAGAGAGAGAGAGAGAGAGAGAGAGAGAAATGAAACGAAACTGAAAACAAAATTGTATTTAACCAGGGAACATGAGATAAGCTTTGTTTCCACCCAGCCCTGGGGTGAGAGAGAGAGAACTAAATACTTTATTTTCCAAGTTTGAAAATTTGATTTTAGGCAAAGCCTATTCTTACACATAATTAATACAATAGGCATGTGTGTGTGTGTGCATGTGTATGTGTGCGTGTGATTATATATATATGTGTGTGTGTGTGTGTAAGAGAGAGAGAGAGAGTTCTCAATATTATTTGAACAATAGTTGCAGTGATGTGTTCCCAAGTTTGTGTGTTTTTTCAACTAAACACAATCAGTATGGCTTGTTGTTGAATGAAATGTTTTAGGTGAGTGAATAAAATTAAAAACAAAAAAACACAGAAAATGGCATTGTTGCAGTATTTTTTTAGTTTTTAGTTTTTTTTATCTTGTTTGTTCATCTCTCTCTCTCTCTCTCTCTTGCACACGTTTGTTTATGTTAACGGCAAGTAAGAAAAATGGCCACCATATGCCAATACTTTTACCATTGTAAAATAAAGGTTCATTTCATTTCATTTCTCTCTCTCCCTCTCTCTTACACAAACACACACACAACTTACAGTCATACACACACACGCATGCACACAGTCACACACACACACGTCAGTTTGTTGATCATTTATAATCCCGTCAGCCCACACACACAACACACACACACATTAACATTTACAAATTACATTATAATAATCTAATGTTCAATATACATCTTTACAGCCCGTAAAATTTGGTATGTCAAATAACTTCCTCTCTTGTCATAAGTGACTAACGATCATTTTTTTTGGGTCAAAATGGTAAAACATTACATAAATTATTTCTCTATAGATACAATTTAGAATGACCCATGTCATTCAACAAATTTAGAACTGAGAATTATATAAAGAAAATACATAACAGCACATAGGACACTCAATAAAAAGTTGGGTGTTTTTTTTAAAGATTTATTTTAATTTGCTGAATACGTTCAAAACATTCAATCATAAAAATAAAAATGCAGCATCATCATGATTTTTTGACCCTCCAAATTGGTCAAATATATACTGTTTTAGTCAATAATGCTTCTTGCATTGAAAGTCTATATCATGGTACATGAAATGCAGTACATGAACATGCATACTCTCTTGAACCAGAACAGTCTTTTCAAGTTCAATTGTTGTTCCACAAATCAATAAAAACACCACCACACCCAGGGAAACATAATCAAAACCATGCTAACTACTAAACTAGTAAAAACTACTGTTCTTAAAAACAAATCACACACATGCACACATACATGCGCACACACACACACAAACATCACATACAAATACAAAAAGTGTAAAATTTGAAATGCCCTGATAATAATAATAATAGTACATTTATATAGCGCTTTACCTCAAATGAGCCCAAAGCGCTTTACAATCGAATATTCATCAACAAGTAGACAACAAAAATAGTGTTTAAGAATGACACAAACCAGCAACAACGCATATACAAAGCAACTCACATACACACATTTATCGACACCGACTCATTATTCACCTTTCATTCAGTAAGCCATAGCAACTGAGTTGCACGGACTGACCACATACACCAACGTTAGAGGATACACATACAAGTACACTCACAACGTACGCACGCAGACAGACAGACAGACATACATACATACACACACATACACATGCGTGCACACACAAAACCAAAACACACACACGCGCACGCATGCACGCACACATGCATGCTCACACACACACACCACAAACCTATTCAATCTTCCCTCACTAATCAGGGAAATTCACTGGGATTACTAGTAAAATCAGAAAACCAAAAGAATAAATTTAATTAGCAATAATATCAATAAGAAAATAAATCATTAAATAAAACCACAAAAAGATAAGAGAATAATGGGCAGTATTAATAATAATAATAATAATTACAAAGGCACTTTCTGTTTTGCTGCATTAGCCCTGTCCCTATGGGTGGGTGGGGAGGGGGGGAAGCGGGGAGTTTAGGGGGGCAAGTAATTCAGCTATCAGTATCATCCGTCTCTCGTCTGCATAACACATTCACGCAGTTTGTATCCATAATTTTTTTTATAAATCTATATTTTCAATTTGTGACCATGATTTTGTTTTTACAAACGGCTTAAACTTTTACATGGACATACAGATTTAGAAAATTTGAAAACATTTTGACACTATTGCCGCAGGATTCTGCAATGAGGCACCGCATCATATCGTAACAGTTGGGGGCGTCTAAGCACAGAATGGTGCCGAACGGTGCCCAATACAGTGGAACCTCCCTTAAAAGACCTTCAAAAATCCTCAAAATGAGGTCTTATAAGGGAGGTTCCACTGTATTGCCAAATGGAGCAGAATGGTGAATACCGATCTTGGTCAAAACACAGAAATGTTGGGCGGCCGAATGGTGAAAGCATTATACAGATTACCTGTTTTGTTTGTGTGTATGGCTGGAGTGATTTGTTGAGATTTTTTAATAATTCATAATCATACGATTTCTAGGTTTGCGGCTTAGTGTAATGACTGCGATATGATCGAGTTAATAATCTCACATGATTCACACAATAACAGTCTGTCCTTAATCTACACCTCAATTCTGACTAAAAAAACAAACAAACACATCATGACTAGTAGTCCTCTAACATCTTGATTTTAAGCAACATTGCACATTTGCACACTGTAACAATGAGCGACTTAGCTGGCTCTTTTGCCCACCAGGTGGCATAACGCTCAAGTGGGGCTAATCCTCTCTATATTCTTAGTTGGGGATAAAGAAAGAGAGAGAGAGAGGGAGGAGTCCCACCCTCTCGCTCTCTCTACGCCCAACTAAGAAAATTGCGTGATAAGTCCCTAGTGGATTGACTGCCCCCTGGCGGGCAAATAATCGCCATAAGTCGACCATTTGATCAGCAACACTCTCTTCAAAGTTCAATTTCAGCCTATTGCACGACTCTCGGCAAATGACGATTTGTCCAGTAACTATTATTGAAAGTGTTTTTTTCCAAGCGTAGGAATAGTAACTCTACGCCAAGTGGCATGTGTGTAGAAGGGTTATACCATCCTTGATAGTGGTTATTTATAGCCGCCATGTCATTTACATATCTGCCTGTGCACAACACATACACACAGATATCACAACAAACACACATACTATTACTCATAGTCATACACACAAATACATCACACACATCACACGCATAAACACATCACAACACACAAACGCATCACACACACAAACACATCACAACACACACAAACACATCACAACACACACAAATTATATATATTTTTGTTTGTATATATTTATACACACATCACAACACACACACATACAATCACACACACACACACACAAACATCACAACATACACAAATACACATCACACACACATATACACAAACACACACAGAGTTATGGAAAATGTTGGCCCTTGAAAAAAGAAGTTTACACAGAACATTTACATCACACTCACTATACTGTATCTTAATTTGTCATTTTTTGGCAATCAGTGAATCACTGCACCAAAGTAATTCATTCTTCCTTTAGCGATCTGTTAATCACTAAAATGTTCTTTCTCTGGCAATATGTCTATGCTTACACCTAAAGCCGGCGACAGACTATGTGACTGCCTCATGTGACTCAATCAGGTCATGACGTTTCACCTCATTTGCATACCATGCTGCTCGATCATTCTGACTCAGTCGGGCCCAGTCAGGTGACAGGGCCGAATAGGGCGGGTTCTAAAATTCACTGATCGAGTCTGATCGAGTCCGATGGCTTGTGACCTCTTCTGTGCAGGAAACAAAATTTGGTCAACGTCACGACCTGATCGAGTCATATGAGGCAGTCGCATAGTCTGTCTCCAGCTTAAGTCAGTACAATATTTTACAGATTATAAGCCGCTACTTTTTTCTCTCCCAAACTTAGAGCTCTGTGCCTTATAATGTGACTGATAATATAGTAAGAAGCTATAATAACAAAATCAGAACTTTGTGTAACATTTGGGGGGTGCGCCTTATAATCAGGTGCACCCTCTAATAGTTCGCAAAATACAGTAGTTCTTCCTTCAACGATCTGTCTATCCCTGCAATTAAGTCACTCATTCTGCAATTTCTCAGTTATGAGATAATAAAGATGATTTGATTTGATTTGATTTGATTCTTTCTTTGGTGATCTGTTTATCTTTACACCTAAGGTCACTCATTCTATCTGCAGCAAAGTCGTTTATTCTTCTTTTAACGATCTGTCAATCGCTGCACCAGCAATATCACACAATCCTACGTCGCTGATCAGTCACTGAAATCACTATTCTTCCCTCGACGATCTGTCAATCGCTGTAACAAGTAGAGGTGGGGGCGGGGGGGGGGGGATTGGGGGGGAACCGGTTTGAACCAAAACAACGGTGCTAAACTTTCACGGTTCGAGTTGCTGTGAACCAGTTTTTTAACTGCAAACTGAAAGTAAGTTTTTCTTAGAATAACGCATTCTTTTCCAAAAACAACACATTCTCAGCGCAGATTGGGTGTTTGTAAACCAAGAGTAGCTGTTTCTAGTTTGCGTTGGTGTATGGCTTTGACTTTGACTGAGTGTTGAGTTGAGTGTGTGTGTCATAAGTCATAAGTTTCTTTATTGTGTGCGTGCGTGTATGTGTGCGCGTGCGTACGTGTATGTGAATATTCTGACAAAGGTGAAACTAGTGATGCAAGTACTGGTTAAAAAAAAACGGTTCGGTAAAACCGGTTCAAATATGAAAAACCAGTTTAAAACCGGTTCAGAGTTTTGAACCAGTTCTCAACTCCAGCAACAAGTTAATCTTTCTGTCAATCAAATAACTCACTCGTCCTTTGTCTATCTTTACATTTGAGTCAATCATTCTTCCTTTGTCGATCTGTCCATCCATGTCACTAACTCTTTCTTTGTGACCTTTCTGTCTTCAAATAAGTCGTTCCTCCTTCACTTCGGCAATCTGTCTATCAAATCATTCATTCTTCCTTTGTCGATCTGTCCATCCATGTCACTAACTCTTTCTTTGTGACCTTTCTGTCTTCAAATAAGTCGTTCTTCACTTCGGCAATCTGTCTATCAAATCATTCATTCTTCCTTTGTCGATCTGTCCATCCATGTCACTAACTCTTTCTTTGTGACCTTTCTGTCTTCAAATAAGTCGTTCTTCACTTCGGCAATCTGTCTATCAAATCATTCATTCTTCCTTCAACGATCTGTCTATCCTTGCAACTAAATCGCTCTTTCTTCCTTTGGGGATCTGTCCATTAGATCACTCATTTGTTCTTTGTCAATTTGTCTTTCAGTTTCCAGTTTCACTGCAGCTAAGTCACTCATTCTTGCCTTAGTCAATCTGTCTTTCAGTTTCAGGTTTCACTGCAGCTAAGTCACTCATTCTTGCCTTAGTCAATCTGTCTTTCAGTTTCCAGTTTCACTGCAGTTAAGTCACTCATTCTTGCCTTAGTCAATCTGTCTATCACTGCACCTAACTATACCACTTACACATCCTTTTCCACTACCGTATTTTTTGGACTATAAGGCGATATATTTTTTTTTAATTTCGACCTATGCGCTTAATAAACGAGGGCGCCCTATAAGTGAACAAAATCGTGAGAAGAGAGGCAACGATTGCCGTACTCAGTACAGTCTACTGTGAGTCACAACATCGAAAGTGGTAACGAGTCGCCGATACGACAAATACGCTAAAATGCTTAAAAATCCCTGTTATCGTCCGAGATACCGTCCAACAGATGCCACAACCCTTCATTGGATGTAAAAAGCATCGTTGTAGAGCTTAAAATGCCATAATTCTACCAGTTTTCGCGAAGAATTGGCGAAACACAACAACCGGAAGTTGCATAAACGGAAGTTTCAATTATTTGAGAAGGGAGCCAACTCATTTACGACAACAAAAATGGCGGTCGGTAATTGTTTACAAGACGTGTACGGTTTTAAACTTCGACTTTCTGTTGCGAGGTGTGCATCGCCTTATAAACGAGGGCGCCTTTTACTTGGATTTTGTCAGATTTTTCTTGGAAATTGCCCTATTCGCCGTATACACAGCAGCGCCTAATGAGCTGAAAAATATGGTACATCAACGGTTGCAGCTAAATCACCGCATTCATTCTTCCTTTGACGATCTGTCCTTCCCTGCAGCTTAAGTCACTGGTTCCTCCTTAAGTTTGTCGCTCTGTCCATCAAGATGTCTGCTGCGAAGACGAAAGGTCGGTGTAGCGGCGTTTGCTGTCGACGGCCTGTTGTATTTCTGCCCTGAGCAGAGAAGGGAGGTTGGATTGTTCTATCTGTTCGGGGGATATCACGTCCCTGATGATTTGAAGACATCGCTCTTGCAGTGTGTACACTGGAACACATCAATTCAAACGTGTACACACACACACATGCACACGAGAGCAAAATCCACACCTGAAAAATCACCTTGTTTAGCTCTTTTCTGTCATTTAATTATCTCACACTACCATGTAATTTACAGGTGAACATTTTGATGTACTCATGCACCAGAAATTTCAGTTCACCCTCTTGCATTTATTCCGCCCCAAAACCACCCAGCCGGAAGTTGCCTCTGTGTATTCAAGCCGCCCAAAACTGCCCATAGCTTTGTGACGTAAGTGTCCCGCGCGACCCCTCTTTCTTTTTCTACACCCCCCCCCCCCTCTCCTTTTCTTTTCTCTGTCCGGCCGCCACGTTAATTGCCACCCACCATCTAAAGAATGCCGATTAAGGGATTGGTCCCTTTCAAGTTCAATTTGTCTCCCCGGTCGGCATGCAACCCCTACCGAGGTTATCTCCCTTCACCCCCCCCCCCCCTCTTATCTACCGTCTCATCACGAGATAGTGATATCAAGAGTCGGTTCCCTTTGTAAGACACCTCGCCCTTACCCATCACAAGAAAGTGACAACCACGGTTATCTCCCTTTGAAGACGGTTTTGCCGTTCCGAGCACGAGAAGGATTTGAATGTCGGCACGTGATAAGGATGTAATAGGCGCGTGATTGTTCGGTACACTCTGAACAGCATCTTGTGACGTGTGGACTGTAATAAACCAATAGCAGGCTTTCATTGTTTGAAAGTGAAGGCTATAATTGGCGTAGTGAGAAAAAGTTTTTCACACAAGACGCTGAAACTGACTAGAGCAACACCTCTCCCAGCCAGAATAGCCCACCTACAGGGCATCGTGGGCCGGAAGATCATCCTGGACTCCACCAAGCACCAAGACGGGTCCGTCGCCAAGACGACCCGCACCCAGAATCCGCGAGGAGACCACGCTTGAACTGTGCCATCCCGCGAAGCCGTAACCGGAACGACTTGGAGCTACTCTCATCTGACGAGCAAGCCCAGCCACCCCAGCACTAGCCGATCACCACGGAGGAACTTGAAACAGCTAAGTCCACCGGACTGCGCCAATCATTTGAACTTTCCTACGGACATTGAAGATAATTAGTAACCCTTCCGGCATGGGGCGAACCTTATAGAAAGACAAAAGTCTTGTGAATCCTTTCGGATTTCATTGTGTTTTTATCCATATTTTGTTTTGGCGCCATTGAGCTGCTTTATTATTATTGTTGCATAATCTTATGCAGATTTTGGGAGTAAATAAAATACAAGTGTCAAATAATCCTGAACCCTTTGGTCAGACTGATGAGAGTGGGAGTCTTGTAATTTCATGTAAAACCCTACTTCTCTCTGTCTGCCATTTAGAGCAATTCAACCACTTGTATTTCTTACAACCATACGAGCCAGAACCCGGGCACAAATATAAATTTATTAGATGAAAAGGGGCCGGGAAAGTTGCTCATCTCCCATACCCTAGAGAAGTGGGCTAAAGGCAAATTATCTAAAGTCTTCCCTAGGGACTTAGCCTTTTAACCCATTACCTCGTCACAAGCTTGCCTCCACTCTGAGACCCCCTCTGATGGCATTTTCATCACACACAAAGTTCTGGCTCGTTATACACACACTATAAAAAAGCTTCTCACTTGCAGTGAAGTGATAGTAACTATATGGCACTCTGTGTGCTTCAAAAGGCAGATTTTCCTGAAAATGTGTGAAAAGAATTTGAATACTACAGTGGAGTCCGGGTAAAACGAATTTTAACGGAACACAGACTCAGTTCGTTGTATCAGGATTTCGTTATACATGTACATGTACAATGTATGTTAAAAACAAAAACAGTTCAAACACTCGCCAATGATAACCGAAAACATAAACTTGACCAGTTTGGATCGTCTGTCTTAATCACGGGATGTACAAGGCTTGAAGAAGTTCAGCAGTGTTGTCTGACGCTGATCTGTTTTGGCACACTTTTCAACAAGTTTGTCCATTAAGTGACAACACATCACACACATTTAGTTTGTTATAGGCTTTCACAAACTTTTCGATCTTTATTTTGAGCGCGAATTGTAAAGCGACCTTGAGAAACCGAATGATCTGTAGGAAGCCTAGGCCTAGCAGACGACCCAGTGTGAATCTAAATGAGTTCACGCATGCGCAGTTCATATTTTCCAACTTCCTTCCTCTTGACAACACGTTCTAGCTTGGAGTTTGAAGGCCTAGGTTTTTGCAGCGCATCGCACAGGCTGAGTTCGTTATAGGCTATTTTTCCAAGTAAATAAAATTATCCTGGGGCGTAGAACATGAGTTCGTAAAAAGCGGATGTTCGTTATTTCAAAAGGATTTTTTGTTCGTTATACCCATGGCTTTGCAAGTGACAAATAGAAGGGCATTTGCCGGGAAATTGAAGTCAGTTCGTTAATCGCGAAATTTCGTTAAAAGCGAGTTCGTTATAGTTGGACTCCACTGTAGAAGTTTTTTTCTGTAACAAATGTGAATGCAAGAGGGTTAAGTAACCCCTTCCCTGTCCGCACTTTGTCTACGTGCTACAGGGTGGGGTCATCAACTGATGTCATTGATGATGTCATAACTTGATAGTGGTAGTCCCAGAATGTTGTTGTTTTTTGTTTTAGACCACGAGTCAGGAAAGTTATATCTCAACACCATTTTCTACAGAATTAACTCTGACACGGGTCTCTTTTCAACTTTACGATTAAAAAAAAAGATAATTTCTCCTCTTTTTTTTCTGTCAGTGAAGGGCTTAAGTCCTCTTGACTGAGAGGCTTTATGCAAGGCACTTCAGATACAGAGTTGCATCTAGGATTTCAAATAAGTGGGGGCAGCCCCCCCTCACCTTGGAAAAAATGGGGGGATTCTGATACAGAAAGGGGGGGGCGGGGCTCGGTTTCCAACTTTTGGCAGTAGGCCTAGCGGCCTCACCTTCTGTGTCCGGTAAAATGTCTTTGTCACTGTCAGTATCACCACCACTTGCTCCATCGGCGCCAGTTTCGGCAGCAATCACATTCACTGCTTCATTAGTTTTTGCTGGACACGAAGCTGCTAGTGCTGGACTTTCTTCGGACTTTCTTCTTCTGTAGCACAGGTTTTGGCTGTCGAAGTGGGAGTGGAAGTACATGGGGTTTTTTAAAAGAAAAATCCAACAACTCTTGCGTTTGGTCGCCATTTTACTTGGCGGCTGAATGTTGCGACCTGAAGCCCACAAAGTTAAACACGCATTCATTGGCCGATCACGTTTACAATTGACAGTACTGACCAACGAAACTGCTTTTTATTTGCGCTGTTGGGAAAAGTTGAGGCCCTGCTCAGGATGACTTTTTTGGCTGAAAAAAGAATCGCGCATATCGCATGAAAAGCGGGCATGGAATTTTTTTGGCGCGCGTGGTCCCGCATGGCTTTTTCACATTTGCGGGATTTTCAAACAAATTGCGTGAATCTCGTAATCCCGTGCCCTAGATGCAACTCTACAGATATATACACAAATTCTACCCCAGTTTTCTTTAAAAAAAAAAAAAAATGTAAGCTGGCAGCTTCCTTCGCTATTGGTCACTGCAACAACCACCTTTTGCAAGAGTGAATGCCCTTGGTAGATGCGTGAGTACTGACCAAACAAGGGAGTAACTCTCGCCAATAACCCTATTTGAGGCCACTGAATGGCTGCCTTTTACAAGAGTGAATTCCCTTTTGGATACTGACCAACAAGGGCTTAACTCTCTCTGTCAAGGGCGTTAATAACCCTTGTTGCAGTGGCCAATAGGAGAGACATTCTTGCGCGCAAGAATTTTTTTTGGATTGGAAACAAAAATAGCAGCCCATTTTTATCTCTTTTCTATCATTTGATAACCTCACACTCACTTACCTCACACATAAAAATGTTGACATTGTCAACATATATATCTTATTAGATCTGACTAGATCTCAAGAGTTAATGTTCTTTGCATTATCCTCGTGTTTCTTTAGAATTACAGCTCTTTCAAACTGTTCTTTCTCAATAAAAAGGCAAAACCTCTGACAAATTTTTCATCCTCTGAAATTTGCAGACCCTCTGACAATTCCGGGCTGGGATTCATGAAACGTTTGAGTTTACCCATGGGTAAATTTCCTACCCGTTGGTAGCAGCCCATGGGTACACGACAGGCCAGTGGGTAAAGTTACCTCTGTATCCACAACACACTGGTCAAGCAAAGGGTAGCTACCCACTGTCTATAATTAGATGCCCAGGGGATTCCCTCATGCGCACAACCCTTTTCTACCTTTCTTCCACTGTCTCTCTACCCCCACCCCAAACTTCCCTCTCTCTCTCTCTGTCTCTCTCTACTGCCCTAGGCTAGAAGGTGTAATAGGCCGAGCTGGTCATTCAAGTTTGTGTGTGCTGGGCAGCCAATAAAAGGTTTCACACCTACTTACACGTTAGTTGCCCACGCCACACCCAGTTACCCATGCCTTTACCCTTGCTAGGAGAGGAGAGGTAACTTTACCCACGGAGTTGAGGGGCCTGGGCAGGGGTACGTTGTTCGTGAATACCCGGGTAGCGCTACCTGTGGGTAGCTTACCTACTGTGGGTAGCTTACCTGCTGTGCGGCGACTTTACCCATGGGCAACGTTCGTCATGAATCCCAGACCCTGGTGCCTGAAAGAAACGCGATCATTGACGAAGCACAGTACACTAATTCCCCTCATTCTAGCTCCTTTCAGTTTTCCACAGAGAACTATTTGTTTCAAGTTATTTCTTTTAACAGAGGCAAATATTCTTATAATTGATTTCGGTTAGGGATAGGAAAAGACCTCACAAGTGGTATGCCACCATAAAACAATGTAAGCCCAATGGATAAAACACTTTAAATTGGTTTATGCTGGTGACGAGTGTTAACAAAAGGCATGAACTGAAAGGAGCTGAGAAAAGCTACTGTGGAACTGGAAGCAGTTGTGTGAAACGCTGACCTGGTATGTGAACCTTCACGTTCTGTCTCTCCGGCGGCCACTTCTCCTTGTTCCTGTCGTAAGGCAGGGGGAGGAACACCTCCTGCCCCGAAGCCACCAGCCGGTCACCCGTGTCCGAGTCCTCGAAGACCCAGGGGTGACTCTCGAAGGTGTTGACGTCCATGAAGAGGTAAGGGAGGATGTCCTGGTACACCACGCGATCCCCTTCGTAGTTCAGCCAGACCACCTTGGCTCTGCGCCCGTTGCTGGTGTTCCAAAAGCGCGCAAACGCACGTTTCTGAGAAAAAACCGTACAGTGGCAGTCTGTGGTAACGCGTTCGCTTTGTGTCAAGTAAACCCGAGCTCGAACCTGGGTACAGGTGGATTTTTCCTCTCACTTTGCTCTAGGCCTTACCGGGTCTGAATGTCGCAGGGCTCCCAGGGACACCCATTTGGGGGTCTATGAAGCACTACAATTCTAAGGGACTCTCTAAAAGAACGTGCTGGGGGTCCCGGGGATGCACTAGAAAAATTATTTATAGCAAATAGCATTCGCAATGCCAATGGGACCCTCTATCCCGCCTCTAGGACCCTCTTTTAAGTCTATACTGTAAGTGAAGGAGTCCCTGGGACGCCTTATTTTGCGGGACGATTGTGAGCCCTGCGTGGAGTCTTTAGGATGAGACGATAAGCCGAGGTCCTGTGTGTCCATGCACTTAGCACACGTTAAACCCAGTGGCAACGAAAAAGTTGTCATTTGGTCAAAATTTACCCCCCCTCCCCTCCCCCTTTCCTTCCTCATAAATCACAAAAAATCGCATGCCCCCCCCCCCCCCCCCCCCCCAAAAAAAAAAGGGTGGCGTGCCTCTGGCTGCGACGGCCGACACGCTCTCCAGGAGGGAGCAACCTGAATTTCACAGAGATGCCTCCGTTCAAATGTTATGATGCCAGGTGCTCGGCAGCATTTTCAGCTCGTCCAGTGGCCTTGACCTTTTAACTTTTTTTTTTTTTTTTTGCTGTCCCATCTTCTGGGCATTCTGAGTCCCAATTCGCAGCCACACCGCCGCACGCTCAGGTTGCAGAATCCGAGACCAGCAGTCCACTTGACCTATGAACTTCATTTTCTAACTTGGCCTAGATATTCTTAGCCTGCAAAATTTGAGCATCCTAGGTCTCTCTGTTGACATGTTATCGTGCCAGAAGCTCAGCAGCATTTTCGGCTCCAGTGACTTTGACCTATGACCTTCATTTTCGAACTTGTCCTAGATATCTTAAGTACCTATCAGCATGCAAAATTTGAGCATCTTAGGTCCCTGCGTTCAAACACTATCGTGGCAACACAACATGCATACATAGCCACAGACAGCAGTGAAAACATTACCAGCTTCGCTCTCTTCGTTCGCGGCTGGTAATAAACTGAATTTTACACACAGTCACAAGTCGCACCCACCCAAGAGCGAGACGATCGCAGTTTTTTGACAGGTGGCCTTTCGGGGGAACTCTCCTGGTCTCTCTCAGCGTTGGATGATTCCCCCTGATCGTTGACGCCCGGGTTAAGATTGGCCATGACGCCTAGAACAAGATGCTGGATTGGTTACCGTCCGCTGATCGATGAAAAAAATGAAATATCACCGTTTCACAATTTCTGAGGATGAGGTGTCAGCCGACCCGGGGCATATCACTTTATCAATGAAAACTAAACATCAGTGAGGTAATAAGTAAATAACTAATATTCACTAAGTAGTTGATAAAAAAAAAAGTGGTTCCAAAAAGTTAGACTGCTAGATTAGATCTGGTACTGCAAGTTGACTTCCAAAAGTTTGAATTTTCAGATTGAGATTTCCTATTTGAATTTTCATCACTATATTATACTATTATATAATTATAAATTGTGTAAAACCAAAGTGTAAAATTGACTCGGATGTTACTAAATTTTTGAAATTATCAAAGTCATAATTATATGTACATCAGTCGAAAGAGGAAATCATGAGCTTTCCAACGGTGCAATTCTTCTAAGAATCGGATGACCCTGTCAAAAGCTACACCATTTTAGAGGTGATTTTTTGAAGTATATAAACAAAGAAAGAAAATTGTGACCAAATTCCTTGTTTTATGAAGGAAAAGTAGCATAACTTAAGAAATATCAAAATAATCCCAACATATTACATATCAGTGGATAGGTCGTTCTATATAGAACATATTTGCATTAACAATTTTGCTATAAATTAAATTGATGACTACCAATCAATTAATCAATTGACCACCCCCCAGAATACAACTTCAGAGACTAAGCTGAAGTTTTAATTTCTTTTGTAATGCAAAACCTTGATAATAATGTCATTTAAATATAACACCAGTGAATAAAGTGTTCTGGTAAAACACAAAATACATGTGCTTGTAGCTTATTTGAAAATATTAAAATGATTTGGATGAAGATTTGGTATTGTTACTAAGGGAAGTAAATCATTCAAGAAATTATTTCCCTTGGTTATCAGCCCTCCTCAAGTAAAATTAACTCCCTTTACAAGAAAGAAGTATTCAATCAATGAATAAATGTAAAATTCAATATCAAATTATCTGAAGTGTATTAACAATTATAATACTAATAATACTTCATTGTGAAAGTGGCTTTTTGGAAACAATAAAACCTTCATAATAAAAAATTTTTAAACCTTCAATTGTCCAGTGCTTTTCTTTCTATCTACAAAAGCGCACCAAACTTCTTACATTGGCTGATTTGGAGTTGCCTCTTATTTCAAAAAACAACAACAAAAAACAACAACAGACAAGCAATACTGTCTTTTGAAAACCCCTACTGCCTTTTGGTAAATTGGTTGACTTGGAAATCAAAAAGGAAGGTGAACAAGGTTTGGTGTGCAATCAAATAGAGAATAAACAGAATTTCATTAACACACACCTCCCCATGAGTCCCTCCACCTTCTGGAAGTTATGTGTTTGTGACTTCCTCTAATCTGCCCCTCTCTTCGACTCTTGTCTTTTCCATTTGCTTTCTATCATCTATTTTTTTTTTTTTACTTATTGGTCCATTCTCCTGCATTTAAAAAAAAATCTCCCAAATACTTTTTCTTCATTGAGCTCCTCCAAAATCGGAATGTGTCGGCACCAGTGAAAACTGAAAAACGGACACATATGTACCTTACCCATTATGGTCAAATGGCCCAAGAACGTGGAAGAAGAAGAATCGACACGTGTACACATACATACAGTGATACACACCCAATGAAAATGACTGAAGTGAGAATTGGACTAGACATGACATAACATATTCTTAAGTCATAAGTTTCTTTATCGTCCATTGGCATTGTACTTTTGTACATCACACATGGAAACTTGTCTTCCAACGTGCAATATAAAATGAGATATATTAACGTTTTAAGCCCCTTATAGCCTGATTCCGCCCATGACATCCATTACTTTCTCCTACCAAGCCGTCTAAAACCGCCCCCGTACACCCACCTTGTTATGTATTTTGGAGTTAAAATTGCAATATCAAAAAATCAAAAATATCACATAACAAAAACACATTGCAAGTTAAACATTCTTCATTTATACACAAACCCTGAACATTTGAAGTCAATCCATCAAGTAGTTATTTTTTAATATATTTTAAAGCAAAGTACCCCATTTCGGGCCCAGTTTACCAACATTAATTTGGTGGTTACAGGGAGTAGAGTCATCATTTTAATCGGGGTTACAAGTGTTAAAATAAAAATATTTTTAAAAGCCTTAAGTGTTGTTTGGATACAAAAATGTCAAGGTTTCTGTGTGAGCTAGTGTTTGGTGTACTGACACATTCATACCGTGTGAAACTGGTGTGTGTCTATGTGAGAAAGAGTGTGTGTATGAGTGTGTGTGTGTGTGTCGTGTGTGTGTGTGAGCATGCATGTGTGCATACATGTGTGCTTGTATGTGTTTTGGTTTTGTGGGTTGTGTGTGCACGCATGTGTGTGTGTGTGTCTATGTTTGTGTGCGTGTCTGTGTGTCTGTCTGCGTGCGTACGTTTTTGTGTGTGAGGGTGTTTATGTATGTGTGTTGGTGTATGTGGTCAGTCCATGCGGCTCGGTTGCTGTGGCTTACCGAATGGGGTATGAACGAGTTGGCGTCGATAAATATGTGTGTATTGTGTGTGTGTGTGTGCGCGCGTGTGTGTGTGTGTGTGTGTGTGTGTGTGTGTGTGTGTGTTAGAGAGAGAGAGTTGCTTTGTATATGCGCTGTTGCTGGTTAATGCTGTTTTTGTTGTCTGTTGATGAATCATTGATTGTAAAGCGCTTTGGGCTCATCTGAGGTAAAGCGCTATATAAATGTACAATTATTATTATTATTATTATAACTGAATTTAGTGGTACATTTCATTTGTTGACAAACACTTACAAGAACAGTCTTACAAGAATAGTCTGCTGAAATTGTTGCCTCTGAGTCTGAATCACTGTCTCCACTCATTTTCTTTGAATATCTGAATAAATCAAACCTACTCTACTATCACTGTATCAGCCATTTGGCATTTGCTATAAAAAATATTAGAAATGTGATTTATTTTTATTTTTACAAATTTCCTTCCGTCTTTAAATCTATTGAATATTAATCTCTTCTTCTTCTAATCTTCTGTGGTGGTGGCCAACTTCTTTATACAGAAGTAATTGTACACACTTTAGGGGGTGAGCATAGAAAAAGAAGCGGAAGAGGGAAAGAGAAAAGAGCACACACATTACATTATCAGTTTTCCAAGAAAGGACTACACATGTCACCCTATTACTATTAGTTTTACTTGGGTTCAGCTTCAATATCTAGGGTAAAATCAGGAGTAGCAAACAAAATAAAGACCTAGTTCCGGGCTGGGGAGGGGAGGACTACAGGGAGCTGCCGGCAGCTACTAATTTTCATGTTTGCCCCCAGCAAGCTGGGAACTAGCTGACCCTAGGCACTCCATAAGACAATGTCCAGGCCCCAAGCAAAAGGACAAACAAGACAATTATATCCCTAACTATTGGGATAAAAAAATATATATCAACCTAGGCCCTATGCTGCAGCTGAGATTTAAAAAAAAATAGTACCGGTAAATAGGTCTAGTACAAAACAGCACAAGTTATAATTTAAGGTAATAATACTAGTCTAACTCACTGCAAACAACAGAATTGCATAATTATTCAGACTCTAAATATAGAGTTACTTAGCAAACTGTAGGCCCAACAGAAGTAGCCTTTCTAAAGTCCTTGGAAAGTGAGGAACATAAAAAAAAAAAAAGAGATCAATTATTTTTTTTTCCTATATTTTAATGTATCATAACATTTTTTTAATATGCATAATGCATCAATCATTGTCACTTATTGTTGCTAAATGAAACGATGTCAACACACTGTGGGGAAGTTGAAAGCATGTCTGAGGCAAGATGGCGTCACGATAGGATCTAGGCTAAAACTAAGGAAACTTTGGGACGCTAGTTTACATATTTGGAACATACTGTCATGCACCAAATTTTGCACAGTACTAGAAACACATCTAAGCTTTGTGGTGCTGAAATAAAATGTATACGAAATAAATATACAATGGGTTTTTTTAACGTCTAAAGACAACAGGTAACTTACGTCGATCAACGAACTGCTTCGAACCGGTTAACGAAGTAAAATGAGAACTCGGAACCGTTAACGAATGTTCCAACGTTATTTTGAAGTATCGCAAATCCTGTTAAGGTCACTCGGCTGTCCAGAATCTGGACACAACAAACCTACCCCCTCTGACACGCTCGCAGCGGCGGGTCACAAGAATAGAACACGGCTGAGCCTGCGCAATTTTCTAACAGTGAATAATTGAGATGCTGAGACTGAGTGTAGCAAAGACCCACTTATTTTTCTGTCTTTCAGTCTGATCTAGACTTTAGCACACAAAAGCTTATAATACCTTTGATGTCCACCAATTAATGCAAGCAGATCAAAGCAGATCGTGTAAAAAAAACTAAAAAAACTTGCAAAAATGAATGCACACGACGTGATCGCAAACATGAAAATTGTTACAGCCTTGACCTTCGTACAAAGGGAAACCACTCATTTGATGTTCTCTTAAACACTGGGGATAACTCTAGCAGCAAAAAGTGTCAGCAATCTTCTTGTCTCTCAAAGAACATTCACAAAATATCTTGATGAAGTGCCACTAAAGTTGCAATTGTATTTGGTTACAGCATTCTAACGGATATTTTAAGGTGTTTTCTTCCATTTTGAATCAGCCATGCCTCCAACCCGTCTCCCTGAAAGGCCCAAACCTCCGTCAGGTCAACAGATGCTGTCAGACATTGCCAATGCAGACGACAATGACGTGGTGTTTCTTACTGGACAGGCCCTGGATTTGTCAGGTAAAATTAAAAGATACATTTTTCTGTTTTGTAATATTAAAAAAAAAGTTAATCGTGCAGTAGAATATAATTCTTACATAACACAGACAGCTATGCCACAATCACACACACACACGCATACACACACACACACACACACACACACACACACACACACGCGCACACACACACACACACACACACACACACACACACACACACACACACACACACACACACACACACACACACACACACACACACACACACACACACACACACACACACACAGAGAGAGTTATATACCTAAAATTCCTATCACGGCAGGGGAAACTAAACCATCTTATGATCTTGGTTAAATAAACTTAAAGAGGTTGAAAAAAAGCTAGAAAGAAACCTAAACAGTATTCTACTTTTTGTACAAACTAAAGGAAGGACAAGCTTATTTAGTGGATAAGCACAATGATAATAAGAAGGGGACGTTAGAGAGATGATCAGAAAAGGTGCAGGATATGATGGACAAGATTTGCCCGGATCTGGAGGACAACAAGCGCAAAATCGCAATAGTTTGTGGCGCGCGGTCTATTTTTACCACTCCAATCAGGAGTCATCTCCCCTGGCTTTTCAATAATTTTAATCTGTAAACCAGAATGTTATCTCTGCACCCTTTCGTAACTTTTTATATCTTTTGGAAAACATTTAAAACTATGTATCCTACTTATACTCATCAAAAGAAGCACCGCATACTCGTCGTGTCTGTTGTAGTGTCTGTATTACGTATGTTTATTATTTTGTACGCTTTTAAAATACATCATTTTAAAGAGCGGCCTCAATTAATTTTGAAGTGTAGCCTCGATTTGAAGTGCGACAATTTTGTCAAAATGTGCGACAATTTTGGAACGACAGACCGACCGACCGACAAAGTGAGTTATAGGTTTGTGGCTTGAGCCACAAACAAAAATGTAGAACCAGTGAGATTTGGTAAAGTGGGGGGTTCTCGACCTAGGCTCCTGAGAGTCGAGGTCAAGTCAATAAAAGCGAAGAGAGAGATTATGAGGAACGCGTTTAAAATGAACAAAGATGTGAAACTGCCTTTTTTTTTTAACAAAATCTTCCAAATAATTTGAGCTCCTCCGAAATCGGATTGTGTCAGCTGTACGGTGCAGCAAGGAAACCAGTGAAAACTGAAAAAACGGACACATACACACCTTACCCATTATAGCCATATGGCCTGGGAATGCAGAATAATAATAACAAGTACAACGCCGAGCGGCTGCAAAGTCCCCTCGCAGCATCGCCGAGGTACTCCGAAATCGGAATGTGTCGGCTGTACACATACATAAAAACGCATCAAAACAGCACGTATCTACATAAAAAGGCATCAAAACAGCACGTATCTGAATAGTTTTTATATATAGCCTTGGGGTTCGGACCCGTGATTTGAGCGCGTGCGATCATGCGCACACGCACACACAGAAAAGTTCATGACCACTGTGTTATAGACCATTCATCAAGAAATGTTGTGAAAAAAACTGCATTAAAATACATGCAAAACTTCGTGAGATATTAGCGATTATGTGTTTCGGGGTTTGAACCCCGTAACTGGCCTTGACCTTAATGTAAAACTAAATACATCAGTGGATAGCTTGCATCTTGGCAAACTAGTATGCCAAATTTAATGATGATAGACTGAATAGTTTTTGAGAAAAACGGACGAATAGCCGGACGGACGGAGGCACGCCGGACGGACACCGGACGGACGGATGGACCAGACAAAAACAATAGCTCCCCGAACCTTCAGCTCGGGGACTAATAATAAGAGTAACGTTCACTTACAGATCTCACGCCTGTAACCCCAGACGGAGACACGGAGGGAGGGGACAAGGCGCTGACCCAAGCCTCCCTGGAGCGGGCCGAAAAGAGAGAATCGGCTCAACGCGCCTACCACAAAGTCCTGGAACTTTTGGACAAGGTCAAGGTCCTTGAAGAGTCGCCCAGTAAGCTCGAGGCGCAGTTCACCCACCTCAGCGATCTCGGAGCGGAGGTGTCAAAAATCATCCAGGATTTGCAGGAATCGTCGAGTCATTTGACGCCGAAGAAGAGTGGTGGTGGTGCGGGTGGAGCTGCTGCTGGTGTTAATAAAGAGGCGAAACCAAGTTCCAAAAAAGGGAATAAAAAGAAGAGATGATGTGATTGTTTTTTGTGTGTGTGTGTGTGTGTGTGTGTGTGTGTGTGTGTGTGTAGTGTGCATGTGTGTGATGTGTTTGTGTGTGTGTGTGTCTGTCTATGTGTGTGTTTGTGTCAGTTTATTAATTCTGTCTCTGTGCCTTATTAAGATCTGCGTTCAGTTGTTGTTGTTGCTTGTTGATGTTGTTGGTTGGTTTGTGTCTGTGTGTGTCACTGAGTGTGTGTGTCTGTCTGTCTGTCTGAGTCAGTGTGTGTGTGTGTGTGTGTCTGTCTGTCTGAGTCAGT
>CM065707.1:7274643-7294643 GCA_017654935.2 Phymorhynchus buccinoides
CGATTACCACAGTGAGGAACCAACTGAGTCAGGCAACTGTCACTACAAACTCCGTCAGTGCATTGTCATCAGGGCTGACCAAATCATCATATGAGCATGCAACCTTTGTTTCTGGAAGAGGGGCTTGGGCCTTCCTGGCTGAGCTGGGGGTTTAATGGGCTTAACCCAGGGTAAGCAGTAGGTCTTTCTCCTTTCTATCTTTTTCTAGTAAGGTATGCACCATTGTTAGTCCCATCGTGACTATCGATCGTCAGAAGTAGTGTCTGTGACACATTGCACCAGATCCAGGTAAGCCTTTGACTATAACATTGGTTTTACTGAGCACATTCCTGCCTGTGAAAGTCTTAACTTTAGTAAGTTAATGAGTTTCTCTTCCCGTGCTTGTCCCAGGCGTTGAGTGACCACAGTCCACGCGCAGAGAATGGGGTGGAGGGCAGAACTGAGGGGCAACACAAACACCACCACAGCATCGTGAATGGGGCTGAAAACTCTGACATGGCTTGAAACCATGACTGCTGATAAGCCACAAGACAACCAGCTAACGCTAACCAGGAATACCAATTTTCCCAGCAAACGTTCGGAAGAATAGTACAATCTTTTACCTGGGTCGATAGCTATTCTATACTTTGGTACTTTTCTCTGTAGAGTGATTTGACAGATCACCATCGTTAAACATAAAGCAAAGTTGAGTATCGCGTTAACCATGAACCATTTGAACTGTTTGTTTGAGTTGTAACGATCGAATACTGCCAGACGACACAAGCCCGATTGACCCTTTAAACCCCAATGTGTCAGTCCAGGAAAAAACGGTATGAATGACAGGAAAGCTCCAGCAGCCCACACCATCATATAAGTTGTTGCTGCGAACCTTTCAGAACGATTCCAAGAAACGTGTGCGAAATAGAAAACAATAACGTGATCCAAAACGTTGATCAAAACGATAAGAAGAAACATTTCATTGGATAAAATGAATAAAACTCCCGCCATCTTGCAAATCACACTCCTGGTCCAGCTCTTTTCATTTTGGAGATAGTTTCCGTCAAACCACATGTCTGCTATCACACTAACGCTGACGTGGACCCCCATACCAATATTAGCTAACTGTAGGTGGGCCATGGCCGTGAGAAAACCTTTCCTCAAAACATCTTTACTTACAAATGGGACAGCAAAACAAAGCGCGTTTCCTAACACAGCAAACACAGCAACACCACAGAAGAAAATTCTATAGAACTGTGTCGACAGCAGTCTAGTGCAGGGTGTAAATACAGTGTCGTGTGTAAAACATTTCAAGTGATTTGACTTTGGGGGAAGTATGTTCTCACAGCAAAGTCTGTAGTTGGAGGAAAATATCTGGTGTAAGTGATCCGACTCTGAAAACAAATCCAAAGGAAAATGGATGACTGGGTTTCCTTTTACGTCCATTTGTTTCAATCGTGGAATGTTCTTCAACCCTATGGGTTCAATGATATGGAGGGCAGAGGAAGACATGTTCAGAAAGTCAGCGATTGGTAAGTACACAGACAACAAAGGAATTATTCTTCTCAAGTGTGTTTCCGAAATATCAACATGCTTCAACATGTAATGTACTCTCTTCAAATGTGCATTTGTCAAGTGACTGAGAGGATTTTGTTTAAGTTTTAAATACTGCAAGTTGGACAGTTGAAGAAACACGTCAGTATTTACCGTTTCTATAAGATTGTTACTGATATCAATAACTTGCACATTAGCAAGCTTGATGTGAGAAACATTAGCAAGAGCACAATGGTTCAAGATCAGATAAATAAGATAAGTGTTTTTGTCAAAATGTTTGGGCGACAATCCTGAGCCTGTGGCATCAACGAATCGAAGTTCAGGAAACAGGCCTGTAGGAAAAGGCTCACGACACAGAAACGAATGGCCTTGACATTGGCAGCCTTCAGGACAGGTCAGGTCGCAGGTCAGTTCATCATCGTGCTGTGGGCACTGACCCCAGCCGTCACACAGGTTGTCTCTGTGCACGCAAACTGTTGACTCCCAACAGCGGTACAATCCAGGACACGTCACTGTGTCACAGTGTAGTTCGTCCTCTCCATAAGTACAGTCGTTCATTCCGTTGCAGCGAGTGTAGAGAGGAAGGCAGTTCAGCTGATCAGCATTACAGCGGTAATGGCTGTCTGGACAAGGCTCGGCTGGAACCATCACTGTGTGAGCGAAGTATCCCGTGCCATCAAGGTTGATGCAGAACTGGTGACCTTCGTTTCCATGGTTAAACGGTTCACAATACGGACATGGAACAATATCATCTTCTGGACAGCTTGTCTCATCAGAATCATCCACACAGTCTGAATAGTCGTTGCACCGTTGACTGTGTAATACGTGCTGACCATTTGAGCACATAAATCCATGACGTAATGAGTGTTCACAGAATGACTCATCGCTGTTGTCTGGACAGTGACGATGGAATTCGCAGACCAGCGTGTATTGGATTGTTGTGACGTCATCAGAACATCTAAACATGACGTAGCTGGAGGCAGGTGTTTTCTGGGAAGGAAAAGAGTCTGATTTCTGCAGTTTTGAAGTCCAGTTGACGACCAGGCAAATCTCAGGATATTTTATCTTTCCACAAAAACTTTGTGGGTCACATGACAAGAAAGTGTGTGCCATGTGCTCGGTTGGACAAAATGACAACATTTGCTTTGTTTTGTTAGACATGGCTCCTCCACCTGGTTGCAAGTAAGTTTGTAGAGTGTGTAACTGTTGTATTATGGGATTGTGTGTATTCATTTCACACAACACGCTGTGTGGCAATTGTGATGACGTGTCTACTACATTTTGAGGAACGATAACTTGAAAAGATTTGAGCATTGCCATGCTTGGACTTCTCCTTGGAATGTATCGGCTTAACTGATATTCAGGTGTAAATCTTTTCATCATCCTAAAGTGGTTCATAATATAGATAACTGTAGCATCAGACCACTTACGAAATCTGCCGTATATAAAATATATTTTGTTCCACCCCGATGCATACCCGAAAAATGTGGTAAAGTAGTTGAATCTGTTAAAAATGTTGAGAGCATCCTTTTGTTCCTGTCTTGTTTTAATGGAAGCCAGTCTTCCCTTAATTGATTGGCAGTAGTAATCCGCCATCATCAAAAATGTGGTTTGTTTCAATACGACAAGCGTAAAACATTTGTTGTGAGAAGCCACCATTCCTTTACAGTCAGGACTGCTGAAGGCACAGTGTTCTGTTTCATCCCGGCCATCTGCACACTCCTTCCTCAGATTGCAATCCACGTGAGATTTGATCTTGGAGTAATGTGGTACGGAGCAGTTGAAGAAATCACTGGACAGTTTTAATGGCTGCTCTCCCAAGGGAAGCATAGAAAAGTAGATTTTCAAGCCTGCGTGATAACTAACAATAAAGGTAAATGTTAACACCAGTTTAGAAGTAGTAAACACGGAAGCTGGCGTGAGGACATCATTGCATAGTACTTCAGAACGCTGATCGGATATGTCAGATGTTTTATATTTTACCATGAGTTGTAATTCTTCAGAACAGTTGTTGGGAAAGCTGATTTGTTGCATACTGAGAATAATCGTCCTCCTAAACGGTACCCTTAATTCTTTTGTTACAATGTAAAGCTGACACATGGCCGGGGTTATAAGATATCCGGAATGCTCAGAAATCATGTCCGCGATCAGATCAGTATTTAGTACTTGTTGTACATCAACGTCAGCAATAGGTGTATTAACAGTAAGTAATTCCACACAATTTTGAACAGAATAAAATAATACTTCTTTAAGTGTGTGATGATTACAATTTATATTTCTGAATTCTGTTGTATCCCTGCATTGTATCAATCTGACATACCAAAATATGTTACGGGAAGGCTGCCAATGGGAATCGCACCAATGGAACACTTTACGAACGCGGACAAGAGCGAACATTCCTTGTGGCACTTCCAGGTGTAGATGACAGTAAGGGGTGGAACCTCCACACGTGCCATAGACCACTTTCTGATGTTTCCCGGACCAGAGTGGACGTTTTCTTACTACCACCTGTCTAAACTCACAGTTTGATTCATTTTTCTGCAAAAGTGTGATGTTCATGTCTGTTTGTTTTATTAAGTATTTTATGCCTGGACAGAAGCCAATTAGGTCTGCAAGGTTCGCAGAAGTAGCAGTCAGTGTTGAGTTAACCTTGGCCTTACTTCCCAATGCTTTTGCACAAGAGCATGGATGTTCCGCGTGTAAGTAGCGTGCAAGTTGAGAGAGAGAGAGAGAGAGAGAGAGAGAGAGAGAGAGAGAGAGAGAGAGAGAGAGAGAGAGAGAGAGAGAGAGAGAGAGAGAGAGAGAGAGAGAGAGAGAGAGAAACAGAGAGAGAGGGGGATATTATGGTGTATTGTCTTTTTTGTCCATTAACTCATTGAAATGAACATTAGGACAGAGGCAGAGATGCTCACGTTAAGACAATTAATTTTGATCTTACACATTCACTAATCACAATCTGCAGCAATTACAAGATAGAGTGGGAATTTAGACGAAGAGAGAGAGAGAGAAAGAGAGAGAGACAGAGAGAAAGAGAGAGAGACAAACACACACACACACACACACAGACAGAGAATACAAAATAATACAAATACGAATAAGAACACGAGCTGTTTAATAAGATTTTAGACCTACGACCCTATCTGATGGGGGCAGTTACATCATAGCTACGCAAAACGGACACATTCCTACCTGCACAAAATGAAAACATAGCTTGGAATAAAAATAACATTCAAACATCATGCTATGCATGCCATTTCATCAAGAAACATTACCAAGATTATCATTATACTCTTAAGTTATATCTAAACTTGCTGCTACATAAACTCCAACGCTACGGTGTCAGGGGCACCACCCACGCATGGATCTTCAGCTTCCTCAGGGATTGCCGCGAAAGGATCCGCTGCCTGTTCCAAGTGTGGTCATTGATGGTCAAGCTGTGGAAAGAGTTACTGACTACAAATATTTAGGAATTATTTTAGACAACAAACTGACTTTTATTAAAAACACAGAGTGCATTCACAAGAAGTGCCAATTAAGAATGTTTACTTTACAGAGACTTAGAGGAATATTGGCATTGATTCTGGTATTTTACCCACATAATATCGCTCTTGCATTGAGTCCTTGCTCACTGTGTCTTTTATTTGTTGGTTCGGGAGTTTGAGTGTGGGGAACAAGAAAGTGTTGAACGATGTAGTGAATGTGTGCAGCAAGGTTGTTGTGATGAGAGAGACTGGAATGCAAGAATTGTATGAAAGACATGCAAAACAGAAGGCCAGGCAGATTGCAATTGATGCTTCTCACGAAATGTTACCATCACAATGCCGCTACAGCATTTGTAAACTGAAATCCTGGGCCCAGAAATCTTTTATCCCTTCCTCTATCCATTTCTTAAAGACATCATGAATCTTTTTAAATTGTTGTCTCTTACTGATCGCCAGCATGTGTGTTTAAGTAAAGTGTGAGTGTATGGGAGGTGAGGGGTTCCGGTTTCGGTAAACATATAGGACATGAAATGGCTAGCTGCTGCTGATAATTATTTATTTTACCCGGTTACTCGCTTCCTTCCTACCTCTCCCATTGCCCAAACACGTTCTAATGCAGCTGAGTGTTGGAACATCAAAGTGCATGCAGTGGACTCTTCCTTCGAATTTTCATAATCTTTTCCTGTTACTTTTTTTTTTTTACCGGACTGAGTGAGTAGTGGTTTTTACCGGACTGAGTGAGTAGTGGTTATAATGGATATGACATAGCTGAAGGACACTTGGCAGGATGTAATCATATTTGCAATATAAATATTGTGACCGAGTCACACTCATGGAAGCAGGAAGGCTAGACTTAGATAGTGTGCTTGCTATTCATTGCAGCAACAAAAATATGATAATCAAATAACTTTCAATGCTTCAAACAAACATCAACGCAAATTTAAGTTGGGTACTTAGTGATAAGTTCAGTAAATTAATGCTCGGGTTTAGCTGCGATATTGATTGCTCGGAGTTTGCCTTATTTTATGCAATAAATACTCAATACCTGACCCAAACAGCATTCCATGAAGTGAGAATAGACTGAAGGAGAAGTAGAAAGTGCAAAGATAAGCAGCAGGATAGAAAAGATGGATTTTCTTATCAGGCTGATGCCTACTAGGACTTCATCTGCTTGGAAGGATAGAGTGTCTGCCATTTTGACGGTTGAAAAGTTAGCGAAATGTTAACATGTTTCCATGTTTTCCGATGATATCTAAATAACTATTAAAGATATCATGTTGAAAGTTTGCACATTTGCATTTCATAAGATATGCAGGAAGCTGAACCAAACCCCTTGTCTGCAAGATGACAATGAAAAACATTAGGAGAATGATAATTTTTAATTTTTAATAAAATATTTGATTACAAATCGGACGGGCCTAAAAAACACATTTTGCATGTCAGCAATATAAACTTTGGGTTAGCTTCCTTATAAACTTCTTAAAAGTGCATGTGCTGAATGACTAGCACATCTAACAAATAGTTTAGTGTGAGTGTTTGGAAAACTTCGTAGCATGATTATGAAGGTCAGCCGGACCTAATTATTCAATAATTATTTATTTTGGGTGTCCTAATTACTTTTTGTAAAAAATGTAAGTTTTAATGCAAAGACCAGTCTATTATCGGGTTCCATGCAAAAAAAACATAAATATATAATAATATTTAACTGACAAACACCCAAAAGAAAACATGTACCCCCCCGCCAGGTGATCCTGTTACAAGCATATGAATGCAAACACTTTTGAACATTCTGTCACTTACATTTTGTTACCCTAATTACTATGAAAACCATATAACATTCTATAAGCTTTAAATGGTTTGAGGTTTTCCATCTTTGTCAGTTTAAGTCAGTAAGAAATGCATTTAACGCAATAATTTAGATACACTCTGAACTTGCAAATCAAACAACATTTTAAACACAAGTTAAATGAACATGTAGTATGCTCAAAACAGTTCTCTTGGACTTGTATACAAGATCTTCACACGCAGTTGTAAAATTTAGTCTGGTTGTGAAGAATACAATTAAATACTTACACGCATTTACTGCTTTCACTACCCCCCCCCCCCCCCCCTATGTCCAATCCTCATATCCTGCTAGGTACTCACCCTTGCACACAGTGATATTTTTTTTGTCCATATTTTCTTTTAATTCTAACTTCGCTGCAACTGAATACAAACTATTTAATGGACTATGTAAACCACTTGCTGTTATTAATAACAAAACCACGTTCATCTGCAAAAGGTAATAAACATAGCTCCATTAAATCAAAAGATAGTCTGAGCTTTCCATTTTGATTTATCTCTAAGTGCACGAACATAAAACTTTTTATTTCAGTACAGAAACCCTGTGAATAAGTAAAAGAAAGAAGGACATGCATTACCGTGCGTAAACGCGTCCAATTATTTTTTTCCTTCTTTCTTTTACTTATTCACGGGGCTTCCGTACCGAAAATTATCCAAGGCTTTTGATAAGGTATGGCATCGGGCCCTACTTTACAAACTTTCTGCTCTTGGTATTCGTGGACAGCTCTTAGACTGGTTTAGCGATTATTTAAAAGGGCGATCCCAAGCTGTTGTTCTAAAAGGAACTAAATCATCATATATTCCCATATCCGCAGGTGTTCCTCAAGGTTCTGTTCTTGGACCTTTACTTTTCCTTGTGTATATAAATGATATTGCATATGATATTGAATCAATTATCAAACTTTTTGAAGACGACACTAGCATGTATTTGGGCTTAAAAAACACTCACATCAGGACAGAAATACTAAATTCAGATCTCGAAAAGATTAACAGTTGGGCAGCAACATGGAAAGTCAAATTTAATGAATCCAAAACTGAGCTCATGACAATCTCTAACCGGGTAATGGCAGAAACACAACCTTTGACATTTAATGACGTAATTCTACAAGAAAGTGACTCACATAAACATTTAGGTGTAATAATACAAAACAACTGTAAATGGGATCTTCATATAAAATCCATTTTGTCCAAATGCCGAATACTTGTTGCTTGTTTTAGGTCATATAAATATCGTCTAAGTCGCAAATCGCTTCTCACTATGTACAAATAATTTATTATGCCTCACTTTGATTATTCGGACGTTATCTGGGACAATTGCACGAACAAACAAGCAGAAGATCTAGAAAGTCTCCAATTAGACGCAATTAGGACAATCATTGGTTCAGTTCGTGGGACCAGCCATCATAAATTGTATGCTGAGTCTGGACTTACTACTTTAAAAGAGAGACGACGTCGTCATAAAATTATCTTGTATTTTAAAATTGTTCATGATATTGTGCCCTTGTACTTAATAGAGCGTCTTCCACCCCTGGTTGCCTCAGTAAACCCGTACCACAGACGTAATTACCTTGAAAGACTTGTACCAAGGAGTAGACTAGAGTTATACAGATCCTCATTCTTTCCCTCTGCAACTGTACTTTGGAACATTCTTCCTGATCATATTAAACAATGTGATTCCATTAGCATGCTTAAGCGTTTTCTCCGAGAGACAGATAACGTTGTACCACAATATTATTATTTACCTGACAGAGCTTCTGAAGTAATAATTTGCAAACTGAGACTACAAATGAGTGACTTAAAAGATGATTTATTCCTTCGACATCTCTCCAATAGTACAGTATGTGCTTGCGGATTTGATGCTGAAGATGCTGAACATTTCCTTTTGTATTGTCCTCTCTTCCAACAAGCTCGTACAGAAACCATTGCATTACTGCCAGATGATGTTAAAACTGACTGTGCAGTGTTATTGTTTGGCAGTAATTACAAAAATGTCTCAGAGAACTCTAGAATATTCCTTGCAGTTTGCGAGTTCATTCAAAGGCCTAACAGGTTTGTGGTCAGCTAGGCGTGCAATGATGCATATGTCAAATTATTTTTCCATGCATATTTTGTCCATTTCCTAAACAAAATTATTGAGAATACTACTGATTATAATTTTATTCAACTGTCAAACAAATTCTCAATAACATGATCAATTCTGATTGTAACATGATCCGTCGTTTCCCTTTGATAAGGGGCGCAAGCTTGCATAAACAAATATTTATTCTGCTCTTGACATGACTGCAATCCCATTTGTTTTTGTTTTGTTTTTTTGTTTTTTAGCCCTGGTAGGTATAGCTTTGTGATGACTCTGATTCAATGCAAGCTGACATTATGTTTTATATTGCCCCTAAAATTCATGTAGATTAGATTTACTTAATTTTGTTGTGTATTTTCTTTTTTTCTGTTCTTTTTTTCCTTTTTGTATATAAGTGTTTACTACTGTTGTTGCTTTTATGTTATTATTTTTTCAATGTTAGATTAGTTTTGCGTGTGCAGTCCTTACTGTGCAACTTAAATATTAGAGTACGCTTTATAAGCTCTTAGCTTGTTGTACTCGAAGTTCATAAATGTATTGCTGCTTTGTTATGATTTTCTATTCTTGAAAACATTCTTGTTTAAACCAAATTTTAAAAAAGTTGTGTGTACGTGCACTAACGCTAACTAATTTACAAATAATTAAAATAAAACTGGACTGCACACGTGCCCTTGGTGTACTCCTCTAGTACAATTTAAAAAATCTGTTAATATTGCTCCACTTCTTATCTTGGCTTTTACATTCATGCTCCTTATACATTTGTACAATTTACCATTTATTCCATTTTTAATAATACTGGCAATAACAGTTTCCTAGAGGTTGAATCGAAAGCTTTGTCGAAATCTACAAAAGCAACATGCAGTTTTTATTATTATTAGCAAATAACCGTGGGAGACATATCCTGCCCTCAACGTATTCTTCCCTGGTTCAGTCATGCGACATGGGTGCAGCCTTGAGCTGTACTCATGAGCGCGAGCACTGAATCGCCAGTGGTCTCTCAGCAGAAGACGCTGATGAAGGAACACTTCAAAGTCAGCTTATTTTCTTTGCTTTGAGTTTTGTGTTTAACATTCTTCAAATACATTAGCGAATTGTATTTCAACACAAGGAAGCAATGTAAATATTTCATATTATTGTACTGTAACCTTTAAAAACAACAACTAAACTGGTTGCTTGCTTGCTTTCGATTTTTGTTGGTTATGTCATGTGGTTAAATTGCTAAACACAAACATATCAGAAAAAAATCTGTCAGGTGCAGCGCAGGGCATAATGTGTTAATGCACATTATTGCGTTTCTTTCTTTGAACAGTGTAACTTCCACTGTTCATGCCCATCTCACACTGGCCAACGAAATACGGGTATACCGAAAAACGATATAATTATACAGAACTGAAACCAAAGCTAAGTCAAACATTCAAACACCAATGGCTTTCGAATCATTGACGACAATTTTCCTTCTGCACATTCGTTGCAGCTCCCCCCCCCCCCCCCCCCTTCCTCTCCCCTCCCTCAACCTCTTGACTAGCGCCTTGAATCGATAGCTGTCAGAAACTGAGGCTGACGATCCACCCCTTTGTTTTCCTCTACGGATGATTTATGACTATTGCTTAGTTTAACCTCAGTGACAATGATGTATGAGATCACTGCATGGATGTATAGTTGGGAAGGAACAAATTGATCCTCACGATTGCAGAAACACTGACAAAATACTCACACACATGCGCCGGCTACGAATGCACACACACACATGCATGCATGCACACACAACGTTCGTGCACGCGTGCTCGCACGCACAACACACACACACACACACGCGCGCGCACGCACACACGCACACACACACACACACACACACACGTGCATGCATGCACCCCATTTGTGTCTCCTCTAATCACAAAGAGAGAGTAATACACACACAGAGAGAGAGAGAGAGAGAGAGAGAGAGAGAGAGAGAGAGAGAGAGAGAGAGAGAGAGAGAGAGAGAGAGAGATTCTCTAAGCAAATAGATATAAAACAGGTGAAGAATAAAGCCCTTCAGAACAGGTTATAGTCCGTGGTGCCAAAGCTGACACCTTGCAATGCATCATAAAGTTTTTGTCTTTGCACCTTTGATCTCAGTTTCCATTGCTGATTTGAAATCTGATGGGGACCAGGCTGAAAAATGTGGGCAATTTGAGTTATTGACAACAATCCAAGATGGCCACCCGTGATATGAATATATGCAGGCCAGAGAGATCATTTCTTTGGTTTAAGGCTACAAACTGCATGGACGCTTTGCTGATAGCAGTTTAATATCAATTGTAAATTTCTATGTAAAATACTACCAGAAAATATTTTTGAAAACTGCTGCATGGTGTCGCCGAGCGGCAGACGTTTCCTCAGCCATTTCCCCCTACCGCTTCTCTTCATTGGATCTAGCACTAAACATGTCATAGTGAAAAAGGAGGCAAGGTACTATGCTTAGGTATTAATATCTCCAGTTATACTGTTGCTTGGAAGCTGTTACTGTAAGTAGATATATAATTAGGTCTATAATTGGATCAAAAGGAGCACTGACCCGACCTGTCAGTGCCACCTTTTAATTATCAATTAAGGAGTTAACCCACCTGGCCCCCGCTGGCCCCCAGCGGACTTGTTATCCACAGACACTAAAGTTTTAGAAACAGCAAAAGAAAAATTCTTTATAAGAAATTCAAGGTTATAGTACCGTTATATCGAGCAGCTTCTCCGATTATTAGTACACCATTTCAACACTTCCGCATATTTTACAAGATGGTAGTGTAGACAAACAACTGACAAGAAAAGCGACCAAAGGAACCAACTCACACATGCAGCTGCAGTCGTACGAATATCACAGTTGTGAGGCATGATTCTCGTGAAAAACTACATATCATGCAAGTATTGTTCACTATATTTGTTAGTCCCCCATACGCGAATCTGATGAAATATCTGTATTTTTTTGCATCTGACATTTAACGAGATTTGTGTATTGGGGACTACATGAATATATAACGAAAATAGGATTTCAACAGATTCATTTTAGACAGTAGTATTAATTTTCATCAGAATCATGCCTCAGAAACATCGTCACAGTTGGATAGTAGTGCAACAGAAAGTCTATGTGTGCGTCGGCCCCTTTGTCTCTAAACCCCAGTCTTGCCAGCAGCCTGAGGAGATCCGGCTCCCATGTCAAAGGCCTTGCTGTAGAAATTGGAGCCAGGGGGTTTGCAGGCAAGTCTACCTACGACCTCATGAAACATCTCTCATTATCCGGAAAGATGAGGTCAAGGGGCAGCTGAGAAAATCTCAAGCTGGATATGAGCGAGGAGGAACGAAAGTGAACTTCATAAGCCTTACGTGTCCCCTCCAAATGATCCAGGACTCATTGCTCATTCAAAAGTCTACCAAGTTAAGCAACATCGACCCTGATCAGCACTTGGGTGCAGGTTCAAATCTCGGCAGGAGCAGGTTTTTTTTAGGGAAAAGGTGGTGTTAGCAGAGTGGCACCCAGAGTGCTGACCTGGGTGTGGCCCGGCCCCCTCAGAGTGTAAGGAGTTCGGGGCCGAAATGCGTGATTGAGGGGGGTTTCTTATCTGAAGACCCTCTGTTGTCCAGCTCTCCGTAGAGTTTCTTTTCACAGCTCCGTAGCATGCCTTGTAAATGTCCGGTTCGGATTCTCAAGAATCCGCCTATTATTCCCCCCCCCCCCCCCAAGGTATTACCACAGCACCTATCGACATAGTCTAATGTCCGAACATTCAACAATTCAATAAGACCTAAACTACAATTTACATACCCCAAGACTTGATCTCTTGTGTAGTGAAAATGTCACAGTCAGCGATGCTAATAGGCCGTTTTTGTTTTGTACAGCACGTGGAATGTTCAAACGAGATGCTCTTGCACACCATTTCAACGACTTTACTCCTTGCGGACGAATTCCGAGTATACTCAGAACAGGAGAACGCCAGTCAGGGCCTGGTTCCGAGTATTCTCGAGTTATAAGTCTAAAACTCGTCTAAATCCATGAGGTTGTTTTTTAATCCAACCCACGTTTTTTTAGTTACTTCTTAACCACTCTTCCAGATTTCGTTTCACTTATGTTTGGCACTTCTGTTTTGATTTTTAATGTTAAAAATGAACAAAACATCGGCCCTAGACGAGCCTAGGAAAATACTCCGATATGTTTTCATGATTCCGATTTTAATGCAAGTAGCCACGATTTCAAAGCGAAAAATAAATTTGGATCAACCAGTAATGTTGTCAAAACGGAATCATTGACCGTATTAGTTTTGTTGCGCTTCTTATTCTTTGTTATTTTGTTTCTAGGCAGCCCCAGGCCAGTAATGAAGTTTGTCTAAGTAAAGGCTTCAATGGGTTAAAGGATCATGAGGGTAGACATGTGATTAGTGAATAAAACCACACCCGAAAAGGTCTATCCACCCTTATCATTTCGGCAATAAATAATAGGCTGAAAGACCAAAATTTGACCCTTGGTCATTTAGAGGCTGATAACTGACATCCGGAAGGCCGGAACTGCAATGGACAATTACGTTTCCACATTAATCTGTAAGTTTCAGGCTCATCGGGGTTACAGTTGCACTAGGAACAGTTAGGTGTTTCCACCTTATTCTGTAAGTTTCAGGCTCATCGAGGTAGCAGTTGTTGCACTAGGAACAGTTAGGTGCTTCCACCTTATTCTGTAAGTTTCAGGCTCATCGGGGTAGCAGTTGTTGCACTAGGAACAGTTAGGTGCTTCCACATTAATCTGTAAGTTTCAGGCTCATCGGGGTAGCAGTTGTTGCACTAGGAACAGTTACGTGCTTCCACCTTATTCTGTAAGTTTCATGCTCATCGGGGTTGCAGTTTTTGCACTAGGAACAGTTAGGTGTCATGGCATCAAGACGAAGCAAAGCCACCATATTGGGTAGTCACGTGATTTCTGACTGATGTACAATGTAGCCATGGAGGTGTCTGAAGACCCTCTGTGTATCAGTACACTTTTTGTCCCACGATTCCTTGAAATAAATAAACTACTCTATACTTTTCCCAAAAATTCCCACACTGGTTGTATAACTGCGCTTGGTCACGTGAGTAAAAGCACATTCGTCCCAAAACACGGAATGCTTGTTCCTCATGATGTCGCTTTCAATACTCATGCATTCGAGTGGCATGTAGATGTTTGAGTTATGTATTTTTTTCTTTAAAAACAACCTGCATTTGAAGAAATGTGTAATATTTGTTGCGTTTCGTTTCCTTTAAAAGTGAGTACATAGTTTAATTTCGATTAAAACACACACGCAAGCACACACACACACACACACACACACGCACACGCACACGCACACACACACACACACACACACATACACACACACACACACACACACACACACACACACACACACACACACACACACACACACACCCCATCACAGCCAGCAGTTTGGCACAGAGAAAACTACACACAAAAACTTTCTGCTGCAAAATGCTTTTATGCTTGTGCCACACAGAGTCACTCGCTCAAGTGTTGAATCCTGCACCCACTATTTGACATTCAAAATGTCACATTTGTAACAACAGAAGGCGGAAACGATGGGTCACTCGAGTTGTAAACGTTAAGCATGTTCAGTGTTGTGAAATCATTCAGATGTGAGTGTGTGTTTGTTATAAGATTGGCTGGTTCAAAGGACATGCTACGAAGGTTTAGCACGCCCCACTTCCTGTAAATATGTGACACGTAAAATAGTTTTTATCAGGCCTTCCCTTCACTCTGGCTTTCTCACCGTGGAAGGCAATCTGACCATAATTTCAGACGTCTTTTTCCTGGCTTTCACAAAGAAGACAATGTCTGTTCCTCCGGGCAAAGTAATTGTCAGCAGTGTTAAAGAAATGACTCTCCGTGTGGTAATCGTTGACATCAGTTTGTTTCGTCACTCAGTGACTTATTCTGGTGGTCGTTTCAAAGACGTCAAGGTCCTTGTCTGGAAGAGGACACGGATGGATTTCACCTCTGATTTCATGCATGTCTTTCAGGCAACAAAACTCTCTGTGGTGTTGGCTGGAGGATCCTGCATTGAAACGAAAACGGAATGTTTTCAACTGTTCTTTTCTTTCTTTCCTAGGAACAAAGCTCCACGGAGGTTAGCCAGTGGTTTGTGGAACTGTTCTGTGAGCCACTATTCTGAATTGGACCACCACGTGGCCTGTAACCACCGAACAGAGTGTGAAGATGGACGGGATGAAACAGAACACTGTCCCTTCAGCAACGCTCAATGCAAGGGTCTGATAGCAATGTGTGGCAGCTGTTTCAAATTTGTCAGTAACGTGATTGACAAATATAACAACACATTGGATGCCACAGTGACAGGAAACGACTACTGCAATTCGTTAGGCGGCAGGCTGAATTTCCCAAAGTGTGTCAATAACTGGTTTGATTTGCTTAAAATACTGACACATATGCACGTGTTAAGACTTCGGATGCACTGGGTTGGCTTTTATAGTAATGATCTCTCTGTGCCTAACATGTATAAACACGAGCTTTTGGACAAGCGCTCAGTGTTGCATCATATGTTTAACACTGCTGACAAACAACAGATAACGAAGTATAATGTGGAACATAAGGGCTCTAAGAAATGCTATTCCACTGGGAATTTTCAACGTCGCTCAGGACTCCTGGCAAACAGCGACTGCAGCGGTAAAGATCGTGTTGTCCATGGCATGGTTTGTGAATTCAGGCCAAAGAAAAACTCACCTCAGTCCAATACACTGTCAATGACCACAGGACACAAAGTAATTGCTGAACAGCCATTTATTATCAAGTGTCCTAGCGGTCACCTTACACATTCGTTTTTGGTTTGTGGTTCTAACCCATATAAAATTTGCACAGATCAACCCATAAGTTGTAAAATTTCGAATAAACTGTTCCTGGAAAATAGAACTGATTCAGGTAAGCCAACTGTTAGCACATTGCCTGACTTCATTTGTACCGACGGAGGAATAGCACTGCCATTCACCGTAGTGTGTGATTTCGTTGCTGACTGCCGGGACAAAAGCGAGGAATCATTTTGTCAGTATCCCTTCTGCGAGAACGCCTTCACTTGCAGGAGTGGTCAGTGCTTACCTTACCGCAACATGTGCGACCAAACGTCCCACTGTCACGACGGGTCAGATGAAACGAACTGTGATGCGTTTTTAGAGGTGGTAGTCATGCGCAGGTATCTTCCATCCCCGGCACTTGTCAACTTTGATGGGATCAGGAAATTCACCTCAGTTCCCATGAATTCCACAGAGCCCTGTCCTGACAGCCATTACCGTTGTCCTGGTGACTTCAACGACTGTCTGCCTGTCTACACCCGGTGCAATGGACTGTACGACTGCGTTGACCACATGGATGAAGAGGCATGTGAAGACATGACCTGTCCTGGGTTTTTCAAATGCAGGTCTTCCACAGTCTGTCTACACACTGACCAGCTGTGTGACGGCTGGCCTCATTGTCCACAGAACGATGATGAGATGGTGTGCTACACCAGCTGCCCCGTCAGTTGCCACTGCCAAGGTCACAGCTTTCTCTGCTCTCAGCCTTTCTCTGTGGCACTGTTTCCTCAGCTCCGTTATCTGGATGCCTCAGGCTCTGGCTTGACACTCTCTGACCTGGATAACCACGCCTGGGTTTTTCTGCTGATTCTCGCACAATGTTCCCTAACCCACCTGTCTGAAATAAGGGCAAGGAATTTGAGAAAACTTGATCTATCAGAAAACGAATTAACTCACGTCAATGTCACGTGTTTTGTTGGCTTAGAAAACCTTCAGGCGCTGACTTTGTCTGGCAATCCTTTAATCTCGCTCTACGTCGATTCCGCTTTAGACAGTCAGCAGCAGATACTGACTGTGTTGGATATATCACACACATCTTTAACAGTATTAGACACTGCAGCCCTATCAATATTTCCAAATCTGCAACAACTTAGCTTCAATTTCACCCCCATTCTCGCCATCAGCCAAGGTGGGTTTCAACTCACACCGCAGTTGAGAACACTGTACATGGAGGGTACCTTTGTCAAAACATTTCCACAAGATGTTTTCCAAGATCTCTTTCTTCTTAGAGTTATCGTCTCACCAAATTTTAAGTTCTGCTGTGATGAAATACTCCCCCAAAATGTTGGTGAATTGTCTTGTTTTTCTCCCCGAAATGAAATTTCATCCTGCGAGGACTTGCTGCAGTCCTGGATGTACCGTGGATTCCTGTGGCTGATCACCTGCCTGTCGTTGACTGGCAATGCTTTTTGCTTGTGTGCTCGTCTCCTGGCAAAGACCATGACCTCTTCAAGTGGATTCAGTGTGTTTGTTCTCAACCTGACTGGAGCTGATTTCCTGATGGGGGTTTACATGGCTGTCATTGGAGCAGCGGATGAACTTTTCCGTGGCACGTATCTCCATTACGAGGAGTCTTGGAGAAGCAGTGACGTCTGTAAGATGGCGGGATTTCTGTCTCTGTTGTCCAGCGAGGTATCAGCTCTCATCATCTGGCTCATCACGCTGGATCGGTTCATCGTTCTTCACTTCCCCTTCAGCACGTTTCGATTTAACAAAACGTCTGCATTAGGAGCCTGTCTCATGGCTTGGATCGCTGGTTGTCTGTTAGCCCTAGTGCCCCTGCTTCCTGTGACTTCAGACTGGGAATTCTACGGCCAGACTGGCATCTGTATACCACTGCCCGTGACCAGACAGGAGTTCAAAGGCAAGCTGTACTCCTTCAGTGTGTTCATTGTGTTTAACTTCATCCTGTTCGTGTTCATCTCTGCCGGCCAGGCTCTCATATACTGGTCTATTCAGGCCAACGCAATGAAAGTCAGCACCACGAGGACGTCCAAAGACATAACCATAGCTCAGCGGCTGGTCACTGTGGCAGTGACAGACTTCATGTGCTGGTTCCCCATTGGCATTACAGGGATGCTAGCATCCACGGGGACTTCCATCCCTGGAGAAGTCAACGTGGCCCTGGCCATTTTCGTGCTGCCCCTGAACTCTGCAGTGAACCCTTTCATGTACACCTTCAACATTCTGGCAGAGAAACGGAGGAAGTCTGAAGAAGGAAAGCTGTTGAAATGGTTGGAATCCCAAGCTGACTTGATCAAGAGTTAGAAGTGCGAAAGGTCTGGGACACCCATATCTAAACTACTGAACTGATAGAATATGATATTTATTGATTATGCTGAAGAAACTTTTTTCCATTTTACAGAATCGTTAATTGTGTAATTTTGCCGAGCTAATAACTACATTTGAATTACAGCCATCAAAAATAAGCATCTAAATTAACAAAGATGTTGCTGATTATGGCTAAGGTTGTCCAACCCCGCCTCTCCGGGCAAAACGTTTTGGGACACATCGACTTCCAAGGATTACGCCTCCTTACAACATTTGAAGCGATTCTGTGTAGTGGTTCACAAGACATACATAAACAGACAGACAAAACAGTATGATTAATCCTCAATCTCCCTCCCTTTAGTTGTTGGTGTGACTGTTACCTCTTATACAGCACCAAGTTGCTGGGTTTGACATGTGCCAAGTGCATGGGCACATAACAAGGGACCTCGGTTTATCGTCTCATCCGAAAGACTCAAACTTTAGGGGACTACAGAGAATGCAGAACACCCAATAGGTGCGCGTGCAATGACGTCCTAGAAGATGGAAGTTTTGGGGCTACTGGTAGGAAAATATTGAGGGTTCACCTGCCAGATCAAGATATATCAACAAAAATGAGTTTTTCTTTTTTTTCTCATAGAAACACTCTAAAAGGGGTATATTTTCATGCTATCATATGTTTTAGGCGATATGACTTGTAAATTGTGAGTTATTAATGCTACCATCCAAGAACTGATCAAACTCCTGCAACCCAGATCATGAGATATATGAATGTATCCTTCAGCTTACCAACAAAAGTCTAAAACTTGAAATTTCGCCCTCGCTGAAGTAGTATATAACGCTTTCAACTTGTTCAGCATGTGCTGAGCAGACACTTTCGTCTTACAACTGACCGGCTGATCAGATGACAACTGAGGAATGTCTTTGATCATTCGGAAGGAATTCAGTCACAAGGGCCTCCAACTTGGACCAGACAGTGACTTCTGACCGTATAACATAGGCGCGTGTTTGATTTGAAAGACTAGGGTCATATAACCACAGACTGTAATGGGACATCTTGTGAGTCACGTGAGCGAGTGGCGGCTTTCTCTCTCTCTCTCTCTCTCTCTCTCTCTCTCTCTCTCTCTCTCTCTCTCTCTCTCTCTCTCTCTCTCTCTCTCTCTCTCTCTCTCTCTCTCTCTCTCCAAACATGTTTTGTTTGTCTTTAATCAGCATAACAGTTTTCATTTTGTGAATTGCCAATGTTAGAGAGTAAACAATATTGTTCATACATTCGTACGTTTTCGTGGGATTACATGTCATGCAGATACTGTTCACTTATCCATTCCAATCCTGCTTACCACCACCCTCCCTTTTCCCCCATTTTAATTACCCCTGGTATTTCATTACCGCCTGGTATGCAGTACTGCGGTATAATGGTTGACCAAACAGTAAGGAACGCACAAAGATCACAAGGGCGGTAATGCTGACACTTGTTTGATGCCTACATCACAAACGATGGGTCACCTAAAAGCTATCGATGTTGTCTGTCTCTCAATCTGTCTGTCTGTCCGAATCTTTCTGTCTGTTTGTCTATCTCTTTCTGTTTGTCTGTCTGTCTGTTTGTCTCTTTCTGTCTGTCTATCTCTTTCTGTCTGTCTGTCTGTCAGTCACACACACACACACACACACACACACACACACACACACACACACACACACACACACACACACACACACACACACACACACACACACACACACACATATTGAAATGTGTATGTGTTTTTTTTCTCGTGTTTCTTTGTCTGTCACTCCTTTTTTTGTCAGTCTGCCCACTCTGCAAATTACCATTATCTCATAAAGATTACAAGAGGCAAAAGCTCTTTTCCGCAATACTCCACACCTCTATTTTAGCCCCTACCTCTCCATTCACCAACTAACCTTCT
>CM065707.1:7297556-7315804 GCA_017654935.2 Phymorhynchus buccinoides
AGAGGATTTGTGTGTGTGTGTTCGGGTTTTCCCCGGGTAGTTTTGACAATGTTCTGTAAATCGACATTAATTGTTTTGACACCCCACATTGTTTTGACGTCAAAACAACGCAGAAAGTGTGAAGTGCAATTGTAGTGCACGCGAACTACAACCGCACTTGCGCTCCAAGTCACAAGTGTACTATCCGGGACAGAAAATATTGGTCGGATTTATGGACGGAAAAAGGGATAAATGCATTCTTAAAATCCCCTATAGAGACAGCACTTTTTTTCCGTTTTTGATGGTAAAGATACTGTTTTTGTCAAAACAATGCAGGGAAACCCAGTATTGTGTTGTGTGTGTGTGTGTGTGTGTGTGTGTGTGGTATGAGTCGTGTGGGTGTAATTCTTTTTCTTGTACTACCCCCCAAAAGTGTAGCAGAATCTTCAACATGATAAAGTTGGCTGTCTAATGGCATAATGGGATGAAGAAGAAAAGAGAGAAAACATGCAAGTATGCACATGCACACACACACAGTAACACACACATACCCACACTCATGTACACACACAAACTTGCACACATACACACACACACGCTCACACATATCCACCCACGTTAATGCACACCCACAAAATTTGCACATTAACACACCCTCGCTCTCTCTCTTATGCTGAGTGGAGTACATGTATGTATACACACACTTGTAGCCTACCATATTTTTCGGACTATAGCTATAAGGTGATACTTTTTTCCCCAGACTGAGACCTGTGCGCCTTATAATATGACTACTAAAATACCATATTTTTCGGACTATAAGTATAAGGCGCACCCCCCATATTTTATACCAAATTCAGATTTTGCTTTTAATAGTTCCTTACTAAATTACTAGTCATATTATAAAAACAACAACATCAACAGCAACAAGGTTCTGGCCTGACTGAGTTCTGCACGCTATTCTTAGACCGTTTTGAAAAATTAATGGCAGAACAATCACATGACATGGCAGAACAATCACATGACATGGCAGAACAATCACATGACATGGCAGAACAATCACGTGAACAAACACGTACATTGTGTGACGCGATGAGGCTGGAGACGGACAACCCAGAAAGTGAAAGTGAAAATCCAGACTAGCCGGTGACACTCCTGAACATTCTCGAGTAGGCCTAGCCCCTCCCCCAATTGTTCCCCCTGTTATCACATCAGTGACAGTAATCTTCCTTAGCCGATCTAATATGGACTCCATGCGTGAAGAGCATTGTTGTAATGATTGTTGTTTGTTCGTTTCGATCCGATGCTGGTCCCCTACCCTCCTTCACCCAATTGTGTCTAGAGGTTGTAAGCCTGATGCAATAAACCATTCAAATTGTAAATTGTAGTCATATTATAAGGCGCACGGGTCTCAGTGTGTGAAAAAAGTATCGCCTTATTACGTTATAGTCTGAAAAATACATAAGTTGGGGGGTGCGCCTTATAATCCAAAAAATACGGTAATTTAATGAGATAACACGTACACACACAGGGCTCCCAGGGACCCCCATTTGGGGGTCTATGAAGCACTAAAATTCTACAGGACCCTCTACAAGAATGTGCAGGTGGTCACAGGGATGCACTAGAATTTTTTTTTTTTTTACAGCATTCGCAATGCCACTGGGACCCTCCTCTAGGACCCTCTATATTGTAAGTGAAGGCGTCCCTGGGACCCCTTGTTTTGCCGGATGATTGGGAGCCCTGACACTCATATCAAATCAATCCTGGTTTTTTTTTTTATCTGTCGTAATCAGGTGGGCGACACAGTCTACACAGATCCAGCGACAGGCTTTGAAGTCATGACACGGCTCGCTCACCTTCACCGAGGAGACTGTTGCGGCAGTGCTTGTCGACATGTGGGTTACAGCTTTGTCTGTGCGCGCACGCACATGTGTATGTGTATTTATTGCAGTGGAACCTCCCTTATAAGACCTCCCATTATAAGACTCCATCCCACATAAGACCTGCTTCTGAGACATTGCCCTTCTTTGTAAGCATTAAAATTACCTCCCTACAAGACCCCTCCCTTTAGACCTCATTTTGGATGATTTTTGAAGGTCTTCCACTGAGATATTTATTCTTTCATTTTTCAAACATCAGAAAACACAAAACAAATTTCAAACTAGAGCAGTGAAAGCGCTATATCAAGCAGCTGCATGGCAGCATTTTGAGCTCCCTTGACCTTTGACCAGTGACCTTCATCTTCAAACTTGGCCTAATATCATGACTAGCTGGACCTCTCTGCATGTTATTCTTTGTAAGAGTTTCTTGAAAAAAGGCAGGAGAATGGACCGGTAAGGCAGGAAGATTCTAGATTTTAGTAAGCAAAGGGCGAGTCAAAGAGAGTGACAGATTAGAGGAAGTTACAAGCACAGAACTTCCAAAAGGTAGGGGACTATTTTTTGGAACGAAAGACTCCCCGGTATCCTCACAGGTGGAGTGGAACAGCCGAAGCACTTGAACACTATGGTACAAATGCACCAGCTAGGGATGAGAACATTACGTGTGTGACCGTTTTTGATTACCCCGCCACATGAGCAGCCAGCCGCACTCCGACTTCGGAGGATTTTGGACTGATGATGTTAATTGTTATGTTAGGATCTTGCCATGGCTAAATAATAATAATAATAATAACAGTACATTTATATAGCGCTTTACCTCAGATGAGCCCAAAGCGCTTTACAATCAATTATTCATCAACAGATAACAAAAACAACATTCAAGAGTGACACCAACCACCAACAGTGCATATGCAAAGCAACTCTCTCTCTCTCTCTCTAACACACACGCACACACACACGCACACACACACACGCACAACACACACGCACACACACACAGCACACACACACGCACACACAACACACACACACACACACACACACACACACACACACACACACACACACAATTATTGACGCCAACTCGTTCATACCCCATTCGGTAAGTCACAGCAACTGAGCCGCATGGACTGACCACATACACCAACACGCAGACACAAACACCCTCACACACAACGTACGCACGCAGACAGAAACACAGACACGCACACAAACACACACACATGCGTGCACACACAACCCACAAAACCAAAATACACACAAGCACACATTCATGCTCTCACACACACACACACACAACACACACACACACACACACACACACACACACACACACACACACACACACACACACACACGCACACACACACGCACCACAAAACACAGCACAAACCTCTTAAATCAATCTTCCCTCACGTGCACACAACGATAGACAACTGATCAAATATTTAGGGCGCAGCAGGAAAAAGATGGGTTTTAAGAGAGTTTTTGAATGAGGAGACTGAGTTGGAGTGTCGGAGAGGAGAAGGCAGAGAATTCCAAAGAGATGGTGCTTGACAGGAAAAAGAACGTTGGCCAGCAGATTTGAGACGGATGGAGGGAATGGAAAGGAGACGAGAATCAGAAGACGAACGTAGTTGGCGAGCTGGGACATAGAGATGAAGAAGATCAGAGAGATACTGGGGAGCTTGATCATTCAGTGACTTGAAGGCAAGGAGGAGAATTTTGTAGTCAATACGTGATTGAACTGGGAGCCAATGTAGGGAACGAAGAACCGGAGTGATGTGATCGTACCTAGGGGAGCGAGAAATGAGACGAGCAGCATTATTCTGGACCCGTTGGAGCTTAGAGATGAGAGTTGATGGACAGCCAGCAAGAAGTGAGTTACAGTAGTCAAGGCGAGACAGGACAAAAGCACATACTAGAGTCTTCAGGGCATCCTGAGAGAGGAAACGGCGGATGGAACTAATTCTTCGAAGTTCTAGATAGCAAGCCTTGCAAACATTGGAAACATGCTGTTTGAAAGAAAGGGTTTGGTCCAAAGTAACACCTAGATTGCGGACGGATGCCGATAGCTTGATCTCAGTGCCATCAATGTCTACAGAACCTGGGAGAACCTGAGTTTTAATTGTGTGGTTAGAGGCTACAAGAATCATCTCTGTCTTATCAGCATTCAGTTGCAGTTTGTTGTAAAACATCCATGTTTTAACAGCAGAGATGCACAACTTAGAAGAAGAAATCATTTGATCTAATTGACTCAGGTGGGCAGAAATGTACAGTTGATTGTCATCAGAAAAGCTATGATGTAGAATAGAATGCTGGTTGATGATGGCGGAGAGAGGTTGGGTATAAAGAACAAAAAGGATAGGGCCTAAGACTGAACCTTGGGGCACACCGAACTGAAGACCTTTTGGAAGAGATGAAGAACCATTGACAACAACTGTCTGTGTGCGATCAGAGAGGTAGGAAGAAAACCAGGAAAGAACAGCCCCAGATAGACCAAAGGAGGTGTGAAGTCTAGAAATGAGGATGGAGTGGTCGATAGTGTCAAACGCTGCAGAAAGATCAAGGAGAGAGAGAAGAGAAACCTTGTTTTCATCCAAGGCAGTGAGCAGGTCGTTCGTTATCTTTAAGAGGGCTGTCTCAGTACTGTGACCTGCTCGATAAGCAGACTGGTTTGGATAGTAGAGATCATTTACCTGAAGATGGTCAGACAGCTGTTTAAGAACCACCTTTTCCGTAAGCTTAGAAAGGAATGAAAGATTAGAGACAGGCCGATAGTTCTTTAGATTTTCAGGATCAAGACTAGGCTTCTTTAAGAGAGGTTTGACAACTGCAGATTTGAAATGAGTTGGAAAGCGGCCTGAACATAGAGATTCATTGATGATGGATGTAAAGTAAGGAAGGAGATCATCAAGACACTGGGAGAAGAGAGATGAAGGTAGAGGGTCTAGTTCACAGGTTTTAGTCTGAGTTCGGGTCAAAATCTTCTTAATCTCATCAGTGGAAACAGAACGGAACTCAGACCACATACTGCCAGAAAAGGAGGGATCAGGGACAGAGTCAGTTGATGGTGGAGCAGATTGAGAATCAAGATTGTGGCGGATGGTGGCTATCTTGCTGTGAAAGAAATCAGAGAAACGTTGAGGGAGTTCAGACACAGGGATAGAAGAAGGTAGAGGTGTGGACTTTGGTTTACCAAGGAGGGAGTTGGCTAAGCTAAACAATTGACGTGAAGTGGTACAAGCGAGAATTTGGGCATTCAAACAAGAGCATTTGGCCTTATCTATAATGTCAGACACAATTTTGTTCATGGCTCGAAAAATCTGTTTGTGAATTTCAAGTCCAGTCTTGACCCACTGGCGCTCTGCACGGCGGCGTTCTTGTTTACCCTGAGTCACCTCAGGTGCCACAGAAGCATACCACGGTGATGGAGGCCTACTGGAGATCTTGCGACGGATGACAGGGGCGTGGAGGTCGAGTAGACTGGTCAGGAGGTGGTGGAGCTGGTCGGCAGAAGGCTGTAGAGTTGAGTCAAGTCTGGCCCTGAGGTCAGACTTGAAGGCAGTGATGTCGATGGAGGAGATCTTCCTGGTCTCAGCATACACAGGAGGGCATGAAGGGCGAGATAAACGGAGGCAGGAAAGAACACAGAGATGGTCAGAAAAGTCCAGGAAGGAGTCAGGAGCAGTAGACCGCAGGACGTCTTCGTCGTCACGTCTGACGATAACCAGGTCAAGGGTGTGACCTTTCTGGTGGGTGGGGAAGGTCACAGCCTGGTGCAGGTCGAAGTCATCCAGCAGTGCGGTGAAGCGGAGGGTGAGGGGGTCAGTGGGAACATCAACATGAATGTTGAAGTCTCCCATGATGATTGGAACACCGCTGATAGTGTTGCAGTGCTCCAGCAAAGAGGGAAACTCGTCGAGGAAGAGGGAGTCCGAAAGTTTGTTTTTCTTGTTGGGAGGGGGGCGGTAGAGGCAGAAAAGCTGTAGGCAGTGCTGACGGAGAGTAACAGAGAGCTGGGCCAGTTCAAAGGAGGAGTGTGGAATGGGGAAGAGGGAGGTAGAGGTGAGATGGAGGCACAGTTTTTCACGCACGACAAAGGCAATGCCTCCGCCACGTGAAGAGCGAGGATAGGAGATGGTTTTGTAGCCAGGGGGAGAGAGATCAGCGCATTTAGCTTCATCACCCGAAGGCAGAAGACAATCCCTTCATAACTATGCAGAACATAACAACATTTTTGATGTAGCCTTGGTGTTCTAGCTTATGTCAATTGGTCTGACACAGCCTGAATATGCCAAGGCGGGGAGTGGAAGTTATTTGTGCTTTCCTTTCTGTCTGTTTCAGTGCCCCTTTGGCCAGAAGGCGGCGCCCGAAGAATACAGGAAAGTCTACAACTCTGCATTCTACGAATGACGCCAGAACTGTCGTCGATCCGATCATCAGGCTTCTTTGACGAACAGCTTCCAGACGTAGACTCACAAGAAGTTTAGCCTTCTGTATTTGACAAATAGCTTCCAGACGTAGACTCACAAGAAGTTTAGCCTTCTGTATTTGACGAATAGCTTCCAGACGTAGACTCACAAGAAGTTTAGCCTTCTGTATTTGACGAATAGCTTCCAGACGTAGACTCACAAGAAGTTTAGCCTTCTGTATTTGACGAATAGCTTCCAGACGTAGACTCACAAGAAGTTTAGCCTTCTGTATTTGACGAACAGCTTCCAGACGTAGACTCACAAGAAGTTTAGCCTTCTGTATTTGACGAACAGCTTCCAGACGTAGACTCACAAGAAGTTTAGCCTTCTGTATTTGATGAACAGCTTCCAGACGTAGACTCACAAGAAGTTTAGCCTTCTGTATTTGATGAACAGCTTCCAGACGTAGACTCACAAGAAGTTTACCTCCTACAAGAGGCTTTGCTTTTGTTTTTCTTGGTTTGTCAGAGTTTAGGCCTACACACCCAAAACCGTACAGGGCATAATAATAAGTGCTATGTGAATTCGTGTCATCAGTCCCTCTGGCACACACGGCCTACTCGTACCGAATACTCAGTGGGATGGGCTTTAAGTTAACATGTGCGCAAGATTTTGTGCATGCGTTCGCACACGGGACGACATCGTTTGTAAAAAAAAACTCATCCGAAGGACTCCTTCCTCCAACCTGACGTCAGGTACCCATTTGCACCTGGGTGGAGTGAGGAAACTAGGAGTAAAGTGCCTTTCCTCGAGGACACACCACTGCAATCGGAGCTGGGTTCGAACCCACGCACTCGCAAACCTGACGGATTACGAGCTAGCGACTCTGAACCAACTGAGCCACAGTGGCTCCTGCTTCACTTGTATAAGAAATGTGGACTTGGAAACAAATCCACAATCCCATCCACTTATTTCTTATAGAAGTGAATGGAGTTTTCGTACGGAACTTACTTGCCAATTATTGCAGATATCTAATACGGTGGAACCTCCTTTATAAGACCTTCAAAAGTAATCCAAAATGAGGTCTTAATAAGGGAGGGGTCTTATAAGGGAGGTAATTTTAATACTTACAAAGAAGGGCAATGTCTCAGAGAAGTAGGTCTTATATGGGAGGGAGTCTTATAATGGGACAGGTTTTTTTCCCGAAAATGCTTAAAAGAATCTGAACACTAGAAGTTCTGTATGTAACAAATGCGAATGCAAGAGGGTTGATATTAAACTGGTGCCATGCTTGTTTTGGTGTTTTTTTGCTGTTCCATCTTCTGGGCCGTACAGTGGCGTTGCTCCCACGCTGCTCATTCTGAATCCCAATTCGCAGCCACACCCCAGCTTGTTCAGGTAATAGAACCCGAGACCAGCAGTGCAAGGGGAGCGAATCTATGTTAGGCCGTCAGGAGGGAACCAACCGAGGAGACACTGCACTGCTGCTGAGTCACTTCGGTGGAGTCCAGCGGAGCCTGTTCAGGACACCATCCACTAAGCCCCCTACTGACGACACTATTCTCTTAGTCGTGGAGCCAGCGTGAGTGGGTGCCATGGTGTTGGAATATTTGATTTCATTACTGATTATGGAACAAAAGAAAAAATTTATCTTTAGTTAATTTATGTATGAAGTATCATATTTATGTATAGGCACCAACACGTATCAAACTGGCTTATGTTCACAATGGAATTGGAAGAGAGAGTCAGAGAGAGAGAGAGAGAGAGAGAGAGGAAACTGAAATTTTATTTAACCAGAGAACATGAGAAGCAAGTTACATGCTTTTTGTCCACCCAGCCCTGGAGTGAGAGAACTAAATACTTTATTTTCCAAGTTTGAAGATTTGATTTTAGGCAAAGCCTATTCTTACACATAGTTAATACAATGTGTGTGCATGTGTATGTGCGCGTGTGAGTATGTGTGCATGTGCGAGTATGTGTGTGTGTAAGAGATAGAGTTCTCAATATTATTTGAACAATATTTGCAGTGATGTGTTCCCAAGTTTGTGGGGTTTTTTTCAGCTAAACACAATCAGTATGGCTTGTTGAATGAAATGTTTTCGGTGAGTGAATACAATTAAAAACAAAAAAACAAAATGGTATTGTTGCAGAATTTGTTTATTTTTTTTATCTTGTTTGTTCATCTCTCTCTCTCTCTCTCTCTCTCTCTCTCTCTCACACACGTTTGTTTATGTTAACGGCAAGTATGAAAAATGGCCGCCATATGCCAATACTTTTACCATTGTAAAATAAAGGTTCATTTCATTTCATTTCTCTCTCCCTCTCTCTTACACAAACACACACACAACTTATAATCACACACACACGCACGTGTGCGTGCATGCACACACGCAGTCACACACACACACGTCAGTTTGTTGATCATTTATAATCCCGTCAGCCCACACACAACACACACACAGTGTGCTCTAAATCTTAAATTAACATTTACATTCTAATATTCAAAATACATCTTTACAGCCTGTAAAATTTGGTATGTAAAATAACTTCCTCTCTTGTCATAAGTGACTAACGATAATTTTTTGGGGTCAAAACTGCAAAAACAATTACATAAAACATTTATCTATAGATGCAATTTAGAATGACCCATGTCATTCAACAGATCTAGAACTGAGAATTACATGTGAGAGGGCGAAGGGAGAATGCTTAGAATGTCATGCACGTGCGAGTGAATGAATTCGGAATGATGGGAATGAACTCTGAGCGATCGGAAGTGTAATTGTGGAGAGCGTGCGTGAGAAAGACAGTCAGGCCCCGACTCCCAACACAGCAAGTCAGATTGATGTGAGATTGAGAATAAAGAGCAAAGCCGTCCGTCTCTTGGTCTTCGTGTAAATTGCTCGGTCATGTGCGAACTGCTCTCAACAACACTACATACATATACAGAAATAATATATAACAGCACATAGCATGAAATGTGTGAGAAATGTACATGGTCTCATCCAAATATCTATCTACAATCAATCAAATGGTTTTTTGTTGTATTTTTATTTGCTGAACACGTTACTAAAATTAAAAATGCAGCATAATCATGATTTTCCCCCCTCCAAATTGGTCAAATATATACTGTTTTAGTCCATAATGCTTCCTGCATTGAAAGTCTATATCATGATGAATGAATTACATTTACAGTATATGATTTATGGTGAACATGCATACTCTCTTGAACAAGAACAGTCTTTTCAAGTTCAATTGTTCCATAAATCAATTTTTTAAAAATTATAAACCACTCCACAAGGAAACATAATAAAAACCATGCTAACTAGTAAAAACTACTGTTCTTAAAAACAAATCACACACATACACACAACATACAAATACAAAAAGTGTAAAATTTCAAATGACATAATAATAATAATACATTTATATACTGCTTTACAATCGAATATTCATCAACAAGACAACAAAAATAGTGTTTAAGAATAACACTAACCAGCAACAACGCATATATACAAAGCAACTCACATACACACACACATTTATCGACACCGACTCATTATTCACCTTTCATTCACTGATTCGCCATAACAACCGAGTTGCATGGACTGGACCACATACACCAACGTTAGAGGATACACATACAAGTACACTCACACACAACGTACGCACGCAGACACACACATACACATGCGTGCACACACAACCAACCTCCAAAACGCACACAAGCACACAGCGCACGCATGTACGCACACATGCATGCTCACACACACACACACACACCACAAAACACAGCACAATTCGATTCAATCTTCCCTCACTAATCAGGAAAATACACCGGGATTACAGAAAACCAAAAGAATAAAGTTAATTAGCAATATCAAAAAGAAAATAAATCATTAAATAAAAACAGAAAAAGACAAGATGATGCGCAGTATTACAAAGGCACTTTCTGTTTTGCTGTATTAGCCCTTATTCATTCATTATATTCATAGATGTCTACAAATCAGTAATTCAGCTTCTTTCTTCTTCTTTGGTCAATTATGAGCGCAGATGCGTTATGCTGCCGTTATGAAAAGAAATAGGCCCTAACTAATAAATAGGCCCAGCAAGTCCGACATCGACTGGAGGAAGTGTTTTTGAAAGTGGTTTTTCGTGAAAAAAAGGGCAGGAGAATGGACCAGTAGTAAGGCAGAAAGAGAGTAGATGACAGTAAGCAAAGGGAAAAGGCAGAGTCAAAGAGAGTGACAGATTAGAGGAAGCTACAAGCACAGAACTTCCAGAAGGTGGGGGAACTATTTATATGAAGGACCCCCCCTCTCCGGAGAATGGACCAGTCAGGCAGAAAAGAGTAGATGACAGTAAGCAAAAGGGGAAAAGGCAGAGTCAAAGAGAGTGACAGATTAGAGGAAGTTACAAGCACAGAACTTCCAGAAGGTGGGAGAACTAATACAAAAGACCCATGGGGGGGAGGGGGGAGGGAAGTAATTCAGCTATCAGTATCATCCTTCTCTCTTCTGCATAACACATTCATGCAGTTTGTATCCACCATTTTTGTTAATAAATCTATATTTTCAATTTGTGACCATGATTTTGTTTTTGCAAACGGCTTACTTTTTTTTTACATTCACATACAGAATTAGAAAATTTGGAACCTCCCTTATAGGACCTTCAAAAATCCTACCAAAATGAGGTCTCATAAGGGAGGTAATTTTAATACTTTACAAAGAAGGGCAATGTCTCAGAAAAGTAGGTCTTATATGGGAGGGAGTCTTATAATGGGAGGTCTTATATAGGGAGGTTCCACTGTATTGCCAAATGGAGCAGAATGGTGAATACCGATCTTGGTCAAAACACAGAAATGCTGGGCGTCCGAATGGTGAAAGCATTACACAGACTACCTGTTTTGTTTGTGTGTATGGCTAGAGTGATTTGTTGAGATTTTTTAATAATTCATAATCATACGATTTCTAGGTTTGCAGCTTAATAGTGTAATGACTGCGATATGATCGAGTTAATAATCTCACATGATTCACACAATAACAATCTGTTCTCAATTCCGGCTAAAAAAACCCACATTATGACTAGTTATCTTCTAACAATCTTGATTTTAAAGGGGCACCCTGACGGATGAGTTTTTTTTTGCAAGAAACACGTTGAGATCACCAGGAAAACACCCTTTACAGAGATCGCAACACTCACTTTGCTCTGGTTTCTTAGGAAATCAAACCGTCAAAATCAGCGATTCCTCCTTGGCGGAGGTACTGGAAGTCAAATTCTTTCACTGAAAGAGAAGGCATGTGCAGTCTCTTTTCTAATGGCCGCCAAATCGTTTGCACAAAATTTTGCCAATACAAGCTTTTTTATTTTATTATTTTTAATCTTATACAGTTTACATCACTGCTCACAACAAAGGAAACAGATCCAATTTTTTTTAACTGCACTACAAAAAAGAAAACGCTTCAACCACAATGAGTGACCTCCACCCACCCCATCCAAAACGGCTACTCTCTCCGGCATCTCCGCCAAGGAGGAATCGCTGTTTTGACGGTTTGATTTATAGGAAGCCAGAGCAAAGCGAGTGTTCCGATCCTTGAAAAGGTTCTTTCTGGTGATCTCGACGTGTTTTTTGCAAAAACTCATCCGTCAGGGTCCACCTTTAAGCAACATTGCACACTGTAACAATTTGATCAGCAACACTCTTTCAAAGCTCAATTTCTGCCTATTGCACGACACTCGGCAAATGATGATTTGTCCATGAACTATCATTGAATGAGTTTTTTCAAGCATAGGAGCAGTAACTCTGTAACTCTAGAACCTTCTACGTCTCTCGTTCTTCTCTTCTTCAATCTGTCGATCAAACAGTGAAACTGCTCGGTCTTCCTTTAGTCAATCTGTCTATCACTGCACCTAACTACGACACATATACGTCCTTTTCCACTACATCAATCCTTGCAGCTTAGTGTAGAGTGGCACAGTGGTAACGCGTTCACTTCGTGTCAAGTAAACCCGAGTTCGAACCTGGGTACAGGTTTTTTTTTTCCTCTCACTTTGCACTAGGCCTTGCGGTCTGAACGTGGAGTCTTTTGGATGAGACGATAAACCGAGGTCCCGTGTGCCCATGCACTTAGCACACGTTAAACCCAGTGGCAACGAAAAAGTTGTCATTTGGTCAAAATTTACCCCCCTCCCTTCCTTCCTCATCAGTCACACAAAACTGATGCAAAACAATTTTTTTTTAAATAAATTGGGTGGCGCGCCTCTGGCTGCGACGCGCTCTCCAGGTGGGGAGCAACCCGAATTTCACAGAGACCCCTCTGTGACTATAAAGTACCTAACTAACCTAGCTAAATCACCTCATTCATTCTTCCTTTGACGATCTGTCCTTCCCTGCAGCTTACGTCACTCGCTCCTCCGTTGCAGTGATGTCCCGAGGCCCTCAGTCATTGACCTATTTAAATTGAAAATGTCATATTTTGTTCTTCCCTGTCTGGACAAAATGTCTGAATAAATTTTCAACACTAAAAAAAAATAAAAAAAAAATCACTAACACCTGTTGTACTCAAATTTTCGATTTTAACTCATTCAAGTTGTTCCACCCATATACGGCTGGAATTAATACAAAACTGTCAATTTGATGAATTTGTTTCAAGGGAAGGTAAATCTGTGTGCACACCACACTTTGGTCACTTCTAAACTCGCTTCGCTTCCTTAGACCACACTTCTGCCTCTTACTATGCGTTTGTAGTGGTTTGAAGTGGGGTAACTAATTGCTGTGGAGAGTTTTTCTATATAAAGTCTATAAGAAAGTCTTATCAACCACTTCTCTATGTCAAAACCTGAAGTAAAAACATGTAATCTTCTTTCATTTCTCTTTTTGTTTATGTCTGTTTTATGTCTGAGTGACTGTGAGTTTTTTTACTCATTCAAAATCACTGCGATGTGAATGAGTTAATATCTTCATCAGGAGAACTTGCATAAAAAATGGCAGCAAACAGTCCACTAGCACACATTTACACACATGTCCCATACATTTTTAAACACTGGCACACTTTGTCTTTATTGATTTCTGCAAGAGCCAGGGACATGGTCCTGTTCTTCTTCGTCTTCTCCCGTTGAGCATCCACAGTCATCAGTTTGATTTTATCATACTATATGCGGTTGAGGTCCGAAGTCAGGCATCAAAAATAGACAAAATAAAACAAAAAACTACAGTATTTTTCGGACTATAAGACCCACCTTTGTATAAGGCGCACTCCCCCCCAAAATTTACCCACATTTCAGATTTTGTTACTATATATTTTCTTACTATTTCATCAGTCACGTTATAAGGCGCAGGGGTCCGAGTCTTGGGAAAAAAGTATCGCCTTATAGTCAGAAAAAATACGGTACTCTACGAAGACGTACCCAGCCAGTCGGGTCTCGCTGATTGAGCCCCCGACGTGATGCTGAGTCGGCAGGAACACCTAAACTGGGGGTGGGGGGGGTGCGGGGGGTGGAGGACTAGAACTGCCGTGGGGGGGGGGGGTGTGGGGGATTTGGCATCTTGATGGAGGACTAGAACGAGCCGGCTGAAGAGGCTGTTGATTTCTCTTATCTCAGAACAGTTTGTCCAAATCACTTTTCAATCCTCGGCACGTCGCTGCTTTGTCGCTCTGTCCATCAAGATGTCTGCTGGGAAGACGAAGGGTCGATGTAGCGGCGTTTGCTGTCGACGGCCTGCCGTATTTCCGCCCTGAGCAGAGAAGGGAGGTTGGATTGTTCCATCTGTTCGGGGGATATCACGTCCCTGATGACTTGAAGACATCGCTCTTGTAGTGTGTACACTGGAACACATCAATTCAAACGTGTACACACACACACACGCACATGCGAGCAAAATCAACACCTGAAAAATCACCTTGTTTAGCTCTTTTCTGTCATTTAATTATCTCACACTACCATGTAAATTTACAGGTGAACATTTTGATGTACTCATGCACCAGAAATTTCAGTTCACCCTCTTGCATTTATTCTGCCCCAAAACCACCCAGCCGGAAGCTGCCTCTGTGTATTCAAGCCGCCCAAAACCGCCCATAGCTTGCCCCCACTCTGAGACCCCCTCTGATGGCATTTTTATCACACACAAAGTTCTGGCTCGTTATACACACACTATGAAGAAGCTTCTCACTTGCAATGATGTGATAGTAACTATACTGTATGGCGCTCTGCGTGCTTCAAAAGGCAGATTTTCCTGAAAATGTGTGAAAGAATCTGAACACTAGAAGAAGTTTTTTTCTGTAACAAATGTGAATGCAAGAGGGTTAAGTAACCCCTTCCCTGTCCGCACTTTGTCTATGTGCTACAGGGTGGGGTCATCAACTGATGTCATTGATGATGTCATAACTTGATAGTTGTAGTCCCGGAATGTTGGTTTTTTTGTTTTAGACCACAAGTCAGGAAAGTTATATCTAAACATTATTCTACAGAATTAACTCTGACACGGGGCTCTTTTCAACTTTATGATAATTTTTTTTATATAATTTCTCCTCTTTTTTTTCTGTCAGTGAAGGGTTTAAGTCCTCTTGACCAAGGCACTTCAGATAAACACAAATTCTAGCCCAGCTTTCTTAATAAATCAAAAAATAATAAAAAAGCTGGCAGCTTCCTTCGCTATTGGCCACTGCAACAACCACCTTTCGCAAGAGTGAATGCCCTTGGTAGATGCTTGAGTACTGACCAAACAAGGGAATAACTCTCACTAATAACCCTATTTGAGGCCACTGAATGGCTGCCTTTTGCAAGAGTGAATGCCCTTTTGCACACTGACCAACAAGGGCTTAACTCTCTCTGTTAAGGGCGTTAATAACCCTTGTTGCAGTGGCCAATAGGAGTCACATTCTTGCGCGTAAGAAACAAATTTTGATTGGAAACAAACATAGCAGCCCGTTTTTATCTTTTCTATCATTTGAAAACCTCACACATAAAAATGTTGACATTGTCAACATATATATCTTATTAGATCTGACTAGATCTCAAGAGTTAATCTTCTTTGCATTGTCCTCGGGTTTCTTTAGAATTACGGTTCTTTCAAACTGTTCTTTCTCATTCTTCTAGACAACGTAATTTATGGATATTATTTTACATAATGTGTGACGGCACCGTGACACAGTCCGCAGCAAGAATTTCTAATTAATTATTATGCAAACTGACAGGAATCAGAATAGTCTGAAGTCTACCATATTTTTCGGATCATTAGGCGCTGCTGTGTATAAGGCGAATAGGGCAATTTTCAAGAAAAATCTGAAAAAATTAAAGTAAAAGGTGCCCTCGTTCTTAAAAGAAGCAGTCACAAAAGAAAGTCAAACTTTGAAGCCTGTACGCGTCCTGTAAACGCTTACCGACCGCCATTACTGCTGTCATAAATGAGTTGGCTCTCCTTTCCAATAATCAAATTTCCGTTTTAGCTGCTTCCTGCTGTTGTGTTTGGACAATTCTTCACGAAAACTGATAGAATTATTGCGTTTTAATCTCTACAACGATGCTTTTTACATCCAATGAAGGGTTATGCCATCTGTTGGACGGTATCTAGGACGAATATGGATTTTGAAGCATTTTAATGCAAGTATTTGACGTATCGGTGACTTGTGACCACTTTTCGATGTTCGACTTACAGTAGACTGAACTATTTACGGCAATCGTTGCCTCTCTTCTCACGATTTTGTTCAGTAATAGGGTGCCCTCGTTTATTAGGCGCATAGGTCGAAATTGGAGAAAAAAATATCACCTTATAACCCGAAAATTACGATACTTCTCTGAAAACCGCGGTAAAAGGGCCATCAAGGCCCCAGATTGCAGAGGGGCAACACTAAAAAGTAGTTCCCAACATCACCAAAAAGGCATAATGGAGTGAGAAATCACCTTAGAATTTGATAAAACAAATTTTAAAACAGTTTCACTCAGCTAAAGCTTAGGCTCACCTCGGAGCTTTCAGACCTTAGAATTGCTATTTTAACAGAAAAGATAATCTGAATAAAAAGGCAAAACCTCTGACTGAGAGTAGACGCCAATCCTCTTGTCAGAAATGTTTAACCCCTTGAAGACTTCACTGCCTTAGACAAACATCATGACTGATACACATAAAGAAGGCTGATAGATATGTACACCAGCTGGACATGCTTCAGGATAAATTTAATACAAAGTGGTTACCATATAACTCACTCTTACGCTGTCATTACTATTAGTGTTTGAGGAATGGCTGCTACAATAGGGAAGTGGGCTGTGCTGGATCTGTATCAAAATCGCTACTGCTAATAGCAGTGCTATCATTTTTGAAATAAAAAAATCATTTCAGCGCTTATTTGACTGCTTTTTTTAATTTTTTTTATGTCAAATCTGTAAACATATTTATTTTAAGAAAAGTTAATTGCATAACAATAATGAATATACTATTATTTATATCACAACCTGTTCTGTTGATCTGACAGCGAAAATAATTACTTGTATGAATAGAGAGAGAGTGAGAATGGGGGGGGGGGGGGAGGGGAATGGGTGAGTGGGTATATAAATGTAAAATAAAACCCTATTAGCATGTAATGTATCCTTGTAGACTTTGATTTGTAGGTATTATGTTTGTACATGAAAAAGATGAAGTTGTATGCATATGTAAACACTATGCCTTTTTGCTCAATTTTCGATGTTATGGCATAGTTGGATTGTTAATAAGCTATTCATACTTATTGATGATTTTTGCATTAATTTTTGTTTGTATGTGTAAATCATTGGAGAAAAGAGAACCTTCTTTGCTAGGGGCAAAAAAACAACAACATCATGACTGGCCTGGGCTTGCCTAGAAAATAACTATAACAAATAAGAAGCGCAACAAAAAACTCAACACTTCCAATGATTCAGTTTTGACAACATACTTGTTGATGAAGTAGCGCTTAGAGCTTAAAGATTAGGGCGCTATAAAGTTGTCTTATAAAATGAAAGAGTAACACCCTCGAAAAATTTGTTTTGGATTGAAAATACATGGATTTAAGAAGAGCAAAGTTTTTAGACTCATAATCGCTGTTCCCGAGAATAACTCAGAATTAGGGGCAGGGCTCCAAGGGACCCCCATTTGGGGTCTATGAAGGACTAACATTCTAAAGGACCTTTTTAAAAGAATGTGCAGGGGGTCCCGGTGATGCACTAGAAACATTCTTTTTAGTTTTCGCTATGCCACTGGGACCCTCTATATTGTAAGTGAAAGAGTCTTACATTGTTTTTGCGGGACAATTGGGAGCCCTGAGGACCCTCTATAATGTAAGTGAAGGAGTCCCTGGGACATCTTGTTTTGCGGGACGATTGGGAGCCCTGATTAGGCCCTGACTGGCGTTTTTCTGTTCCAAGCAAACTCGGAATTCGTCCTGAATGAGTTAATCTAATATTCTGATGCCTGAAAGAAACGCGATCATTTACAAAGTGGTTGTGTGAAACGCTGACCTGGTATGTGGACCCTCACGCTCTGTCTCTCCAGCGGCCACTTCTTGTTCCTGTCGTAAGACAGGGGGAGGAACACCTCCTGCCCCGACGCCACCAGCCGGTCGCCCGTGTCCGCGTCCTCGAAGACCCAGGGGTGACTCTCGAAGGTGTTGACGTCCAAGAAGAGGTAAGGGAGGATGTCCCGATACCCCACGCGATCCCCGTCGTAGTTCAACCACAACACCTTGGCTCTGCGCCCGTTGCTGGTGTTCCAAAAGCGCGCAAACGCAAGTTTCTGAAAAGAAAAAAACAACGTAGAGTGGCACAGTCTGTGGTAAAGCATTCGCTTCGTGTCAAGTAAACCCTAGTTCGAACCTGGGTACAGGGGATTTTTTCCTCTCACTTTGCTCTAGGCCTTAACGGGTCTGAATGTGGCAAGGGCTCCCCAGGGACACCCATTTGGGGGTCTATGAAGCACTACAATTCTAAGGGACCCTCTAAAAGAATGTGCTGGGGGTCCCTAGGGATGCACTAG
>CM065707.1:7316304-7334209 GCA_017654935.2 Phymorhynchus buccinoides
AGAGACCTCCATGGCCTACATTTGTACAGCAGTCAGAATCACGTTACTAAACCCCCAATATGGCGGCTTTGCTTCGTCTTGATGCCATGACACGTAACTGTTCCTAGTGCAACAACTGCAACCCCGATGAACCTGAAACTTACAGAATAAGGTGGAAACACCTAACTGTTCCTAGTGCAACAACTGCAACCCCGATGAGCCTGAAACTTACAGATTAAGGTGGAAACACCTAACTGTTCCTAGTGCAACAACTGCAACCCCGATGAGCCTGAAACTTACACAATAAGGTGGAAACACCTAACTGTTCCTAGTGCAACAACTGCAACCCCGATGAGCCTGAAACTTAAAGAATAAGGTGGAAACACCTAACTGTTCCTAGTGCAACAACTGCAACCCCGATGAGCCTGAAACTTACAGATTAAGGTGGAAACACCTAACTGTTCCTAGTGCAACAACTGCAACCCCGATGAGTTATCAGCCTGAAACTTACAGAATAAGGTGGAAACACCTAACTGTTCCTAGTGCAACAACTGCTACCCTGATGAGCCTGAAGCTTACAGAATAAGGTGGAAGCACCTAACTGTTCCTAGTGCAACAACTGTAACCCCGATGAGCCTGAAACTTACAGATTAAGGTGGAAACGTAATTGTCCATTGCAGTTTCGGCCTTCCGGATGTCAGTTATCAGCCTCTAAATGACCAAGGGTCAAAGTTTGGAGGGGACACGTAAGGCTTATGAAGTTCACTTTCGTTCCTCCTCTCCCATATCCAGCTTGAGCTTTTCTCCGCTGCCCCTGACATTGCTTTCAAGGCTCTCTTGACCTCATCTTTCCGGATAATGAGAGATGTTTCATGAGGTCGTAGGCAGACTTGCCTGCAAACCCCCTGGCTCCAATTTCTACAGCAAGGCCTTTGACATGGGAGCCGGATCTCCTCAGGCTGCTGGCAAGACTGGGGTTTAGAGGCAAAGGGGCAGACGCACACGTAATCTTTCTGTTGCACTACTATCCAACTGTGACGATGCATGTGAGGCATGATTCTGATGAAATACTACTGCTTAAATGAATCTGATGAAATCCTATTTTCGAGCTTTAACAATAATATATCATGTTCAGACCCCAATACACAAATCAAGTAAAATGTCTGATACAAAAAATACAGATATTTCATCATATTCGTGTATGGGGGACTAGGCAAATATAGTGAACAATACTTGCATGATATGTAGTTTTTTTTCACCTACGTGAAATCATGCCTTCCAAAATGTGATATTCGGTACGACTGCAGATGGCACGTGTGAGTGGGTCCGCTTTTGGGTTGCCTTTCTTGTCAGGTAATATTTGTTTTCCATGTGCTACCGTCGAAACCCTCTTGTAGTAATATTCGGAGATTGTTGAAGTGTTGTAGTGGATTTCAAGCTGTAGATCGTAACGTTTGGCGAACAAATTTTGTGTACTAATAGTCGGAGAAGCCGATCTATATAACGGTACTATAACCTTGAATTTCTTATAAAGAATTTTTCTTTTGCTGTTTCTAAAACTTTAGCATCTGTGGATAACAAGTCCGCTGGGGGCCAGCGGGGGCCAGGTAACTCCTTAATTGATTATTAAAAGGTGGCACTGACAGGTCGGGTCAGTGCTGCTTTTGATCCAATTATAGACCTAATTATAGATCTACATACAGTAACAGCTTCCAAGCAACAGTATAACTGGAGATATTAATACCTAAGCATAGTACCTTGCCTCCTTTTTCACTATGACATGTTATTAGTGCTAGATCCAATGAAGAGAAGCGGTAGGGGGAAAATGGTTGAGGAAACGTCTGCCGCTCGGTGACACCATGCAGCAGTTTTCAAAAATATGCTTCTGGTAGTATTTTACATAGAAATTTACAATTGATATTAAATATGCTATCAGCAAAGCGTCCATGCAGTTTGTAGCCTTAAACCGTAAGAAATGATGTCTCTGGCCTGCATATATTCATATAAACGGCTATGCATAGCCCCGAAACAGCCATCTTGGATTGTTGTCAATAACTCAAATTGCCCACATTTCTTTCAGCCCGTCCGAGTCCCCCATCAAGATTTCAAATCAGCAATGCGCCCAAAACTGAGATGAAAAGATGCAAAGAAAAAACTACTTTATGATGCATTGCAAGAGTGTCAGACTTTGCGACCCACCGAATCGAGACGACCTCAGAACCTGACTTCTGAAAATGCAGACACATTATATGTTTGCACCTAATTTCTATAACCTATTTGCTTCGCGAGAATTACTACCTCATCTCGTATCACTATACTCAATCCATCACTCTCGTCTCTCTGTGATTAGAGGAGAACGACAAATAAGCCCGTGCAGCATGCACGCCTGATGTGTGTGTGTCGTGTGGACAAGCTGATGCGTAGATGAACGTGCGTGTGGCTGACTGTAGACGCGGGTTTTTTGGTTGATGCCGTGTGCGTGCGTGTTGTGCGTGACTAGTGCTGTATGCTGAGTAGTGCTGTAGTGTGTGTGCTCGTGTGTGTGATGTATTTCGTGCGGCGGGGGAGAGCAACTGCGTGCACGCGGCGTTCAGTGCAGCGAACGTTAGTGTGTGCCCATGCATAGTCATGCCTGTGTGATGATTTTTCGCATTCGTAGCCCGGCGCATGTGTGTGAGTATTTTGTCAGTGTTTATGCAATCGTGAGGATCACTTTGTTTCTTGCCAACCATACATCCATGCAGTGATCTCATACATCATTGTCACTGAGGTTAAACTAAGCAATAGTCATAAATCACCCGTAGAGGAAAACAAAGGGGTGGATCGTCAGCCTGAGTTTCTGACAGCTATCGATTCAAGACGCCGCTAGCTCAATAAGTTGAAGAAGTTGAGAGGGAACGGGCGAGAAGGATTAAGGAAGCGCAGCGGGATGCCCGGGGCGATTCGCTCAGCGAGTTTGCCACCAACGCAAAACTCGCTGCCCAGCAGCGAAATAAGTGATCCGTCAAGCATGACTCGCTAAACGACATTCCCAGATGGTTTGAAATTATGTTTATGCACTTATAATGCCTTGCTGTTTTCAGTTCCTGCCATAATTATGAACTAGTATTTGTGCCTTGCAGGATCCGTTAATGAGACTTGAATGTGGGACCTATGAAGAGTAGGAGGTTACGCTCGTTTCAAAGAAAGAAATTAGGAACGCAAACACTGCTCGCATTAACGCCAATCATATCTGCCCTCTGCGGCTCGCCCAAACCGACAACATTTTCCGGGACCAATCATAGCTGCAAATACCCAGCTGACCATGCGCGTTGCAGACCAAATTAGTACCCCCCCCCCTAGACTAGACTGCATCGAGTTTTGCTAGCAAACCACGTCGACTGGATCACCAGACAGGAACAACAGACTTTCTTAAGGATCAGAACACTCACTGTACAGCCCATCTAGCGTTTCCTCCTAAGAAAATAATAAATCCACTTCCGTCCAAAACAACACTGATGTACTTCCTATGGACGACTGCATGACTTGTCAGATGCCAGAGTCAGCCATTATTTAGGTGGGCGTGCCCAGTCGTGCACGTGCGTCTATTCATTGCCTGTTAATTTAGATAGAAGTTTTCTAATTTTGTAGCATGCCACGCCTAAAAAAAAAATGTTTTGACTATTATACCCTTTCGTGTTGAGCCGATACTCCTTTAGATAAATTTAAAAAACAATAAAAAAAATTGCAGGAAAATAAACAAATATCAAATTAAAAAGGCTTGATCCTATTGCGTGCCGATGAAAATGTCTCGTGCTGAACAACTTTCGCGCGCGCCGCGGCCATATCTAAGCCAGAACGCGCCATTCAGGAAATTAAGACCGTCTGAGAAAGAAGAAAAGTGACCCGCGCCACATACTGCCTTCTTCTCTGTATCCCTGGAAAGGAGTGAAAGAATACGCCTGATTTGCGCACGGTAGATGTGCATATATGATTCTATAGAAACCATAGAGAAAAGTGAGTAGATATTCAGCCGATCTACTGTAAATGGTAGCTTTTACTGGGTGCCGATCTCGACCGCCTTCTTAGGTGGCCTTTACCAGTCGGAATTGACTTCTTATAAAATAAACTCATCATGTTCTAGGGTTCCTAAGTCGCCCCTTTAAGCAGTGCAATTGCTTAGTACCATATGTCCTACTGATTCTGGAGCGTGGACCACAGCACCGGACAGGTAGTGACAGTACATGCCTTCACATGTCACAGTTAACACACACTCTGTTGAAAAGAACGGACCCATGAACAGTACTACCATATTTAGAGCCCACTAGATAGTTCCCAAATCGTTCACAATGGAGGCAGTTCTTAGACTTTCAAGAGAACTATAAATAATCGGAATACATTTACCACACTAGAATATGCGACGAGACTACGCACCTCTCAATCGTCCTACTGCTGTGTGACCCGTTTCCTGGTTGTGCATACTGCTAACATCAATAGTGCTAAAGATGAAAGTGAATAGGAACGATTTTCGGAAAACAGCCTAGGCGCCCGAGTACGCACAAAATTCGCCTGAAAATTAAAGTTGCTCCGTACCTCAATATAACTCGCGATCAAATACCTATAGCTAAACAAGTGCCACACCATGGCCGTCGAAGCCTAGATAAATAAAATGGATTTCCTAGCTCAGGCCCGACACACTGGGCACACCAGTTCTTTTTTAAAAAATAAGGGGTGGCCAGTTGCTACAATAAGGTGATAGAACTTGCACACTGTGACGTAAAAATCACATATTACATCAAATTTTTAGAATGACGCAATGCGTTCTACATAGCTGTGTGTCTCCTCAAACACACGAAACGAAGTGGCTGGGGTGGGGGGGTGGGCGCGCGGGTGGGATCGCGGGGGGGTACATACCTGAAGGTAGAGTAACCGTCCCCGTGAATGACTGATTGAATTAGGCGAGATCACTCCCACACACCATGAAATTACTCCCCTTAATTATTTCCGAACAATTCCTATAGCACCAAAAATGAACATGCTAAACAGAATCGATCCATCATCACTCCAATCTTCGCGTGTCAGAGGTGCCACAAACATCTCTGAAGAACACAGTGCGAAAATAAGATTGATGATTTGAGTCACGTGCTCTGTGTGGCATCGGCTTTAGAATTGATAGTGGGCGAGGGTTTTGTTTTTGTTGTTTGTTTGTTTTTAATTGTTTCAACTGGTCAGAAATTAGGACAATTGTTTTCCTTTTAATGAACATTTTCAGATCAAGTCTCTCATCTCTGTCGCCAGGAAGAAAGAAAACAAAACAACAGAAAACAAAGCAAAACAAAAGAAAACAAAGCAAAACAAAGCAAAACAAAAGAAAACAAAGCAAAACAAAGCAAAACAAAGCAAAACAAAAGCAAAACAAAGCAAAACAAAGCAAAACAAAGCAAAACAAAGCAAAACAAAAGAAAACAAAGCAAAACAAAGCCAAACAAAGCCAACGAACAGACCAGCCAGTTTTTTGCTTTTACAGCTATTACAGGAAGAAAAAGGGCAATAATAATTTATCTGCAGCAATTCCAATTTTAATCGATTTCTAAATAAGCCCCTGTTGCAGCTCAACTGCGCGAATACAAATGTTTTGACTAAGCTAGGACAAATCTTGATCTTAGCCTTTAAACGCAGAAATTCCGTTTGGATTTTTTTCTTATATGTTTGTGTTGAGCAATTTAACCGCATGGCATAACCAAAAAAATCAAAAGCAAACAAGCAACCAGTTCAATTGTTGTTGTTGTTGTTGTTTTTAAAGATTACAGTACAATATATGACATATTTACATTTCTTTCTTGTGTTCAAATACAATTCGCTAATGTATTTGAAGAATGTCAAACACAAAACTCAAAGCAAAGAAAATAAGCTGACTTTGAAGCGTTTCGAGGGGCATCTCGCTCCCTTCGTCAGCGTCGTACTGCTGAGAGGCCCACTGGCGGTTCAGTGCACACGATCGTGACGTGTAAAAGCTCAAGATCATGCACCCACGGTGCATGACTGAGAACCAAGAAATAGTACGTTGAGGGCAGGATATGTCTCCCACGGTTATTTACTAATAATTTTTAAAAAAACTGCCATGTTCCTTTTGTAGATTTCGGAAAAGCTTTTGATTTCAATCTCTGATGAAACTGTTAGCGGGCCAGTAGTATTAAAATGGAATAAATGGTTAAATTGTACATATGTATAAGGTCGAGCATGAATGTAAAAACCAGGATAAGAAGTGGAGCAACATTAACAGATTTTTTAAAATTGTACTAGAGGAGTACTGCAAGGAGACATGTGCAGTCCAGTTTTATTTTAATTATTTGTAAATTAGTTAGCATTAGCGCACACGTACAAACAACTTTTTTTAAATTTCGGTATGGAAGCCCTGTGAATAAGTAAAAGAAAGAAGACCACCTCAAAATAAGTGGACGTGTTTATGTGTCTTTCTTTCTTTTACTTGTTCATGGGGTTTCTACTGAAATAAAAAAGTTCTATTTTCGTGCAAACTTAAGAGATAAATCAAAATGGGAAGAGCGCCGCAGAGTTTCTTTTTGGAGCTAGTTTTATACTTTTTGCAGATTTACTTGGTTTGCTGGCTAATAAAAACAGCAAGTGGTTTACAAAGACAATTAAATAGTTTGTATTCCAGCTGCAGTGAAGTTAGGAATTACAAAGAAAAATATGGACAAAACAAAAATCACTGTGTGCAGGTGGTGTTTGTTTTCACTTCTTATACTAACCCATTTTATATGATACTCACACACACACACCTACTGCAGCAGCCTTTGCAATGTGTGAGCAGGTTATGAGGATTTCGGACATCAAGGGGGGGGGGGGGAAGGGGGGGGGGAGTGAAAGCGTGCCTTGGCCTTGATGCGTACACTATGTTTGAGATAGAGAACTCCAAGGTGTGTGTGTGTGTGTGTGGTGTGTGTGTGTGTGTGTGGTGTGTGTAGTGTGTTGTGTGTGTGTAGTGTGTGTGTGGTGTGTGTGTGTGTGTGTGTGTGTGTGTGTGCATGTGTGTGTGAGTGTGTGCATGTGTGTGTCTGTACGTGTACGTGTGTGCATGCGCGTGTATGTCTCTGTGTGTGTATGCTTAGCGGTAGCGTGCGTGTGTGTGCATGCGCATGCGTGTGTGTTGTGTGTGGAATGTCACCCCCCCCCCCAAGTTCGTGAGGACCCTCTAGGTCCATTCTTACTTGATATTATTGACTTATGTCATTTTGTTGACTGGAGCGGATTAGTGGGTGGGGTGAGGATTTGATTTTGATTTGACTTTGGGATGGCTTGATTTTTTATGTAGATGCCTGGGCGTGTGCGCTACGCGAGTGTGTGTCGTTTCTCATTTCATTTACATTCAATTTCAATTATTATTTTTTAACGACGTCAATATGTTGGCCTTAAGCTGGCGAGTGCGTGTGTCTTCAATTTTTTCTTCGACTGTTTGCATCTGTAATTATTATATCTTATTGTGCATGTGTATATCATTATATGTATCTTATATGATCTGTGTTGTCCTGGTATTCTATTGTGTATTTAAATAGTAGTATTACGTGCCTGTATTATCATGTTCATGTGTGTTTTGTATATGCTTTGTATCTGTAAGGCATGCTTTGAGCTGTTGTAAGGATACTGCTGCCATATAAATAGTAATTATTATTATTATTATATCATAATTCATGTGGCTGTTTTGGCGTTAAGCGTTGTAGCCGTTTGAGGTTTTAACCGAGGCGTGAGCTTAGCGTTACCGCTACACCTATCTTATATTGTTAAAAACTCGGGACTTTATTTTGTGTTGCACTGCCTACGGCACCCGGGCATTGCGAAACCAGTATTGTTCCCACCATCTTTGTATTTCACAAATGTCCTCATAGGTGTGGACCTATTAGCCGTGTGTATGAGGTAAGAGAGCGGAACGTAAGAAAGGCCTACACCGAGGCCCCGTTGGTTTTGCACATCTCAGTATTCTGACCCCCCCTAGTCTAATAGTTTCCTGTCAGACCAACTCACACAAACTTTATTCCGCTGGCTTTGTACTCTCCTCTGTTGCACTGCAGCCAGTATTGCCTTCTCCCACCATACATTTGTATTGTCAAACGTCCCACTTGTGTCTGAATTCACCGACCGAGAGGTCCTCACACTCACTCTGGCTCACGTAAAACATTCCAATTTTACAACGTTTATTATACGATTTCCAGTGTCTGCTATCTCTCACGTCTCTGACAACCAGGGACTGTATTCCACTATGCATGATACAGCATGAGTGACTAATGCATCGAATGCTCAGACTCTGTCAAGCTCTTCTGTATGGTCCTATATAAATCTCTACAGGACATCTAGGTCTAGCCTCTATATAATTGCTTATGACAACCCGCAAGTTGGCTACACCGTGTATACTGCTATAACGTTGTCTGACATATAAAGTCTAGGGCGTGCTAGCACTATATGTGTTTACGCCATCTCAACGTGGACACGCACCCGCCCTATAGTTTTGCAACTGCGTGTGAATATCTTGTATACAAGTCACAAGAGCAACTGTTTTGAGCATATTACATACATGTTATGCTATGTAAGCTTTGATTGTAGTTCATTTAATGTGTTTAAAATGTTGTTTTGATTTGCAAGTTCAGAGTTTATCTAAATTATTACGTTACATACATTTCTTACTGGCTTAAACTGACAAGGATGGAAAATCATAAATTACCTTTTAAAGCTTATAAAATGTTATATGGTCTTCATAGTAAGGGTAGGAAAATGTAAGTGACAGGCGTTCAAAAGTGTTTGCATTCATATGCTTGTTAATTGTTTGGATTAACCAGAGAGTCGAATATATTGCTGCTTTTATTAACTATTTCAAACAAAGAAGTATAGATTGTCGGTGGCAAGACTGGATTGACCACATAAACAGTAAAATAGAAAATAGAGCTTTTAAGACAACGAATTGTATTGAACCACTTTGCTGAAATTGATATGAACAGATACATATTAAGAAGTGCCCTCACAAAGCTTAGATTAGGCGTTTCTCTATCTCTAATAGCTTGTGGTGGCACTTCCTATGTATCTTATTACGCATAACAACTGCTGCAATTTCGTCTTCTTCTTCTCTTCAGGTCACACGGTCAAGCTAAGAAAATTGGGGGGGGGGGGGGGGGGGCAGGTTCTGTTCTTTTCCGTGGACATGCCCCCTTGACTGACATTGAAGGGACAAGGAGGGTGAAGGGAAAGCGGAGGGGAGGGGTGGGGAGGGGGTGTGAAGGGTGACTTGATGGATTATTGGTGTTGTTTCCCTGCACCAGTGACGCACAGTAGGCATCAGCAGTGAAGGCGTTGGGAATGTCCTGCCGCAGATCGTTCCACTCCCTGATCGGTCTTTGGGAGTAAAAGAATTTGACCGATATTTGGTGCGGCACTGGATTCGTTGGAATTGAAGATGGTGTCCATGCCGTTGCCGCTGTCAATCAAATCAAAACACCTTTATTATCTCTAAAAAAAAAAAAAAATTGCGTCCATATGCCACGATTATAACATAGACATTAACATTAAACATATAATGAAATACATTGAACAGTTATACTATCGCAAAGAAGATTAAAGGTATAGAGCACACATGCATTATAATATTTTACAAGGTTAATGAAAACGCATATACATTTGTTTAAACCAAAAAGTACAATTTAAAATGCAACAAAATGTATGATATCTAATTGAACAAAGACCACAATCACAGTCAGAAAAGTATTACACACATTCAGGGTACACACTCTATTTTCATCTCCCCCCCCCCCCCTTCCTCCCCTCACCTCCCATACACTCACTTTACTTAAACGCACATGCTGGCGATAAGTAAGAGACAACAATTTTAAAAGACTCGTAATATGCTTAAGAAATGGATAGAGGAAGGGATAAAAGATTTCAAGCTCTGGGCCCTGGATTTCAGTTTTAAAGTTCTGTAGCGGCGTCCTGATGGTAAAAGATCATAGTGTTTGTTTAAAACGTGAGAAGTATCAATAGCAATCTGCCTGGCCTTCTGTTTTGCACGTCTTTCATACAACTCTTGCATTCCAGTCTCTCTCATCCCAACAACCTTGCTGCACACATTCACTACATCGTTCAACACTTTCTTGCTCCCCACACTCAAACTCCCGAACCAACAAATAAAAGAAACAATGAGCAAGGACTCAATACAAGAGCAATAGTATGCGGGCAAAATACCAGAATCAATGCCAATATTCCCAAGTCTCTGTAAAATAAACATTCTTGATTGGCACTTCTTGTGAATGCACTCTGTGTTTTTATTAAAAGTCAGTTTGTTGTCTAAAATGGTTCCTAAATATGTGTAGTCAGTAACTCTTTCCACAGTTTGACCATCAATGACTACACTTGGAATAGGCAGCGGATCCTTTCGAAAATAAATTAACATTTCGTTAGTTTTCTTAACATTAAGATCAAGATCATTTTATTTGCACCAGAGGGAGAATTTGGCTATTTCATCAAAATATTGAGAGTCAGATTTAGAAAGATCTTGAATAGCAGAATCGTCTGAATATTTAATTATGGGAATATTTTCAGTACCTTGACGGTCATTTGTGTACGGTGTGAATAGAACAGGAGAGAGGACAGTACCTTGGGGAGCGCTGGTTGAAGTAGAGAGTTGAGAGAAGAGTACAGACTGATAGCAGACTGATTGGGTTATGTTGAGAAGAACATTTACAAGCCAGAGAGTCAGTTTAGGATCAACATGGAGGACTAACAGTTTTGCAGTTGATGTCAGTCAGTCTGGCAGGTCATTAATGTAGGCCAGGAACAAACATGGTCCTAGCACTGACCCCTGGGGAACTCCTGACGTGACATCAACAAAGGCAGATCTTGAGCCTTCTACCAGGACTGCTTGGCAGCGATCCCTGAGGAAGCTGGAGATCCATGCGTGGGTGGTGCCCCTGACACCGCAGCGTTGGTGTTTGTGTAATAGCAACCTGAGATGTAACTTAAGAGTATAATGATAATCTTGGAATGTTTGTTGATGAAATGCATGTATGGCATGATGTTTGTGTGTTATCTTTATTCCATGTTATGTTTTCATTTTGTGCAGGTAAGAATGTGTCAGTTTTGCGTAGCTATGATGTAACTGCCCCCATCAGATAGGTTCTTAGGTCTAAAATCTTTTTTAAACAACTCGTGTTCTTATTCGTATTTGTATTATTTTGTACTATGTGTGTGTGTGTGTGTGTGTGTGTTGTGTGTGTGTGTGTGTGTGTGTGTGTGTGTGTATGTGTGTGTGTGTGTGTGTGTGTGTGTGTGTGTGTGTGTGTGTGTGCATGCGTGCATGTGTGCGTGCGTGCGTGTGTGTGTGTTGTGTGTGTGTGTGTGTGTGTGTGTGGTGTGGTGTGTGGTGTGTGTGTGTGTCGTCTCTCTCTCTCTCTCTATCTCGCTCTGGTCTAAATTCCCACTCTACAATTTAATTGCTGCAGATTGTAATTCGTGAATATGTAAAATCAAAATTAATTCTTTTAACGTGAGCATCTATGCCTCTGTCCTAATTTTCGTTTCAATGAGCTAATGGACAAAAAAGACAATAAACCATAATACTCCTCTCCTCTCTCTCTCTCTCTCTCTCTCTATCTCTCTCTCTCTCTCTCTCTCTCTCTCTCTCTCTCATCCTCTTGCACGCTACTTACACGCGGAACATCCATGCTCTTGTGCAAAAGCATTGGGAAGTAAGGCCAAGGTTAATGCAACACTGACTGCTGTGAGAACGGGGCTTGCCAAGGTGAGAGCGGGGCCTGCGCTATGTTAATGACTTCATCTAACGAGACAAGCACAGACACAAGAGATGAATCTGACGAACAAAACTTAGATAGCGTTGACAAACAAGACGCAGATAAAGCTAATGGACAAAAACACAGAGACACTTGACAAACAAAGCACCGAGAAAACTGACGGACAAAACTTAGAGAGAGTTGACAAACGAAGCACAGAGAAAACTGACGGACAAATCACAGAGAAACCTGACGAACAGAACGAAGAAGAGTCGGACCACACTAAGGACACTGCGGCAGCACAGACTGACCAACATTCAAATGTTTCTGGACAACAAACTGACGTTGAACAGAATAATGAAGTACGAAAGTCTGACACTGAAACAGTAGAGACAACTAACAAAGATCTGCAATCTAACGTACGGTCAAGACAAAAAGACAAAGACGACTTGAAGAACAACACAAACGAAAGGCGCAATTCCGTAGGGAAAAATTCACAGCGTGGTCCTGCAGGCAGGCTTAGAAGTACCTCATGTACTAGTGTACCAAAGAAACGGCAAGCAACAATTCATGAAGTGACCAACAAAGGCTCTGAGCCTGGCAAAGCTCACACTGCATAGGGCCTCGGCCAGGCTCATGTCACGAGTACACTTAAATTTGTGACTTACAAGATTGAAGGACTGTCACATGTTTTTGATAATGACATTCGTTCTTATATTAGCAGTTTTCATGTTTGTTTGCTTGTTGAGACATTTGCTACTCAATTTCCAGATCATTTATTTCCTAGTTTTAAATCATTCATCATTCCTGGCGTCAGGTTATCTGATGGTATTACAGCCAGATTATCGGGTGGTTTAGCTCTCCTTGTCAAAAAAGAACTGGCAAAGTATGTGGAACAAGCGTCTGTTGAGTATGATAATGTGGTTGTCATAAAAATGTCTAAAGACCTTTTAGGTACAAATTCGCCTGTAATTCTTATTCCACCCATTAATTCCCAATATTATCGTGATACAGAAATATCAAATGGTGTAGCTCTTCTAGAGCAATGTATTTTAGACATGACAGAGACATTTGGAAACATGCCTTTTTTCCTTATTGGTGATTTCAATGCACGTACTGGTGGTGAGAATAGTAGTGAGAGGAATGACGATGTAGAGGATGACGTATTTTGGAAAGATGATGATGATCATTTGACTTTTCGTGCATCAAAGGACACAGTTTTAAACGATTATGGCAAGTATTTGTTGAATGTGTGTGAGTGCTTTGATTTATTTATTTTGAATGGGGCTGTTAAAGATGACATGAATTTTGGTAACTTTACATACATTTCGCCTACTGGAAATAGTATTGTCGACTATGCTATAATATCCAGAAATCTAAGAAGTAATTGTGTGTCTCTGAACGTTCGACCTAGAATAGAATCCAAACACATGCCCGTCGAAGTCATTTTAAAGTCACAAGTCAGTATCACCAGTGATGGTGGTTTACCTGAAAAATCATACAAATTTGACAAAATAGTCTGGGATGAAATTAAAATTGAAGAGCTTAGAGAAACTATCGATTCCGATAATTTCAAAAAACGTATGGAAAATGCTTGTCGTATTGTCCATAATGATGTAAACGAAGCTGTTGACATTTTTAATGAAGCGTTATTTTCTGCCTGTCAGTGTATGAAGAAAACTATCATAGTTGGCAAAGAAACATCAAACCGTTGGTTCGACAAGGATTGTCGCCAACACAAAAAAGAGCTCCGACATGACTTAAGGCAGTTATATCGCGATCACACAGATGATGATGTAGATGACAAGGAATTAAGAGCAGTTTACAACCAAAAGCGCAGAGAATACAAAACACTGTTGGAAAATAAGCAAAAACAACACCGAAGTGAAGTTTTAGACTCTTTAAACAAAAATATTAACAACTCAGCTGGCTTTTGGAGCAAACTCAAGTCCTTTATATATAAGAAACCAGCAATAAATACGATTAGTGAGGAAGACTGGTTCAAGCACTTTTGTGATGTATTTCAATCCGATGCAAATACTGACAACACAGCAAATCTAGTGGTGATGATGAGTCACAGCAAAATGAAGTCTTTGATCAGATTAACACAGAGTCCCTTGAATGTGACATCACTGAATCTGAAGTGTATTCTGCTGCTCGTTCGTGTGTTTTTCGTTAAAAAAAAAAAAATGGTAAAGCAGACAAGCAGGACCTGATGGGATTGGAGAATAGGGGAAGTATGTTAAAAAATTCTATTACTTACCATTGCTGCTTGCTTTGCTTTTGTGACTTAATGCTTGACAGTAATTTGCTACGTTTGCTTACGATTGCTGTTTTTTTGCATTTGCTTTAACCCCATTGCTCTCTTATTGCTGCTGCTATTGCTCCTTTTTTGGTTGTTTTTGTTCAATGTTTTATTTTTCTTCTGGGAAAGAATATCCTGTACATGGAAAAGCTTATCATACAACCTCTCTTTAAAAAGGGCGACACGAACATACCAGACAATTACAGAGGGATCTCTTTATTGAACATTTGTAGTAAAATATACAGCCATATATTGAATGCCAGATTAACAAAATGGGTAGAAGAAAATGATACTATTAATGAATGTCAAGCTGGTTTTAGGAAAAAGTATAGTACTATTGACCATGTATTTACATTATCTTCTTTGATTCAAAAACAGTTGTTATTACACAAGAAATTATACATTGCTTTTATTGACTTAAGAAAGGCTTTCGATTCGGTTGTACGTAATAATTTATAGTCTATTCTGAAGAAAAGGGGGATTCATGGCAAAATGTATAGGGTATTAACTAGTATGTACAGCGTAGTGAAAGGAAGAGCTAGAAATTGTAATAAACTAGGAGAAGCTTTTTCGTGTCCAATCGGGCTAAAGCAAGGGGAAATTTGTAGTCCACTTCTTTTTTCAATCTTCATAAATGAATTAGCAGAAGAAATTAATTAAAAAAGGGAAACATGGGCTTCAACTCGTACCAGATTTTTTAGAACTTGTTATCCTTATGTTTGCTGATGATATTATTTTGCTTTCAGATTCAGTTAGTGGGTTACAACACCAGTTAAACATTTTACATGACAGAGCAAAAAAGCTTGGCCTAATCGTTAACTTAAATAAATCAAACATAGTAGTGTTTAGAAATGGTGGTTACCTAGCACAACAAGAACAGTGGTTGTATGGTCATTCAAAGATGACAGTAGTGAACATGTATAAATATCTAGGAATTATTTTTTCTACAAGATTGTCATTCACACATGTTTTAATGACATGGCTAGCAAGGCTAGACAAAAAGTAATTCAGATATTCAGGCTTTTGTGGTCTTTGGGTAAAAAATCTCCAGCCATATTTTTCAAACTGCTTGATGCCCAAATCCAACCCATACTTAGCTATGGTGCAGAATTATGGGGTCTCACAGGAAATGTTAATGCCTTAGAAAAGGTTCATCTGTTTGCTCTTAAACAATTCTTGAATGTCAGTATTAGAACACCAAATTGTACGGCATATGGGGAGCTTGGGCGATACCCTCTACACGTCAATTTTCGTGTAAAAGTGAATTAACATTATCTCCATATTCTGAAATACTGCATAAAATCATTTAAAAAGGCTAGGATTAGCTTGATCCCAGGCTAAGACTAACGACTAGGGTTGTCACCACTGTAAGTACATAAAGTTCACGTTTCCTAATAAATGTTAAATGCAAAACTCTACTCTCTATCTTTTCCGTCCATTCTGCTAGAGAACAAATTGAGAATGATGTTCAATTTTTGGTTTTAAATGCCCAATGACTATAAGACACTACGCCACAGACTATCATTCCAATAAAAACACTTTAATATCAACCATCTCTATTCAAACACTAGCACAATGCCTCATCTTACTCCGAAAACAAATAGCGTAATCATATTAGGTTGCTTTCTGTACCTCGAAAAAGCATTCAAGTTACGATCAAAATTATGCCTATGAAGAGATCTATAGTAACTTGCCATGATGATCAGAGTTTGTTTATTAGATTCATTCATAGACATGTAATTAAATGTCTTTGTGGCATTTTTTGTTGTTGAGAAAATATAAATGTTATGTGTTGAATAATGTCTAATTATGTTTAAAACAGAATTTTGTCCATTCTCTTTCTGCATGAATAACAAGCTTTGTTTAACAATCAAGTGATATGGGCAGTCATGGCCTAATCATTGAAACATTCAGTGTCCAAGTGTCCAGCTCTCTCTCGTCTCGTTCCTCTCCTTCTCTCTCTCTCGTCTCTCTCTCTCGCTCTCTCTCTCTCTCTTGCACGCTACTTACACGCGGAACATCCATGCTCTTGTGCAAAAGCATTGGGAAGTAAGGCCAAGGTTAACTCAACACTGACTGCTACTTCTGCGAACCTTGCACACCTAATTGGCTTCTGTCCAGGCATAAAATACTTAATAAAACAAACAGACATGAACATCACACTTTTGCAGAAAAATGAATCAAACTGTGAATTTAGACTGACAGTATTTAGAAGATATCCACTCTGGTCCGGGAAACATCAGAAAGTGGTCTATGGGACGTGTGGAGGTTCCACCCCTTACTGTCATCTACACCTGGAAGTGCCACAAGGGATGTTCGCTCTTGTCCGCGTTCGTATACTAGGAGTGTCTAAATGGTATGCGTATTCCTCCTAGTCACCCCTTCCCGTAATGTATATGGGTATGTCAGATTGATTATACAAGTGCAGGGGATATACAACATAAATCCAGAAATTATAACATTGTAATCAACACACGCTGATAAAGAAGTTTGATTTTTATTCGTTTCAAAGATATGTGTGGCATTACTTAACTGTTTTAATACACCTATTGCTTGACGTTGATGTAAACAAACAAAGTTGCTAAAAATACCTGAATTCTTATCAGCGAACATATATGTGCTCTCGACTGCATTCGGGATTATCTCGATACGCTCCGCGCCATGTCTCCATATTATAGTGTAACAGAGGAATTAAGGGGACCATCTAGGAGGTCGATTATTCTCAGTATACAACAAATCAGCTTTCCCAACATCTGTTCTGAAGAATTACAACTCATGGTAAAATATAAAACATCTGACATATCCGATCAGCGTTCTGAAGTACTATGCAATGATGTCCCACGCCATCTTCGTGTTACTACTCTAAGCGGTGTAACCTCTATTGTTAGGTTATCCACGAAAGCTGAAAATCACTTTCTATTGCTCCCTTGGGAGAGAGCCATTTAAAACGTCCATTGATTTCTTCAACTGTCCATACCAATACTCCAGTTTCAAATCTCACGTGGACGCAATCTGAGGAAGGATGTGGTGCAGATGGGGGATGAAACAGAACACTGGCCTTCCAGCAGTCATGGCTGTAAAGGAATGGTGGCTTCTCACAAACAAATGCTTTTACGCTTTGGTTTTTTCGTTTATTCGAAAACAAAAAACGTTTTGCTGTTGGCGGGATATACGCCAATTCAATTAAGGAAGGGACTGGTTCCGTTAAAACAAGACAGGAAAAACAAAAGGAATGGCTCTCACATTTTTAACAGATTCAGTACTTACACATTTCGGTATGATCAGGGTTGGAACAAAATATATTTTATATACGCAGATTTCGTAAATGGTCTGATGCTACAGTTATACATTATGAACCACTTTAGGGACGATGGAAAGATTTACACCTGAATATCAGTTAAGCCGAACATTCAAAGGAGAAGTCCAAGATTGGCAATTGCTCAACTCTTTTCAATTTATCATTCTAAAAAGGTTAGTAGACACGTCACCACATTTCCACATAGCGTTTGTGTGAAAGAATACACAAAATCTCATAATACAACAAATTAACATATTACAATTACTTGCAGCCAGGTGGAGGAGCAAACGTCTAAAAAGACAAAGAAAATGTTGTCATTTTGTAAACGAGGGAAAATGGCACACAATTATTTTATTTGACCCACAAATTTTTGTTGTAATGTGTAATATAAAATATTTGAGATTTGCTGGTCTTGAATACTTCAAAACTTCAAAAAATCATACTTTTTTCCCCTAAACCCTTTTCATCTATCATTTTATTTTTCATTATTATCAAAATACTACTCATTTCACTTCTCTTTTCTTCTATTCTATTCTCTATCCGCGTTGCATCCACCTG
>CM065707.1:7334709-7349779 GCA_017654935.2 Phymorhynchus buccinoides
ACTAAACACCCGATAATCTGGCTGTAATACCATCAGATAACCTGACGCCAGGAATGATGAATGATTTAAAACTAGGAAATAAATGATCTGGAAATTGAGTAGCAAATGTCTCAACAAGCAAACAAACATCGAAAACTGCTAATATAAGAACGAATGTCATTATCAAAAACATGTGAAAGTCCTTCAATATTGTAAGTCACCAATTTAAGTGTACTCGTGACATGAGCCCGGCCGAGGCCCTATGCAGTGTGAGCTTTGCCATGCTCAGAGCCTTTGTTGGTCACTTCATGAATTGTTGCTTGCCGTTTCTTTGGTACACTAGTACATGAGGTACTTCTAAGCCTGCCTGCAGGACCACGCTGTGAGTTTTTCCCTACGGAATTGCGCCTTTCGTTTGTGTTGTTCTTCAAGTCGTCTTTGTCTTTTTGTCTCGACCGTACGTTAGGTTGCAGGTCTTTGTTAGTTGTCTCTACTGTTTCAGTGTCAGACTTTCGTACTTCATTATTCTGTTCAACGTCAGTTTGTTGTCCAGAAACATTTGAATGTTGGTCAGTCTGTGCTGCCGCATTGTCCTTAGTGTGGTCCGACTCTTCTTCCTTCTGTTCGTCAGGTTTCTCTGTGATTTGTCCGTCAGTTTTCTCTGTGCTTCGTTTGTCAACTCTCTCTAAGTTTTGTCCGTCAGTTTTCTCGGTGCTTTGTTTGTCAAGTGTCTCTGTGTTTTTGTCCATTAGCTTTATCTGCGTCTTGTTTGTCAACGCTATCTAAGTTTTGTTCGTCAGATTCATCTCTTGTGTCTGTGCTTGTCTCGTTAGATGAAGTCATTAACATAGCGCAGGCCCCGCTCTCACCTTGGCAAGCCCCGTTCTCACAGCAGTCAGTGTTGCATTAACCTTGGCCTTACTTCCCAATGCTTTTGCACAAGAGACATGGATGTTCCGCGTGTAAGTAGCGTGCAAGAGGAGAGAGAGAGAGAGAGAGAGAGAGAGAGAGAGAGTGAGAGAGAGAAGAGATTCTCGAGAGATTCGAGAGAGAGAGAGAGAGAGAGAGAGAGAGGATATTATGGTTTTTATGTCTTTTTTGTCCATTAGCTCATTGAAACGAAAATTAGGACAGAGGCATAGATGCTCACGTTAAAAGAATTAATTTTGATTTTACATATTCACGAATTACAATCTGCAGCAATTAAATTGTAGAGTGGGAATTTAGACCAGAGCGAGATAGAGAGAGAGAGAGAGACACAACACACAACACACACACACACACACCACACACACACACACACCACACACACACACACGCCCACGCACGCACACACACACACAACACACCACACACACCACACACACACACACACACACACACATACACACACAAGAACACACAAAAAACACACACACACCACACACACACACACACACACACACACACACATAGTACAAAATAATACAAATACGAATAAGAACACGAGTTGTTTAAAAAAGATTTTAGACCTAAGAACCTATCTGATGGGGGCAGTTACATCATAGCTACGCAAAATTGACACATTCTTACCTGCACAAAATGAAAACGTAGCATGGAATAAAGATAACATACAAACATCATGCCATACATGCATTTCATCAACAAACATTCCAAGATTATGATTATACTCTTAAGTTACATCTCAGGTTGCTATTACACAAACACCAACGCTGCGGTGTCAGGGGCACCACCCACGCATGGATTTCCCGCTTCCTCAGGGATCACTGCCAAGCAGTCCTGGTAGAAGGCTCAAGACCTGCCTTTGTTGATGTCACGTCAGGAGTTCCCCAGGGGTCAGTGCTAGGACCATGTTTGTTCCTGGCCTACATTAATGACCTGCCAGACCGACTGACATCAACTGCAAAACTGTTAGTCCTCCATGTTGATCCTAAACTGACTCTCTGGCTTGTAAATGTTCTTCTCAACATAACCCAATCAGTCTGCTATCAGTCTGTTCTCTTCTCTCAACTCTCTACTCCAACCAGCGCTCCCCAAGGTACTGTCCTCTCTCCTGTTCTATTCACACCGTACACAAATGACCGTCAAGGTACTGAAAATATTCCCATAATTAAATATTCGGACGATTCCGCGATTCAAATCTGTAAAATTCTGATTCACTATGTTCATAAAATAGCCAAATTCTCCCTCTGGTGCAAATAAAATGATCTTGATCTTAATGTTAAGAAAACTAACGAAATGTTAATTTATTTTCGAAAGGATCCGCTGCCTATTCCAAGTGTGGTCATTGATGGTCAAACCTGTGGAAAGAGTTACTGGACTACACATATTTAGGAACCATTTTAGACAACAAACTGACTTTTAAAAAAAAAAAACACAGAGTGCATTTCACAAAGAAGTGCCAATCAAGAATGTTTATTTTACAGAGAGTTAGGAATATTGGCATTGATTCTGGTATTTTACCCGCATACTATTGCTCTTGTATTGAGTCCTTGCTCATTGTTTCTTTTATTTGTTGGTTCGGGAGTTTGAGTGTGGGGAGCAAGAAAGTGTTGAACTATGTAGTGAATGTGTGCAGCAAGGTTGTTGGGATGAGAGAGACTGGAATGCAAGAGTTGTATGAAAGACATGCAAAACAGAAGGCCAGGCAGATTGCAATTGATACTTCTCATGTTTTAAACAAACACTATGATCTTTTACCATCAGGACGCCGCTACAGAACTTTAAAACTGAAATCCAGGGCCCAGAGCTTGAAATCTTTTATCCCTTCCTCTATCCATTTCTTAAGCATATTACGAGTCTTTTAAAATTGTTGTCTCTTACTTATCGCCAGCATGTGCGTTTAAGTAAAGTGAGTGTATGGGAGGTGAGGGGAGGAGGGGGGGGGGAGATGAATAGTCGTTCCTCTCCTCAAGAAAAACGGTCTCAGACCAGACGAACTGAAAAACTACAGGCCTATCTCTCATCTACCGTTTCTCTCCAAAATCCTCGAAAAAGTTGTCCTTGTACAGCTTGAACACCACTTAACCCAAAACGATCTGTATGAAGTCCATCAATCCGCGTACAGACAAAATCATAGCACAGAAACAGCACTACTCAATGTCACAGACAGTCTCCTTCGCTCAGCTGACAACAAACTCGCATCACTTCTCACTTTACTCGACCTCAGTGCCGCGTTCGACACTATAGATCACAGCATTCTGCTGCAGAGGTTGTCAGTGTCCTTTGGTGTCACTGGGACTGCTCTAGAATGGTTCAGGTCTTACCTGACTGGCAGAACGCAGTCTGTGTCCATTGGCAGCAATGTCTCCTCATCAGTGCCCCTAAAATTTGGCGTCCCTCAGGGCTCCGTTTTAGGTCCTCTTCTTTTCTCCCTGTACATTCAACCCTTGTCCGAAGTCATAGAACAGTACAAAATCCTTCATGAGAAATTCGCGGATGACACTCAACTACTTGACGCAACCGAGGCTGTCGCTTTCCAAAATCTGATCTCCACTTTTGAGTCTTGCTTTCAGTCCATAAAATCTTGGATGCTCAGTAACAAACTCAAATTAAATGACGAGAAGACTGAGGCCGTAGCTGTTGGCTCGCGCTCAGTCTTGGACCAAGTTAGCGTCGCGTCTGTGCAGGTTGGCACAAATACCATTCCCTTCAAAGACAGCGTGAAGGATCTGGGTGTCCATTTGGACAGTTCTTTGTCCATGGACACCCAGATCAGCCACTTGTGCCGTTCCGCCTACCTCGCTCTGAGACAGATTGCTTCAATCCGTCCTTCACTCTCTGAAAAAGCCGCTACTCAACTAGTATGTTCGTTGGTCTTTTCCAAACTTGACTATTGCAATGCAACTCTTGCCGGACTCCCCGCAGTTCAAATCAATCGTCTCCAAAGAATACAAAACAATGCAGCCAGACTCGTCCTGAGGAAATCAAAAAGAACCCATGTCACCCCCCTTCTGATCAAACTACACTGGCTGCCAATTCATGCTCGCATTGAGTACAAACTAGCAATCCTCGCTTTCCGCCTTTTTCAAAACACTTTGCCAACATACCTGTCCAACCATCTCATCACCTATCAACCATCCCGCACTCTCCGTTCTAGCAGCGAGAAACTCCTCAAAGTCCCCCGCATGAAACTTAAGTCCTTTGGTCACCGCTCTTTCAGCTATCAAGTACCCACCATCTGGAACTCGCTCCCCTTCTACCTCCGGTCTGCTCTGTCCCTGTCTGCATTCAAGTCTGGCCTTAAGACTCATCTGTTCAAAAAGTTCCTTTCCCCTTCATAATTTCAATTTCAATCTCACACACAAACCCCGTGTAAAGTGTGCCTCTGCGTGTGTGTGTGTGCGCGTGCGTGTGCGTGTATATATGTGTATGTATATATATATATATATATATATATATATATATATATATAATATATATATATATATATATATATATTATATATATATATATATATATATGTATATATGTATGTGTATGTGTGTATTATATATATATATAATATTATATATATATATATATATATGTGTGTGTGTGTGTGTGTGTGTGTGTGTGTGTGTGTGTGTTCTTTCTCTCTGTCTCTCCCTCTCTCTTTCTCCATCTTTCTTTCTCCCCCTCCCCACTCCCACACCCCCCAGGTATGCCCTTTATGGCCCTTTCATCCCCCCGAACTATGCCCTTTCAGCCCCCGCTCTGTCACCCCCCCCTCTGTCCCCCCCCCCCCTCTCTCCTTCGCTCTCTCTGCCTTTCTCGTAATATTGTTTTACATTCACATATTGTTTTGGGAATTTGTGAGCTCGTATGACACCCCCCCTCTCCCTCCCCGAGAATTTGTGAGTGCATAAATGGCGTGCGTGTTGAAAGGGTGAGGTGTGTGTGGGTCTGTTTGTCCATGCCTTGATCTTTATTTTTATTTTTTTAAATCCCCTTCTTTGAAATTGTGTCAATAATGTGTATGTGAAATACTACATCCGTGGGATGAACGGCGTGAGTTGGTTGTTGTTGTTTTTTGGGGGTTTTTCCCCCTCTCGTAATATTGTAAAGCGCTCTGAGGATGATTTTTTATCATCGAAGAGCGCTATAGAAGCTTTATTTATTATTATTATTATTACTCTGAATGTGTGCAATACTTTTCTGACTGTGATTGTGGTCTTTGTTCAATTAGATATCATACATTTTGTTGCATTTTAAATTGTACTTTTTGGTTTAAACAAATGTATATGCGTTTTCATTAACCTTGTAAAATATTATAATGCATGTGTGCTCTATACCTTTAATCTTCTTTGCGATATTATAACTGTTCAATGTATTTTATTGTATGTTTAATGTTAATGTCTATGTTATAATCGTGGCATAGGGACGCAATTTCTCTTTTTTAGAGATAATAAAGGTGTTTTGTTTGATTGACATCGGCAACGGCATGGACACCATCTTCAATTCCAACGAATCCAGTGCCGCACCAAATATCGGTCAAATTCGTTACTCCCAAGGACCAGCAGGGAGTGGAACGATCTGCGGCAGGACATTCCCAACGCCTTCACTGCTGATGCCTACTGTGCGTCACTGGTGCAGGAAACAACAACAATAATCCATCAAGTACCCTTCACCCCCCTCCCCACCCCTCCCTCCCCTCCGCTTTCCCTTCACCCTCCTTTGTCCCTTCAATGTCAGTCAAGGGGGCATGTCCACGGAAAAAGAACAGACCTGCCCCCCCCCCCCCCCCCCCATTTCTTAGCTTGACCGTGTGACCTGAAGAGAAGAAGAAGACGAATTGCAGCAGTTTTTATGCGTAATAAGATACATACGAAGTGCCACCACAAGCTATTAGAGATAGAGAAACGCCTAATCTAAGCTTTGTGAGGGCACTTCTTAATATGTATCTGTTCATATCAATTTCAGCAAAGTGGTTCAATACAATTCGTTGTCTTAAAAGCTCTATTTTCTATTTTACTGTTTATGTGGTCAATCCAGTCTTGCCACCGACAATCTATACTTCTTTGTTTGAAATAGTTAATAAAAGCAGCAATATATTCGACTCTCTGGTTAATCCAAACAATTAACAAGCATATGAATGCAAACACTTTTGAACATTCTGTCACTTACATTTTCCTACCCTTACTATGAAGACCATATAACATTTTATAAGCTTTAAATGGTTTGAGGTTTTCCATCTTTGTCAGTTTAAGCCAGTAAGAAATGTATGTAACGTAATAATTTAGATAAACTCTGAACTTGCAAATCAAACAACATTTTAAACACATTAAATGAACTACAATCAAGCTTATGCATAACATGCAGTATGCTCAAAACAGTTCTCTTGGACTTGTTTACAAGATCTTCACACGCAGTTGTAAAAACTAGTCTGGGCCTGTATTCACGTTTGAGATAGCATGAGACTTAGCATGATGCTAACTTATAAGCTCTTCCAATGTCCTGTAGGATTTAATAGGACTTTTGGAAGAGCTTCTAAGTTAGCATCATGCTAAGTCTCATGCTATCTCAACGTGAATACAGGCCCTGGTTGTAAAGAATACAATTAAATAATAATAATAAAGGTGAAAATGATGTTTTACGTCCTCTCGGTCATAGACACATATGGGACATTTGTAAATACAAAGATGGTGGGAACAATACTGGCTGCAATGCCCGGAGGCAGTGCAACACAAGTAAAGTCCCGAGTTTTTAACAATATAGATAGGTGTAGCGGTAACCACGCCTCGGTTAAACCTCAACGGCTATGGTACCGCCACACCAATAATAATAAAATAATAATTAATAACATTTATATGGCGCAGTATCCTGACAACAGCTCAAAGCGCCTTACAGATACAACGCATATACAAAACACACATGAACATGATAATACAGGCACGTAATACTACTATTTAAATACACAATAGAATACCAGGACATACAGATAATATAAGATACATATAAATATACACATGCACAATAAGAGATAATAATTACAGATGCAAACGGAAGAAAAAATGAAAACACACGCACTCGCCAGCTTAAGGCCAACATATTGACGTCGTTAAAAAATAATAATTGAAAATTAATGTAAATGAAGAGAAACGACACACACTCGCGTACGCCCAGGCACACATAAAAAATCAAACCCAAAGTCAAATCAAAATCAAATCCTCACCCCACCCACTAATCCGCTCCAGTCAACAAAATGACATAAGTCAATAATAAAGTAAGAATGGAGAGGGGAGGGGGGGGGGGGTGATTCCCACACACAACACACACGCATGCGCATGCACACACGCACGTACCCAAGCATACACACACAGAGACATACACGCGCATGCACACACACGTACACACAGACACACACATGCACACACACACACACACATGCACACACTCACACACACACACACACACACACACACACACACACACACACACACACACACACACACACACACACACACACACACACACACACACACACACACCTTGGAGTTCTCTATCTCAAACATAGTGTACGCATCAAGGCCAAGGCACGCTTTCACTCCCCCCCCCCTCCCCCCCCCCCCCTTATGTCCAATCCTCATAACCTGCTCACACTTGCAAAGGCTGCTGCAGTAGGTGTGTGTGTGAGTATCATATAAAATGGGTTAGTATAAGGTGAAAAAAACACCACACAGTGATTTTTGTTTTGTCCATATTTTCTTGTAATTCTAACTTCACTGCAGCTGAATACAAACTATTTAATTGTCTTTGTAAACCACTTGCTGTTTTTAATAGCAAAACCAAGTAATCTGCAAAAAGTAATAAAACTAGCTCCAAAAAGAAACTCTGCGCTTTCCATTTTGATTTATCTCTAAGTGCACGAAAATAGAACTTTTTATTTCAGTAGAAACCCCATGAACAAGTAAAAGAAAGAAAGACACATAAACACGTCCACTTATTTTGTTCCTTCTTTCTTTTACTTATTCACAGGGCTTCCATACCGAAATTTAAAAAACGTTGTTTGTACGTGCGCTAATGCTAACTAATTTACAAATAATTAAAATAAAACTGGACTGCACATGTCTCCTTGCAGTACTCCTCTAGTACAATTTTAAAAAATCTGTTAATGTTGCTCCACTTCTTATCCTGGTTTTTACATTCATGCTCTTTATACATATGTACAATTTACCATTTATTCCATTTTAATACTACTGGCCATAACAGTTTCATAGAGATTGAATCAAAAGCTTTTCCGAAATCTACAAAAGGAACATGCAGTTTTTTTATAAATTATTAGTAAATAACCGTGGGAGACATATCCTGCCCTCAACGTACTATTTCTTGGTTCAGTCATGCACCGTGGGTGCAGTCTTGAGCTTTACTCACGATCGTGTGCACTGAACCGCCAGTGGCCTCTCAGCAGACGACGCTGACGAATGGAGCGAGATGCCCCCGAACGCTTCAAAGTCAGCTTATTTTCTTTGCTTTGAGTTTTGTGTTTGACATTCTTCAAATACATTAGCGAATTGTATTTGAACACAAGAAAGAAATGTAAATATGTCATATATTGTACTGTAATCTTTAAAAACAACAACAACAACAACAATTGAACTGGTTGCTTGTTTGCTTTTGATTTTTTTGGTTATGCCATGCGGTTAAATTGCTCAACACAAACATATAAGAAAAAAATCCAAACGGAATTTCTGCGTTTAAAGGCTAAGATCAAGATTTGTCCTAGCTTAGTCAAAACATTTGTATTCGCGCAGTTGAGCTGCAACAGGGGCTTATTTAGAAATCGATTAAAATTGGAATTGCTGCAGATAAATTATTATTGCCCTTTTCTCCTGTAATAGCTGTAAAACAAAAAACTGGCTCTTCGTTGCTTTGGCTTTGTTTTGCTTTGTTTTGCTTTGTTTTGCTTTGTTTTGCTTTGTTTTGCTTTGTTTTCTTTTGTTTTGCTTTGTTTTGCTTTGTTTTCTTTTGTTTTGCTTTGTTTTGCTTTGTTTTCTTTTGTTTTGCTTTGTTTTGCTTTGTTTTCTTTTGTTTTGCTTTGTTTTCTGTTGTTTTGTTTTCTTTCTTCCTGGCGACAGAGATGAGAGACTTGATCTGAAAATGTTCATTAAAAGGAAAACAATTGTCCTAATTTCTGACCAGTTGAAACAATTAAAAACAAACAAACAACAAAAACAAAACCCCGCGCCTACTATCAATTCTACAGCCGATGCCACACAGAGCACGCGACTCAAATCATCAATCTTATTTTCGCACTGTGTTCTTCAGAGATGTTTGTGGCACCTCTGACACGCGAAGATTGGAGTGATGATGGATCGATTCTGTTTAGCATGTTCATTTTTGGTGCTATAGGAATTGTTCGGAAATAATTAAGGGGAGTAATTTCATGGTGTGTGGGAGTGATCTCGCCTAATTCAATCAGTCATTCACGGGGAGGTTACTCTACCTTCAGGTAGACACCCCCCCCCCCCCCCCAGCCCTCGCTTCGTGTGTTTGAGGAGACACACAGCTTGTAGAACGCATTGCGTCATTCTAAATTTGATGTAAGTTGATTTTACGTCACAGTGTGCAAGTTCTATCACTTTTTAGAAACTGGCCACCCCTTATTTTTCTAAAAAAATGTTTGCAAGTCGCTGACTGGCATCCTGTAGTTTCAAGCTTCGACGCCATTGTTGCATTGTTGCTATGGTATTTGACCGAGTAATTGAGGTAAGCAACTCTAATTTTCACGAAGTGCTCTCCCCTAGCTGTTTTCCGAAAATCGTCTATTCCTTTAAGCAATGTACAGTATTCACAGGAAAAGTGTCACACAGCGGAGTGAGTGGTGGTGTGGTAAATGTATTCCATTTATTTAAAGTTCTCTAAACAAGAACGGAAAATGGAACTATCAGTGCCTAAATATACTGTTCATTCCCTTTCAAAGGTGTGTTAACTGTACTGTACATGTACTGCACCTGTCCGGTGCGCCACGTCCAGAATCAGTAGGACTATGGTACTACATTGCCTTAAAGGGGCACCCTGACTGATGAGTTTTTATAAGAAACACGTCGAGATCACCAGGAAAACACCATTTACAGAGATCGCAACACTCACTTTGCTCTGGTTTCCTAGAAATCAAACCGTCAAATCGGCGATTCCTCCTTTCAGTGAAAGAGAAGGCGTGTGCCGTCACTTTTCTAATGGCCGCCAAATTGTTCGCACGACATTTTCGCAATACAAGCCTTTTTATTTTATTTGTTTTCAATTTTTTACAATTTATCTGAAGGAGTTTCGCTCACAACAAAGGAAATAGCTCCCTTTTTTTTTTACTGCACTACAAAAATAGAAAACGCTTCAACCACAATGAGTGACCTCCACCCACCCCATCCAAAATGGCTACTCTCTCCAGCATCTCCTCCAAGGAAGAATCGCTGTTTTGACGGTTTAATTTCTAGGAAACCAGAGCGAAGTGAGTGTTCCGATCCTTGAAAAGGCTGTCTTTCTGGTGATCTCGACGTGTTTCTTGCAAAAACTCATCAGTCAGGGACAATTTGTCAAGCGCAGGCGCTGGTAGTTGCACTAGGATGCCCGAAAATTTGTCGGGTGCAGCGCAGGGCAGAATGATTGCGTTAATGCACATTGTTGCGTTTCTTTCTTTGAACAGTGTAACTTCCACTCTTCATGCCCATCTCATACTGGCCAACGAAATACAATATAATTATGCAGAACTGAAACAGAAGCTATAAGTCAAACATTCAAACACTGATGGCTTTCGAATCATTGACGACACTTTTCCTTCTGCACATTCGTTGCCCCCCCCCCCCCCCCCCCTCCTTCCTCTCCCATCCCTAAACCTCTTGATTTGCGTTTTGAATCGATAGCTATTTTCTTCTACCGGTGATTTATGACTATTGCTTAGTTTAACCTCAGTGACAATGATGTATGAGATAACTGCATGGATGTATGGTTGTTAAGGAACAAATTGATCCTCACGCATGCAGAAACACTGAAACAATACTCACACATATGCTACGAATGCACACACACACATGTATGCATACACACATAACGTTCGTGCACGCGTGCTCGCACGCACAACACACACACACACACACACACACACACACACACACACACACACACACACACACACACACACGCACACACACACACACACGTGCATGCATGCACCCCATTTGTGTCTCTTCTAATCACAGAGAGAGAGAGAGAGAGAGAGAGAGAGAGAGAGAGGGAGAGAGAGAGAGAGAGAGAGAGAGAGAGAGAGAGAGAGAGAGAGAGAGAGAGAGATTCTCTAAGCAAATAGGCATACAACAGGTGAAGAATAAAGCCCTTCAGAACAGGTTATAGTCCGTGGTGCCAAAGCTGACACCTTGCAATGCATCATAAAGTTTTTTTCTTTGCACTTTTCATCTCAGTTTCCATTGCTGATTTGAAATCTGATGGGGACCAGGCTGAAAAATGTGGGCAATTTGAGTTATTGACAACAATCCAAGATGGCTGCCCGTGATATGAATATATGCAGGCCAGATAGATCATTTCTTTGGCTTAAGGCTACAAACTGCATGGACGCTTTGCTGATAGCAGTTTAATATCAATTGTAAATTTCTATGTAAAATACTACCAGAAAATATTTTTGAAAACTGCTGCATGGTGTCACCGAGAGGCAGACGTTTCCTCAACCATTTTCCCCCTACCGCTTCTCTTCATTGGATCTAGCACTAAACATGTCATAGTGAAAAAGGAGGCAAGTTACTATGCTTAGGTATTAATATCTCCAGTTATACTGTTGCTTGGAAGCTGTTACTGTAAGTAGATCTATAATTAGGTCTATAATTGGATCAAAAGCAGCACTGACCCGACCTGTCAGTGCCACCTTTTAGTAATCAATTAAGGAGTTACCTGGCCCCCGCTGGCCCCCAGCGGACTTGTTATCCACAGACGCTAAAGTTTTAGAAACAGCAAAAGAAAAATTCTTTATAAGAAATTCAAGGTTATAGTACCGTTATATCGAGCATCTTCTCCGACTATTAGTACAAATTGTGCCAACGTTACGATCTACAGCTTGAAATCCACTACACCACTTCAACACTTCCGCATATTTTACAAGAGGGTTTAGGTAGCATGGACAAAATACTGACAAGAAAGGCAACCAAAGGGACCAACTCACACGTGCAGCTGCATTCGTACGAATATCACATTTTTGAGGCATGATTCTCGTGAAAAACTACATATCATGCAAGTATTGTTCACTATATTTGTTAGTCCCCCATACGCGAATCTGATGAAATATGTGTATTTTTTGTATCAGACATTTAACGAGATTTGTGTATTGGGGTCTACATGAATATATTATTATTGTAAACGAAAATAGGATTTCAACGGATTCATTTTAGACAGTAGTATTTCATCAGAATCATGCCTCACATGCATCGTCACAGTTGGATAGTAGTGCAACAGAAAGTTTACGTGTGCGTCGGCCCCTTTGCCTCTAAACCCCAGTCTTGCCAGCAGCCTGAGGAGATCCGGCTTCCATGTCAATGTCCTCGCTGTAGAAATTGGAGCCAGGGGGTTTGCAGGCAAGTCTGCCTACGACCTCATGAAACATCTCTCATTATCCGGAAAGATGAGGTCAAGAGAGCCTTGAAAGCAATGTCAGGGGCAGCGGAGAAAAGCTCAAGCTGGATATGGGAGAGGAGGAACGAAAGTGAACTTCATAAGCCTTACGTGTCCCCTCCAAACTTTGACCCTTGGTCATTTAGAGGCTGATAACTGACATCCGAAAGGCCGGAACTGCAATGGACAATTACGTTTCCACCTTAATCTGTAAGTTTCAGGCTCATCGGGGAGGCAGTTGTTGCACTAGGAACAGTTAGGTGCTTCCACCTTATTCTGTAAGTTTCAGGCTCATCAGGGTAGCAGTTGTTGCACTAGGAACAGTTAGGTGTTTCCACCTTATTCTGTAAGTTTCAGGCTCATCGGGGTTGCAGTTGTTGCACTAGGAACAGTTAGGTGTTTCCACCTTATTCTGTAAGTTTCAGGCTCATCGGGGTTGCAGTTGTTGCACTAGGAACAGTTAGGTGTTTCCACCTTATTCTTTAAGTTTCAGGCTCATCGGGGTTGCAGTTGTTGCACTAGGAACAGTTAGGTGTTTCCACCTTATTCTGTAAGTTTCAGGCTCATCGGGGTTGCAGTTGTTGCACTAGGAACAGTTAGGTGTTTCCACCTTAATCTGTAAGTTTCAGGCTCATCGGGGTTGCAGTTGTTGCACTAGGAACAGTTAGGTGTTTCCACCTTATTCTGTAAGTTTCACGCTCATCGGGGTTGCAGTTGTTGCACTAGGAACAGTTACGTGTCATGGCATCAAGACGAAGCAAAGCCGCCATATTGGGTAGTCACGTGATTTCTGACTGATGTACAATGTAGCCATGGAGGTCTCTGAAGACCCTCTGTGTATCAGTACACTTTTTGTCCCACGAATCCTTGAAAGAAATAAACTACTCTATGCTTTTCCCGAAAATTCCCACACTGGTTGTGTACCTGCGCTTGATCACGTGAGTAAAAGCACATTCGTCCCAAAACACGGAATGCTCGTTCCTCATGATGTCGCTTTCAATACTCATGCTTGATGCTTGAGTTATGTAATGTTTTCTTTAAAGACAACCTGCATTTGAAGAAATGTGCAATATATGTTGCGTTTCTTTTCTTTTAAAAGTGAGTAAAAAGTTTAATTTCGATTAAAACACACACGCAAGCACACACACACACACACCACACACACACACACACACACACACACACACACACACACACACACACACACACACACACACATACACACACACACACACACACACACACACACACACACACACACACACACACACACACACACACTAAGCCAGCAGTTTGGCACAGAGAAAACTACACACAAAAGCTTTCTGCTGCAAAATGCTTTTATGCTTGTGCCACACAGAGTCACTCGCTCAAGTGTTGCCTCCTGCACCCACTATTTGACATTCAAAATGTCACATTTTTAACAACAGAAGGCAGAAACGATGGGTCACTCGAGTTGTAAACGTTAAGCATGTTCAGTGTTGTGAAATCTTTCAGATGTGAGTATGTGTTTGTTATAAGATTGGCTGGTTCAAAGGACATGCTACGAAGGTTTAGCACGCCCCACTTCCTGTAAATATGTGACACGTAAAATAGTTTTTATCAGGCCTTCCCTTCACTCTGGCTTTCTCACCGTGGAAGGCAATCTGACCATAATTTCAGACGTGTTTTTCCTGGCTTTCACAAAGAAGACAATGTCTGTTCCTCCGGGCAAAGTAATTGTCAGCAGTGTTAAAGAAATGACTCTACGTGTGGTAATCGTTGATATCAGTTTGTTTCGTCACTCAGTGACTTATTCTGGTGGTCGTTTCAAAGACGTCAAGGTCCTTGTCTGGAAGAGGACACGGATGGATTTCACCTCCGATTTCATGCATGTCTTTCAGGCAACAAAACTCTCTGTGGTGTTGGCTGGAGGATCCTGCATTGAAACGAAAACGGAATGTTTTCAACTGTTCTTTTCTTTCTTTCCTAGGAACAAAGCTCCACGGAGGTTAGCCAGTGGTTTGTGGAACTGTTCTGTGAGCCACTATTCTGAATTGGACCACCACGTGGCCTGTAACCACCGAACAGAGTGTGAAGATGGACGGGATGAAACAGAGCACTGTCCCTTCAGCAACGCTCAATGCAAGGGTCTGATAGCAATGTGTGGCAGCTGTTTCAAATTTGTCAGTAACGTGATTGACAAATATAACAACACATTGGATGCCACAGTGACAGGAAACGACTACTGCAATTCGTTAGGCGGCAGGCTGAATTTCCCAAAGTGTGCCAATGACTGGTTTGATTTGCTTAAAATACTGACACATATGCATGCGTTAAGACTTCGGATGCACTGGGTTGGCTTTTATAGTAATGATCTTTCTGTGCCTAACATGTATAAACACGAGCTTTTGGACAAGCGCTCAGTGTTGTATCATATGTTTAACACTGCTGACAAGCAACAGATAACGAAGTATAATGTGGAACATAAGGGCTCTAAGAAATGCTATTCCACTGGGAA
>CM065707.1:7350279-7357779 GCA_017654935.2 Phymorhynchus buccinoides
AGAGCCTCCTGGCTACATTGTACATCAGTCAGAAATCACGTGACTACCCAATATGCTTTGCTTCGTCTTGATGCCATGACACGTAACTGTTCCTAGTGCAACAACTGCAACCCCGATGAGCCTGAAACTTAGAGATTAAGGTGGAAAAACGTAACTGTTCCTAGTGCAACAACTGCAACCCCGATGAGCCTGAAACTTACAGATTAAGGTGGAAACACCTAACTGTTCCTAGTGCAACAACTGCAACCCCGATGAGCCTGAAACTTACAGAATAAGGTGGAAACACCTAACTGTTCCTAGTGCAACAACTGCAACCCTGATGAGCCTGAAACTTACAGAATAAGGTGGAAGCACCTAACTGTTCCTAGTGCAACAACTGTAACCCCGATGAGCCTGAAACTTACAGATTAAGGTGGAAACGTAATTGTCCATTGCAGTTTCGGCCTTCCGGATGTCAGTTATCAGCCTCTAAATGACCAAGGGTCAAAGTTTGGTCTTTCAGCCTATTATTTATTGCCTATGTGGATAGGTGCTTTGGTGATACATGTGGGTGTGTGGGGGGTGTAAATAATCGGCGGATTCTTGAGAAGCAGAACCGGACATTTACAAGACATGCAACGGAGCTGTGAAAAGAAACTCTACGGAGAGCTGGACAACAGAGGGTCTTCAGAGAAGAAGCCTCCCTCAATCACTCATTTCGGCCCCGAACTCCTTACACTCTGAGGTGGCCGGGCCACACCCAGGTCAGGACTCTGGGTGCCGCTCTGCTAACACCAGGGTCGATGTTGCTTAACTTGGTAGACTTTTGAATGAGCAATGAGTCCTGGATAATTTGGAGGGGACACGTAAGGCTTATGAAGTTCACTTTCGTTCCTCCTCTCCCATATCCAGCTTGAGCTTTTCTCCGCTGCCCCTGACATTGCTTTCAAGGCTCTCTTGACCTCATCTTTCCGGATAATGAGAGATGTTTCATGAGGTCGTAGGCAGACTTGCCTGCAAACCCCCTGGCTCCAATTTCTACAGCGAGGACATTGACATGGAAGCCGGATCTCCTCAGGCTGCTGGCAAGACTGGGGTGCTGGGGGTTTAGAGGCAAAGGGGCCGACGCACACGTAAACTTTCTGTTGCACTACTATCCAACTGTGACGATGCATGTGAGGCATGATTCGTGTGAAATACTACTGTCTAAAATGAATCCGTTGAAATCCTATTTTCGTTTACAATATAATATATTCATGTAGACCCCAATACACAAATCTCGTTAAATGTCCTGATACCAAAAAATACACATATATTCATCAGATCTCGCGTATGGGGAGACAAACAAATATAGTGAACAATACTTGCTTATGATATGTAGTTTTTCACGAGAAATCATGCCTCAAAAACTGTGATATTCGTACGACGGCAGCTGCACGTGTGAGTTGGGTCCCTTTGGTTGCTGTTTTTGTCAGTATTTGTCCATGGCTACCTAAACCCTCTGTGTAAAATATGCGGAAAGTGTTGAAGTGGTTGTAGGGATTTCAAGCTGTAGATCGTAACGTTGGCACAATTTGTACTAATAGTTCGGAGAAGCTGTTCGATTATATAACGGTACTATACCTTGAATTTCTTTATAAAGAATCTTTTCTTTTGCGTTTCTAAAACTTTAGCATCTGTGGATAACAAGTCCGATGCGGGGTCAGCGAGGGGCCAGGTAACTCCTTAATTGATATCAAAAGGCATTAAAAGGTGGCACTCCTAATTGACAGGTCGGGTCAGTGCTGCTTTTGATCCAATTATAGACCTAATTATAGATATACATATAGTAACAGCTTCCAAGCAACAGTGATATAACTGGAGATATTAATACCTAAGCATAGTACCTTGCCTCCTTTTTCACTATGACATGTTTAGTGCTAGATCCAATGTAAGAGAAGCGGTAGGGGGAAAATGGTTGAGGAAACGTCTGCCTGCGCCGCTCGGTGACACCATGCAGCAGTTTTCAAAAATATTTTCTGGTAGTATTTTACATAGAAATTTACAATTGATATTAAATTGCTATCAGCAAAGCGTCCATGCAGTTTGTAGCCTTAAACCGAAGAAATGATGTCTCTGGCCTGCATATATTCATATAACGGGCAGCCATCTTGGATTGTTGTCAATAACTCAAATTGCCCACATTTTTCAGCCTGGTCCCCATCAGATTTCAAATCAGCAATGAAAACTGAGATGAAAAGTGCAAAGACAAAAACTTTATGATGCATTGCAAGGTGTCAGCTTTGGCACCACGGACTATAACCTGTTCTGAAGGGCTTTTATTTTTTCACCTGTTTCGATACCTATTGCTTGGAGAAATCTCTCTCTCTATCTATCTCTCTCTCACTCTCTCTCTCTGTGATTAGAGGAGACACCCCCAAAAGAGCGTTGCATGCATGCACGTTGTGTGTTGGTGTGTGTGAGTGTGTAGTGTGCTCGGTGCAGTGCGTGTGTGCGTGTGCGGCGAGCATGCGTGTGTGTGTGTAGTAAGTGAGTGAGTGGTGCGGTTGCGGGTGTTTGTGTGTGTGTGTGGGTGTGTGTGTCGTGTGTGTGTGTGTGTGTGTGGTGTGGTGTGTAGTGTGTGATGTGTTGTGCGTGCGAGCACGCGGTGCCACGAACGTTGTTGGGTGAGCATGCAATGCATGTGTGTGGTGGTGTGTTGTTGTGCATTCGTACCAGGCGCCATGTGTGTGAGTATGTTAACGCTCACGAAATACCGCCCAATTATGCAATCGTGAGGATCACTTTGTTTCTTGCCAACCATACATCCATGCAGTGATCTCATACATCATTGTCACTGAGGTTAAACTAAGCAATAGTCATAAATCACCCGTAGAGGAAAACAAAGGGGTGGATCGTCAGCCTCAGTTTCTGACAGCTATCGATTCAAGGCGCTAGTCAAGAGGTTGAGGGAGGGGAGAGGAAGGGAGGGGGGGGGGGGTGGGAGTAGTCTATAGTTGCAACGAATGTGCAGAAGGAAAAGTGTCGTCAATGATTCGAAAGCCATCAGTGTTTGAATGTTTGACTTATAGCTTCTGTTTCAGTTCTGCATAATTATATTGTATTTCGTTGGCCAGTATGAGATGGGCATGAAGAGTGGAAGTTACACTGTTCAAAGAAAGAAACGCAACAATGTGCATTAACGCAATCATTCTGCCCTGCGCTGCACCCGACAAATTTTCGGGCCTCCTAGTGCAACTACCAGCGCCTGCGCGTGAAAAAATTGTCCCTGATGATGAGTTTTTGCAAGAAAACCCCCCCCCCAACGTCGAGTCGAGATTACCAGAAAGGACAGCCTTTTCAAGGATCAGGAACACTCACTTTGCTCTGGTTTCAAAAAAATTCAAACTGACAAAACGGCGATTCCTCCATGGCGGAAATGCCGGAGAGACAAACCAATTTGGATGGGGTGGGTTGTGGAGGTCACTCCATTTGATGGTTGATTGAAGCGTTTTTTTTTTTAGTGCAGTGCAAAAAAAAAAAAAAGGAGCTATTTCATTTCCTTTGTTGTGAGCGAAACAATCCTTTAGATAAAATGCATAAAATAAAAAAAATAGAAAAAATAAAAAGGATGGTATTGCGAAAATGTCGTGCGAACCAATTTGTCGTGCCATTTTAGAGAAAGAAATAGAGACGGCCACACGCTTTCTATTTCAGGCCAAGGGGGAATCGCTGTTTTGACGGTTTGATTGATAGGAAATCAGAGCAATGTGAGTGTTGTGATCTCTCTGTAAAGGGCGTTTTGTTATCCTGGTGATCTCAACATGTTTTTTCTCTGAAAAAAACTCAGCTAGTCAGGGTTCCAACTTTAAGGCAATGTTAGTACCCATAGGCCTACTGATTCTGGGCGTGGCGCACCCGCGACAGGTTGCAGTACATGTACAGATACAGTTAACACACCTTTGAAAGGGATTGAACAGTAATATTTAGGCACGGATAGTTCCATTTTCCGTTCTTGTTTAAGAGAACTTTAAATAAATGGAATACATTTACACACACCACCAAATCACTCTCGCTGTGTGACACTTTTCCCTGTGAAATTAGCTGTACATTTGCTTCAAGGAAATAGGACGATTTTCGGAAAACAGCTAGGGGAGAGCACTTCGTGAAAAATAAAGTTGCTTACCTCCACTACTCGGTCAAATACCATAGCAACAATGCAACAATGGCGTCGGAGCTTGAAACCGCAGGATGCGAGTTCGGCGACTTGCAAACATTGTTTTTAGAAAAATAAGGGGTGGCCAGTTTCTAAAAAGTGATAGAACGCTGCACACTGTGACGTAAAATCAAAATTACATCAAATTTAGAATGACGCAATGCGTTCTAACAAGCTGTGTGTCTCCTCAAACACACGAAGCGAGGGCTGGGGGGGGTGGCTGGGGGGTGGGGGGTGTCTACCTGAAGGTAGAGTAACCTCCCCGTGAATGACTGATTGAATTAGGCGAGATCACTTCCCCACACACCATGAAATTACTCCCCTTTAATTATTTCCGAACAATTCCTATAGCACCAAAAAATGAACATGCTAAACAGAATCGATCCATCATCACTCCAATCTTCGAGTTTGTGTCAGAGGGTGCCACAAACATCTCTGAAGAAGCACAGTGCGATAAATAAGATTGATGATTTGAGTCGCCGTGCTCTGTGTGGCATCGGCTGCTAGAATTGATAGTAGGGCGCTCGGGGTTTTTGTTTTTGTTGTTTGTTTGTTTTTAATTGTTTCAACTGGTCAGAAATTAGGACAATTGTTTTCCTTTTAATGAACATTTTCAGATCAAGTCTCTCATCTCTGTCGCCAGGAAGAAAGAAAACAAAACAACAGAAAACAAAGCAAAACAAAAGAAAACAAAGCAAAACAAAGCAAAACAAAAGAAAACAAAGCAAAACAAAGCAAAACAAAAGAAAACAAAGCAAAACAAAGCAAAACAAAAGAAAAAAACAAAACAAAGCAAAACAAAGCAAAACAAAGCAAAACAAAGCAAAACAAAGCCAAAACAACTGAAGAGCCAGTTTTTTTTTTACAGCTATTACAGGAGAAAAGGGCAATAATAATTTATCTGCAGCAATTCCAATTTTAATCGATTTCTAAATAAGCCCCTGTTGCAGCTCAACTGCGCGAATACAAATGTTTTGACTAAGCTAGGACAAATCTTGATCTTAGCCTTTAAACGCAGAAATTCCGTTTGGATTTTTTTCTTATATGTTTGTGTTGAGCAATTTAACCGCATGGCATAACCAAAAAAATCCAAAGCAAACAAGCAACCTGTTTAGATGTTGTTGTTGTTGTTGTTTTTAAAGATTACAGTACAATATATGACATATTTACATTTCTTTCTTGTGTTCAAATACAATTCGCTAATGTATTTGAAGAATGTCAAACACAAAACTCAAAGCAAAGGAAATAAGCTGACTTTGAAGCGTTCGGGGGCATCTCGCTCCATTCGTCAGCGTCGTCTGCTGAGAGGCAACTGGCGGTTCAGTGCACACGATCGTGAGTACAGCTCAAGGCTGCACCCACGGTGCATGACTGAACCAAGAAATAGTACGTTGAGGGCAGGATATGTCTCCCACGGTTATTTACTAATAATTTAAAAAAAACTGCATGTTCCTTTTGTAGATTTCGGAAAAGCTTTTGATTCAATCTCTATGAAACTGTTATGGCCAGTAGTATTAAAATGGAATAAATGGTAAATTGTACATATGTATAAGGAGCATGAATGTAAAAAACAGGATAAGAAGTGGAGCAACATTAACAGATTTTTTAAAATTGTACTAGAGGAGTACTGCAAGGGGACATGTGCAGTCCAGTTTTATTTTAATTATTTGTAAATTAGTTAGCATTAGCGCACATACACACAACTTTTTTTTAAATTTCGGTATGGAAGCCCTGTGAATAAGTAAAAGAAAGAAGGAACAAAATAAGTGGACGTGTTTATGTGTCTTTCTTTCTTTTACTTGTTCATGGGGTTTCTACTGAAATAAAAAGTTCTATTTTCGTGCACTTAGAGATAAATCAAAATGGAAAGCGCAGAGTTTCTTTTTGGAGCTAGTTTTATTACTTTTTGCAGATTACTTGGTTTTGCTATTAAAAACAGCAAGTGGTTTACAAAGACAATTAAATAGTTTGTATTCAGCTGCAGTGAAGTTAGAATTACAAGAAAATATGGACAAAACAAAAATCACTGTGTGGTGTTTTTTTCACCTTATACTAACCCATTTTATATGATACTCACACACACACCTACTGCAGCAGCCTTTGCAAGTGTGAGCAGGTTTATGAGGATTGGACATAAGGGGGGGGGGAGGAGGGGGGGGGGGGAGTGAAAGCGTGCCTTGGCCTTGATGCGTACACTATGTTTGAGATAGAGAACTCCAAGGTGTGGTGTGTTGTGTGTGTGTGTGTGTGTGTGTGTGTGTGTGTGTGTGTGTGTGTGTGTGTTTGTGTGTGTGTGGTGTGTGTGTGTGTGTGTGTGTGTGTAGTGTGTGTGTGAGTGTGTGCATGTGTGTGCGTGTGTGTTTTGTGTGTGTTGTTAGTGTGTGTGCAAACGTGTGTTGTGCATGCGTGTGTATGTCTCTGTGTGGTGTATGCTTGGGTACGTGCGTGTGTGCATGCGCATGCGTGTGTGTTGTGTGTGGGAATCACCCCCCCCCTCCCCTCTCCATTTCTTACTTTATTATTGACTTATGTCATTTTGTTGACTGGAGCGGATTAGTGGGTGGGGTGGGGATTTGATTTTGATTTGACTTTGGGTTTGATTTTTTATGTGTGCATGGGCGTACGCGAGTGTGTGTCGTTTCTCTTCATTTACAATTATTATTTTTTTTTAACGACGTCAATATGTTGGCCTTAAGCTGGCGAGTGCGTGTGTTTTCATTTTTTCTTCCGTTTGCATCTGTTATTATTTCTTATTGTGCATGTGTATATTTATATGTATCTTATATGATCTGTATGTCCTGGTATTCTATTGCGTATTTAAATAGTAGTATTACGTGCCTATTATTATGTTCATGTGTGTTTTGTATTATGCGCTGTATCTGTAAGGCGCTTTGAGCTGTTGTCAGGATACTGCGCCATATAAATGTTATTAATTATTATTTTATTATTATTATGGGTGTGGCGGTACCAATCGCCGTTGAGGTTTAACCGAGGCGTGGTTACCGCTACACCTATCTATATTGTTAAAAAAAATCGGGACTTTACTGGTGTTGCACTGCCTCCGGGCATTGCCTCCAGTATTGTTCCCACCATCTTTGTATTTACAAATGTCCCATATGTGTCTATGACCAAGAGGACGTAAAACATCATTTTCACCTTTATTATTATTATTTAATTGTATTCTTTACAACCAGGGCCCTGTATTCACGTTGAGATAGCATGTGACTTAGCATGATGCTAACTTAGAAGCTCTTCCAAAAGTCCTATTAAATCCTACAGGACATTGGAAGAGCTTATAAGTTAGCATCATGCTAAGTCTCATGCTA
>CM065707.1:7360279-7373392 GCA_017654935.2 Phymorhynchus buccinoides
TCTGGCTGCATTGTTTTGTATTTTTTGGAGACGATTGATTTGAACTGCGGGGAGTCCGGCAAGAGTTGCATTGCAATAGTCAATTTTGGAAAAGACCAACGAACATACTAGTTGAGTAGCGGCTTTTTCAGAGAGTGAAGGACGGATTGAAGCAATCTGTCTCAGAGCGAGGTAGGCGGAACGGCACAAGTGGCTGATCTGGGTGTCCATGGACAAAGAACTGTCCAAATGGACACCCAGATCCTTCACGCTGTTTTTGAAGGGAATGGTATTTGTGCCAACCTGCACAGACGCGACGCTAACTTGGTCCAAGACTGAGCGCGAGCCAACAGCTACGGCCTCAGTCTTCTCGTCATTTAATTTGAGTTTGTTACTGAGCATCCAAGATTTTATGGACTGAAAGCAAGACTCAAAAGTGGAGATCAGATTTTGGAAAGCGACAGCCTCGGTTGCGTCAAGTAGTTGAGTGTCATCCGCGAATTTCTCATGAAGGATTTTGTACTGTTCTATGACTTCGGACAAGGGTTGAATGTACAGGGAGAAAAGAAGAGGACCTAAAACGGAGCCCTGAGGGACGCCAAATTTTAGGGGCACTGATGAGGAGACATTGCTGCCAATGGACACAGACTGCGTTCTGCCAGTCAGGTAAGACCTGAACCATTCTAGAGCAGTCCCAGTGACACCAAAGGACACTGACAACCTCTGCAGCAGAATGCTGTGATCTATAGTGTCGAACGCGGCACTGAGGTCGAGTAAAGTGAGAAGTGATGCGAGTTTGTTGTCAGCTGAGCGAAGGAGACTGTCTGTGACATTGAGTAGTGCTGTTTCTGTGCTATGATTTTGTCTGTACGCGGATTGATGGACTTCATACAGATCGTTTTGGGTTAAGTGGTGTTCAAGCTGTACAAGGACAACTTTTTCGAGGATTTTGGAGAGAAACGGTAGATGAGAGATAGGCCTGAAGTTTTTCAGTTCGTCTGGTCTGAGACCGTTTTTCTTGAGGAGAGGAACGACTATTCATCTCCCCCCCCCCTCCTCCCCTCACCTCCCATACACTCACACTTTACTTAAACGCACATGCTGGCGATCAGTAAGAGACAACAATTTTAAAAGATTCATGATGGGCTTAAGAAATGGATAGAGGAAGGGATAAAAGATTTCAAGCTCTGGGCCCTGGATTTCAGTTTTAAAGTTCTGTAGCGGCATCGTGATGGTAAAATACCATAGTGTTTGTTTAAAACGTGAGAAGTATCAATAGCAATCTGCCTGGCCTTCTGTTTTGCATGTCTTTCATACAACTCTTGCATTCCAGTCTCTCTCATCCCAACAACCTTGCTGCACACATTCACTACATCGTTCAACACTTTCTTGCTCCCCACACTCAAACTCCCGAACCAACAAATAAAAGAAACAATGAGCAAGGACTCAATACAAGAGCAATAGTATGCGGGTAAAATACCAGAATCAATGCCAATATTCCTAACTCTCTGTAAAATAAACATTCTTGATTGGCACTTCTTGTGAATGCACTCTGTGTTTTTATTAAAAGTCAGTTTGTTGTCTAAAATGGTTCCTAAATATGTGTAGTCAGTAACTCTTTCCACAGTTTGACCATCAATGACCACACTTGGAATAGGCAGCGGATCCTTTCGAAAATAAATTAACATTTCGTTAGTTTTCTTAACATTAAGATCAAGATCATTTTATTTGCACCAGAGGGAGAATTTGGCTATTTCAACAAAATATTGAGAGTCAGAATTAGAAAGAACTTGAATCGCAGAATCGTCAGAATATTTAATTATGGGAATATTTTCAGTACCTTGACGGTCATTTGTGTACGGTGTGAATAGAACAGGAGAGAGGACAGTACCTTGGGGAGCGCTGGTTGAAGTAGAGAGTTGAGAGAAGAGAACAGACTGATAGCAGACTGATTGGGTTATGTTGAGAAGAACATTTACAAGCCAGAGAGTCAGTTTAGGATCAACATGGAGGACTAACAGTTTTGCAGTTGATGTCAGTCAGTCTGGCAGGTCATTAATGTAGGCCAGGAACAAACATGGTCCTAGCACTGACCCCTGGGGAACTCCTGACGTGACATCAACAAAGGCAGGTCTTGAGCCTTCTACCAGGACTGCTTGGCAGTGATCCCTGAGGAAGCGGGAAATCCATGCGTGGGTGGTGCCCCTGACACCGCAGCGTTGGTGTTTGTGTAATAGCAACCTGAGATGTAACTTAAGAGTATAATCATAATCTTGGAATGTTTGTTGATGAAATGCATGTATGGCATGATGTTTGTATGTTATCTTTATTCCATGTTATGTTTTCATTTTGTGCAGGTAAGAATGTGTCAGTTTTGCGTAGCTATGATGTAACTGCCCCCATCAGATAGGTTCTTAGGTCTAAAATCTTTTTTAAACAACTCGTGTTCTTATTCGTATTTGTATTATTTTGTACTATGTGTGTGTGTGTGTGTGTGTGTGTGTGTGTGTGTGTGTGTGTGTGTGTGTGTGTGTGTGTGTGTGTGTGTGTGTGTGTGTGTGTGTGTGTGTGTGTGTGTGTGTGTGTGTGCGTGCGTGTGCGTGCGTGCGTGTGTGTGTGTGTGTGTGTGTGTGTGTGTGTGTGTGTGTGTGTGTGTGTGTGTGTGTGTGTGTCTCTCTCTCTCTCTCTATCTCGCTCTGGTCTAAATTCCCACTCTACAATTTAATTGCTGCAGATTGTAATTCGTGAATATGTAAAATCAAAATTAATTCTTTTAACGTGAGCATCTATGCCTCTGTCCTAATTTTCGTTTCAATGAGCTAATGGACAAAAAAGACAATAAACCATAATATCCTCTCTCTCTCTCTCTCTCTCTCTCTCTCTCTCTCTCTCTCTCTCTCTCTCTCTCTCTCTCTCTCTCTCTCTCTCTCTCATCTCTTGCACGCTACTTACACGCGGAACATCCATGCTCTTGTGCAAAAGCATTGGGAAGTAAGGCCAAGGTTAATGCAACACTGACTGCTGTGAGAACGGGGCTTGCCAAGGTGAGAGCGGGGCCTGCGCTATGTTAATGACTTCATCTAACGAGACAAGCACAGACACAAGAGATGAATCTGACGAACAAAACTTAGATAGCGTTGACAAACAAGACGCAGATAAAGCTAATGGACAAAACACAGAGACACTTGACAAACAAAGCACCGAGAAAACTGACGGACAAAACTTAGAGAGAGTTGACAAACGAAGCACAGAGAAAACTGACGGACAAATCACAGAGAAACCTGACGAACAGAACGAAGAAGAGTCGGACCACACTAAGGACAATGCGGCAGCACAGACTGACCAACATTCAAATGTTTCTGGACAACAAACTGACGTTGAACAGAATAATGAAGTACGAAAGTCTGACACTGAAACAGTAGAGACAACTAACAAAGATCTGCAACCTAACGTACGGTCAAGACAAAAAGACAAAGACGACTTGAAGAACAACACAAACGAAAGGCGCAATTCCGTAGGGAAAAATTCACAGCGTGGTCCTGCAGGCAGGCTTAGAAGTACCTCATGTACTAGTGTACCAAAGAAACGGCAAGCAACAATTCATGAAGTGACCAACAAAGGCTCTGAGCCTGGCAAAGCTCACACTGCATAGGGCCTCGGCCAGGCTCATGTCACGAGTACACTTAAATTTGTGACTTACAAGATTGAAGGACTGTCACATGTTTTTGATAATGACATTCGTTCTTATATTAGCAGTTTTCATGTTTGTTTGCTTGTTGAGACATTTGCTACTCAATTTCCAGATCATTTATTTCCTAGTTTTAAATCATTCATCATTCCTGGCGTCAGGTTATCTGATGGTATTACAGCCAGATTATCGGGTGGTTTAGCTCTCCTTGTCAAAAAAGAACTGGCAAAGTATGTGGAACAAGCGTCTGTTGAGTATGATAATGTGGTTGTCATAAAAATGTCTAAAGACCTTTTTGGTACAAATTCGCCTGTAATTCTTATTCCACCCATTAATTCCCAATATTATCGTGATACAGAAATATCAAATGGTGTAGCTCTTCTAGAGCAATGTATTTTAGACCTGACAGAGACATTTGGAAACATGCCTTTTTTCCTTATTGGTGATTTCAATGCACGTACTGGTGGTGAGAATAGTAGTGAGAGGAATGACGATGTAGAGGATGATGTATTTTGGAAAGATGATGATGATCATTTGACTTTTCGTGCATCAAAGGACACAGTTTTAAACGATTATGGCAAGTATTTGTTGAATGTGTGTGAGTGCTTTGATTTATTTATTTTGAATGGGGCTGTTAAAGATGACATGAATTTTGGTAACTTTACATACATTTCGCCTACTGGAAATAGTATTGTCGACTATGCTATAATATCCAGAAATCTAAGAAGTAATTGTGTGTCTCTGAACGTTCGACCTAGAATAGAATCCAAACACATGCCCGTCGAAGTCATTTTAAAGTCACAAGTCAGTATCACCAGTGATGGTGGTTTACCTGAAAAATCATACAAATTTGACAAAATAGTCTGGGATGAAATTAAAATTGAAGAGCTTAGAGAAACTATCGATTCCGATAATTTCAAAAAACGTATGGAAAATGCTTGTCGTATTGTCCATAATGATGTAAACGAAGCTGTTGACATTTTTAATGAAGCGTTATTTTCTGCCTGTCAGTGTATGAAGAAAACTATCATAGTTGGCAAAGAAACATCAAACCGTTGGTTCGACAAGGATTGTCGCCAACACAGAAAAGAGCTCCGACATGACTTAAGGCAGTTATATCGCGATCACACAGATGATGATGTAGATGACAAGGAATTAAGAGCAGTTTACAACCAAAAGCGCAGAGAATACAAAACACTGTTGGAAAATAAGCAAAAACAACACCGAAGTGAAGTTTTAGACTCTTTAAACAAAAATATTAACAACTCAGCTGGCTTTTGGAGCAAACTCAAGTCCTTTATATATAAGAAACCAGCAATAAATACGATTAGTGAGGAAGACTGGTTCAAGCACTTTTGTGATGTATTTCAATCCGATGCAAATACTGACAACACAGCAAATCTAGTGGTGATGATGAGTCACAGCAAAATGAAGTCTTTGATCAGATTAACACAGAGTCCCTTGAATGTGACATTACTGAAGCTGAAGTGTATTCTGCTGTTCGTTCGTTAAAAAATGGTAAAGCAGCAGGACCTGATGGGATAATAGGGGAAGTATTTAAAAATTCTATTACTACCATTGCTCCTTTTTTGGTTGTTTTGTTCAATGTTTTATTTTCTTCTGGGAAGTATCCTGTACAATGGACAGAAGCTATCATACAACCTCTCTTTAAAAAGGGTGACACGAACATACCAGACAATTACAGGGGGATCTCTTTATTGAATATTTGTAGTAAGATATACAGCCATATATTGAATGCCAGATTAACAAAATGGGTAGAAGAGAATGATACTATTAATGAATGTCAAGCTGGTTTTAGGAAAAAGTATAGTACTATTGACCATGTATTTACATTATCTTCTTTGATTCAAAAACAGTTGTTATTACACAAGAAATTATACATTGCTTTTATTGACTTCAGAAAGGCTTTCGATTCGGTTGTACGTAATAATTTATGGTCTATTCTGAAGAAAAAGGGGATTCATGGGAAAATGTATAGGGCATTAACTAGTATGTACAGCGTAGTGAAAGGAAGAGTTAGAAATTGTAATAAACTAGGAGAAGCTTTTTCGTGTCCAATCGGGCTAAAGCAAGGGGAAATTTGTAGTCCACTTCTTTTTTCAATCTTCATAAATGAATTAGCAGAAGAAATTATTAAAAAAGGGAAACATGGGCTTCAACTCGTACCAGATTTTTTAGAACTTGTTATCCTTATGTTTGCTGATGATATTATTTTGCTTTCATATTCAGTTAGTGAGTTACAACACCAGTTAAACATTTTACATGACAGAGCAAAAAAGCTTGGCCTAATCGTTAACTTAAATAAGTCAAACATAGTAGTGTTTAGAAATGGTGGTTACCTAGCACAACAAGAACAGTGGTTGTATGGTCATTCAAAGATGACAGTAGTGAACATGTATAAATATCTAGGAATTATTTTTTCTACAAGATTGTCATTCACACATAGTTTTAATGACATGGCTAGCAAGGCTAGACAAAAAGTAATCCAGATATTCAGGCTTGTGTGGTCTTTGGGTGAAAAATCTCCAGCCATATTTTTCAAACTGTTTGATGCCCAAATCCAACCCATACTTAGCTATGGTGCAGAAGTATGGGGTCTCACAGGAAATGTTAATGCTTTAGAAAAGGTTCATCTGTTTGCTCTTAAACAATTCTTGAATGTCAGTATTAGAACACCAAATTGTACGGCATATGGGGAGCTTGGGCGATACCCTCTACACGTCAATTTTCGTGTAAAAGTGAATTAACATTATCTCCATATTTGAATACTGTAAATCATTTAAAGGCTAGGATTAGCTTGATCAGGCTAAGACTAGGGGTGTCACCACTGAAAGTACATAAGCTACGTTTCCAAATAAATGTTAATGAAAATTATCTTTTCTGTCCATTTTGTAGAGAACAAATTGAGAATGAGGTTCATTTTGTTTTAAAATGCCCAATGTATAGAGAACTACGCCAACAGTACATTCCATCAAAATACTTTAATCAACCATCTCTATTCAAAGTGACAATGCTTCTTTCTTCTGAAAACAAATCGCTAATTATTAGGGTGGCTTTGTACCTTGAAAAGGCATTCAAATTACGTAACATATGTATGGAAGATATACAGTAATTTGATTGGTTGATCGGTGTGTTTATTGATTCATTCATGCATTTATTATGTCTTTGTGGCATTTCTTCTTGTTGAGAAAATATGAATGTTATATGTTGAATAATGTCTAATTATGTTTAAAACTGAATTTTTGTCCATTCTGTTTCTGCATGATAACAAGCTTTGTTAACACTCCAGTGATATGGGCCTATGGCCTAATCATTAAACATTCCAGTGTCCAGTGTCCAGTCTCTCTCTCTCTCTCTCTCTCTCTCTCTCTCTCTCTCTCTCTCTCTCTCTCTCTCTCTCATCTCTTGCACGCTACTTACACGCGGAACATCCATGCTCTTGTGCAAAAGCATTGGGAAGTAAGGCCAAGGTTAACTCAACACTGACTGCTACTTCTGCGAACCTTGCACACCTAATTGGCTTCTGTCCAGGCATAAAATACTTAATAAAACAAACAGACATGAACATCACACTTTTGCAGAAAAATGAATCAAACTGTGAATTTAGACTGACAGTATTTAGAAGATATCCACTCTGGTCCGGGAAACATCAGAAAGTGGTCTATGGGACGTGTGGAGGTTCCACCCCTTACTGTCATCTACACCTGGAAGTGCCACAAGGGATGTTCGCTCTTGTCCGCGTTCGTATACTGTTCTATTGGTGCGATTCCCATTGGCAGCCTTCCCGTAACGTATTTTGGTATGTCAGATTGATACAATGCAGGGATACAACAGAATCCAGAAATATAAATTGTAATCAACACACACTTAAAGAAGTATTATTTTATTCTGTTCAAAATTGTGTGGAATTACTTACTGTTAATACACCTATTGCTGACGTTGATGTACAACAAGTACTAAATACTGATCTGATCACGAACATGATTTCTAAGCATTCGGGATATCTTATAACCCCGGCCATGCCTCCATATTATATTGTAACAGAGGAATTAAGGGGACCATCTAGGAGGTCGATTATTCTCAGTATACAACAAATCAGCTTTCCCAACATCTGTTCTGAAGAATTACAACTCATGGTAAATTATAAAACATCTGACATATCCGATCAGCGTTCTGAAGTACTATGCAATGATGTCCTCACGCCAGCTTCCGTGTTTACTACTTCTAAGCTGGTGTTAACCTTTATTGTTAGTTATCACGAAGGCTTGAAAATCTACTTTTCTATGCTTCCCTTGGGAGAGCAGCCATTAAAACTGTCCAGTGATTTCTTCAACTGCTCCATACCACATTACTCCAGTTTCAAATCTCACGTGGACTGCAATCTGAGGAAGGAGTGTGCAGATGGCCGGGATGAAACAGAACACTGTGCCTTCAGCAGTCCTGGCTGTAAAGGAATGGTGGCTTCTCACAACAAATGTTTTACGCTTGTCGTATTGAAACAAAAAACGTTTTTGATGTTGGCGGATTACTACTGCCAATCAATTAAGGGAAGACTGGCTTCCGTTAAAACAAGACAGGAACAAAAGGATGCTCTCAACATTTTTAACAGATTCAAGTACTTTACCACATTTTTCGGGTATGCATCAGGGTGGAACAAAATATATTTTATATACGGCAGATTTCGTAAATGGTCTGATGCTACAGTTATCTACATTATGAACCACTTTAGGACGATGGAAAGATTTACACCTGAATATCAGTTAAGCCGATACATTCCAAGGAGAAGTCCAAGATTGGCAATGCTCAACTCTTTTCAAGTTATCATTCCTAAAAAGGTAGTAGACACGTCACCACATTTTCCACATAGCGTTTTGTGTGAAATGAATACACAAAATCTCATAATACAACAATTACACACTCTACAAACTTACTTGCAGCCAGGTGGAGGAGCCATGTCTAACAAGACAAAGCAAATGTTGTCATTTTGTCCAACCGAGCACATGGCACACACTTTCTTGTCATGTGACCCACAAAGTTTTTGTGGAAAGATAAAATATCCTGAGATTTGCCTGGTCGTGAACTGGACTTCAAAACTGCAAAAATCATACTCTTTTTTCCCCCAGAACACCCCTGTCTCCAGCTATGCCATGTTTAGATGTGCAGATGACGTCACAACACTCCAATACACGCTGGTCTGCGACTTCCATCGTCACTGTCCAGACAACAGCGATGAGTCATTCTGTGAACACTCTTTACGTCATGGATTTATGTGCTCAAATGGTCAACACGTATTTCGCAGTCAACGGTGCAACGACTATTCAGACTGTGTGGATGATTCTGATGAGACGAGCTGTCCAGAAGATGATATTGTTCCATGTCCGTATTGTGAACCGTTTAACCATGGAAACGAAGGTCACCGGTTCTGCATCAATCTTGATGGCACGGGATACTTCACTCACACAGTGATGGTTCCAGCCGAGCCTTGTCCCGACAGCCATTACCGCTGTACTGCTGATCAGCTGAACTGCCTTCCTCTCTACACTCGCTGCAACGGAATGAACGACTGTACTTATGGAGAGGACGAACTACACTGTGACACAGTGACGTGTCCTGGATTGTACCGCTGTCGGGAGTCAACAGTTTGCGTGCACAGATACAACCTGTGTGACGGCTGGGGTCAATGCCCACAGCACGATGATGAACTGACCTGCGACCTGACCTGTCCTCAAGGCTGCCAATGTCAAGGTCATTCGTTTCTGTGTCGTGAGCCTTTTCCTACAGGCCTGTTTCCTGAACTTCGATTCGTTGATGCCACAGGCTCAGGATTGTCGCCCAAACATTTTGACAGAAACACTTATCTTATTTATCTGATCTTGAACCATTGTGCTCTTGTTAATGTTTCTCACATCAAGCTTGCTAATGTGCAAGTTATTGATATCAGTAACAATCATATAGAAACGGTAAATATTGACGTGTTTCTTCAACTGTCCAACTTGCAGTATTTAAAACTTAAACGAAATCCTCTCAGTCACTTGACAAATGCACAATTGAAGAGAGTACATTACATGTTGAAGCATGTTGATATTTCGGAAACACACTTGAGAAGAATAATTCCTTTGTTGTCTGTGTACTTACCAATCACGAACTTTCTGAACATGTCTTCCTCTGCCCTCCATATTATTGAACCCATAGGGTTGAAGAACATTCCACGATTGAAGCAAATGGACGTAAAAGGAAACCCAGTCATCCATTTTCCTTTGGATTTGTTTTCAGAGTCTGGTCACTTACGCTGGATATTTTCCTCCAACTACAGACTTTGCTGTGAGAACATACTTCCCCCGAAGTCAAATCCCTTGAAATGTGTTACACACAACACTCTATTTACCCCCTGCACTAGACTGCTGTCAACACAGTTCTATAGAATTTTCTTCTGTGGTGTTGCTGTGTTCGCTATGTTAGGAAACGCGCTTTGTTTTGCTGTCCCATTTGTAAGTAAAGATGTTTTGAGGAAAGGTTTTCTCACGGCAATGGCCCACCTACAGTTAGCGAATATTGGTATGGGGGTCCACGTCAGCGTTAGTGTGATAGCAGACATGTGGTTTGACGGAAACTATCTCCAAAATGAAAAGAGCTGGACCAGAAGTGTGATTTGCAAGATGGCGGGAGTTTTATTCATTTTATCCAATGAAGTGTTTCTACTTATCGTTTGGATCAACGTTTTGGATCACGTTATTGTTTTCTATTTCGCACACGTTTCTTGGAATCGTTCTGAAACGTTCGCAGCAACAGCTTACATGTTGGTGTGGGCTGCTGGAGCTTTCCTGTCATTCATACCGTTTGTTCCTGGACTAGCACATTGGGGTTTAAAGGGTCAATCTGGCTTGTGTCGTCTGGCTGTATTCGATCGTTACAACTCAAACAAACAGTTCAAATGGTTCATGGTTAACGCGATACTCAACTTTGCTTTATGTTTAACGATGGTGATCTGTCAAATCACTCTACAGAGAAAAGTACCAAAGTATAGAATAGCTATCGACCCAGGTAAACGATTGTACTATTCTTCCGAACGTTTGCTGGGAAAATTGGTATTCCTGGTTAGCGTTAGCTGGTTGTCTTGTGGCTTATCAGCAGTCATGGTTTCAAGCCATGTCAGAGTTTTCAGCCCCATTCACGATGCTGTGGTGGTGTTTGTGTTGCCCCTCAGTTCTGCCCTCCACCCCATTCTCTGCGCGTGGACTGTGGTCACTCAACGCCTGGGACAAGCACGGGAAGAGAAACTCATTACCTTACTAAAGTTAAGACTTTCACAGGCAGGAATGTGCTCAGTAAAACCAATGTTATAGTCAAAGGCTTACCTGGATCTGGTGCAATGTGTCACAGACACTACTTCTGACGATCGATAGTCACGATGGGACTAACAATGGTGCATACCTTACTAGAAAAAGATAGAAAGGAGAAAGACCTACTGCTTACCCTGGGTTAAGCCCATTAAACCCCCAGCTCAGCCAGGAAGGCCCAAGCCCCTCTTCCAGAAACAAAGGTTGCATGCTCATATGATGATTTGGACAGCCCTGATGACAATGCACTGACGGAGTTTGTAGTGACAGTTGCCTGACTCAGTTGGTTCCTCACTGTGGTAATCGTAACGAAGAAGGAGCTACGATACTACTCCATGCTCCGTTCTTCGGCATGGCTTTGTTCAACGACCATCTCTATTTGTCCGACTGGCAAAGCACCGCGCAGTGAGTTGGTGTTGTGTTGTGTTGTGTTGTAGACTTATTGAATTATAGTGTATTGTATTGCATTATGTTGCATTGTACTGTACTGTACTGTGCATCACGTCATGTACTCGGAGCCTCGTACAAATAGTTCTCCCACCTTCTGGAAGTTCTGTGCTTGTAACTTTCTCTAATCTGTCACTCTCCTTGACTCTGCCTTTTCCCTTTGCTTACTTTGTCATCTACTATCTCTCTGCCTTACTGGAATGTTTCAGGGTTTAAAAAAAGGGAAGACGAAACATTTAAGTAACAAGAATAGTCAGTGGTAAAAAAAATACGAAAAATTATAGTCAGATGTCGTTGTGGTCACTCAACAAAAGGAACAAAAAGTATGTAACGTGACAAAAGTATTTAATGATATGGGCCTAATTAAATGATGTGCGCGCAATTCCCAAACGTCATCAAGTGTTTTTTAAACAGGAAATGGGAAAACATGAACCGATGAGGGATAAACCTAGAAATAGGAAATTGTGGTTGAAATCCGAGCATGTTTTTGCAAAGACGTTATCAAGACTTCACTGATAACAATGACAAAAATAAAATTATGAAAACAGTTTTATCTCGATGGTCATGTGTGTGTGTGTGTGTGTGTGTGTGTGTGTGTGTGTGTGTGTGTGTGTGTGTGTGTGTGTGTGTGTGTGTGTGTGTGTGTGTGTGTGTGTGTGTGTGTGTGTGTGTGTGTGTGCGTGCGTGCGTGCGTGCGTGCGTGTGCGTGTGCGTGTGTATGTGTGTGTGTGTGTGTGTGTGTGTGTTTACGTGCGTGCGTGTGGGGTTATAGGATATCATGTAAAGCCATTGTCCATTTAAAAACTGTCTAATATTCCGGATAACGGATAATAAACCGCAGATACACAACAACATGAACACAATGGTGCTATCGACTCACAAAGAATCTCACTCAGTAACATTCTTTGATTCTGTGAATTCTGTATCACACTTTTTTTTTAATTGCAAAATTCTTTGTATAAAATTATGTATGACTCAACAAGCATAGAATGTATGCTCTGGGTTGGCCGCGTCGGCCTGGAGAAGACTAGAGGGCTTCACCATGGCGACTGATCTGAGAATATGATGATGCCAACTGTACTATGTTGAATGCTGAAGAAGAAGATGAAATTGAATGAAAATCTAGCCATTTTGGTTATAGGCCTGTACAAAGCCTACTCAAAAATAATGACATATAAGATGGTCATGGTTAATTAGTTAATTTATAGTTTTGCTGGTTACGGCATCATTATCGTACGTCGTCGTCGTCTTTGTCATCATAACCATCATCATCACCACTGCCACCAACACCGCTAACATCATCATCATCTTCATCATCATCATCACCACCACCACCATTGTCATCATCATCACCATCATCCGTGATCATATGATCATCATCGTCGTCGTCGTTATTATTATTGTTATCATCATCATCATCATCAATCCCACGATCACCATCTCGTCATCATTTTCGTCGTCCTTTTCTTTGTGTTCTTGTTCTCGCCTTTGTCATTTTCTTCTTCGTTTTGTTGTTGTTCTTCTTCTTCTGCTCCTCCTGCTCCTCCTCCTCCTCCTCCTCCTCCTCCTCCTCCTTCTTCCTGATGTTAATGCACGAAAATGTGTGTGTCAAGTCAAGTCAAGTCAAAGGACCTTTATTGA
>CM065707.1:7373892-7386392 GCA_017654935.2 Phymorhynchus buccinoides
TTGAGCACATAAATCCATGACGTAATGAGTGTTCACAGAATGACTCATCGCTGTTGTCTGGACAGTGACGATGGAAGTCGCAGACCAGCGTGTATTGGACTGTTGTGACGTCATCTGCACATCTAAACATGACGTAGCTGGAGGCAGGTGTTTTCTGGGAAGGAAAAGAGTCTGATTTCTGCAGTTTTGAAGTCCAGTTCACGACCAGGCAAATCTCAGGATATTTTATCTTTCCACAAAAACTTTGTGGGTCACATGACAAGAAAGTGTGTGCCATGTGCTCGGTTGGACAAAATGACAACATTTGCTTTGTCTTGTTAGATATGGCTCCTCCACCTGGCTGCAAGTAAGTTTGTAGAGTGTGTAATTGTTGTATTATGAGATTTTGTGTATTCATTTCACACAAAATGCTATGTGGAAAATGTGATGACGTGTCTACTACCTTTTTAGGAATGATAACTTGAAAAGAGTTGAGCATTGCCGATCTTGGACTTCTGGTTGGAATGTATCGGCTTAACTGATATTCAGGTGTAAATATTTCCATCATCCTAAAGTGGTTCATAATATAAATAACTGTAGTATCAAACCACTTACGAAATCTGCCGTATATAAAATATATTTTGTTCCACCCCGATGCATACCCGAAAAATGTGGTAAAGTAGTTGAATCTGTTAAAAATGTTGAGAGCATCCTTTTGTTCCTGTCTTGTTTTAACGGAAGCCAGTCTTCCCTTAATTGATTGGCAGTAGTAATCCGCCATCGTCAAAAATGTTTTTTGTTTCAATACGACAAGCGTTAAACATTTGTTGTGAGAAGCCACCATTCCTTCACAGCCAGGACTGCTGAAGGCACAGTGTTCTGTTTCATCCCGGTCATCTGCACACTCCTTCTTCAGATTGCAGTCCACGTGAGATTTGAACTTGGAGTAATGTGGTACGGAGCAGTTGAATAAATCACTGGACAGTTTTAATGGCTGCTCTCCCAAGGGAAGCAGAGAAAAGTAGATTTTCAAGCCTGCGTGATAACTAACAATAAAGGTAAATGTTAACACCAGCTTAGAAGTAGTAAACACGGAAACTGGCGTGAGGACATCATTGCAGAGTACTTCAGAACGCTGATCGGATATGTCGGATGTTTTATAATTTACCATGAGTTGTAATTCTTCAGAACAGATGTTGGGAAAGCTGATTTGTTGCATACTGAGAATAATCGCCCTCCTAAACGGTTCCCCTAATTCTTTTGTTACAACGTAAAGCTGACGCATGGCCGGGGTTATAAGATATCCCGAATGCTCAGAAATCATGTTCGTGATCAGATCAGTATTTAGTACTTGTTGTACATTAACGTCAGCAATAGGTGTATTCACAGTAAGTACTTCCACACAATTTTGAACAGAATAAGATAATACTTCTTTAAGTGTGTGATGATTGCAATCTGTTTTTCTAAATTCTGATGTATCCCTGCATTGTATCAATCTGACATACCAAAATACATTACGGGAAGGCTGCCAATGGGAATTGCACCAGTAGAACAGTTTACGAACGTGGACAAGAGCGAACATTCCTTGTGGCACTTCCAGGTGTAGATGACAGTAAGGGGTGGAACCTCCACACGTGCCATACACCACTTTCTGATGTTTCCCGGACCAGAGTGGATTTCTTCTAAATACTGCCAGTCTAAATTCACAGTTTGATTCATTTTTTTGCAAAAGTGTGATGTTCATGTCTGTTTGTTTTAGTAAGTATTTTATGCCTGGACAGAAGCCAATTAGGTGTGCAAGGTTCGCAGATGTAGCAGTCAGTGTTGAGTTAACCTTGGCCTTACTTCCCAATGCTTTTGCACAAGAGCATGGATGTTCCGCGTGTAAGTAGCGTGCAAGATGAGAGAGAGAGAGAGGTTCGGATTCGGAATCGGATATATTATTCGTAAAGGCCGTTGCCCCTTAGAAGGGGGACAAACAAACAACACAACAGAAGCAATAAAGGCTAGATAATTCTACATACACATAGCATTTCGCCTCTTAAATGCCTTATACAGATACAGAGAAAATGACTTGACAGTGTTTAATTTTTCCTCTGTTCATTTCTTTTTTTTTTTTTTTTTTTTTTTTTTTTTTTTTTTTTTAGCCGGAGATCAGAACTGTATGTTTCCTTTAGTGTAGGAAATTCATTTTTGGGAATCTTGTTTCCTACTTTCATTCACTTCCTCTCCTTTACATTGACTTTGCGTGCATTATCTCTCTCTCTCTCTCTCTCTCTCTCTCTCTCTCTCTCTCTCTCTCTCTCTCTCTCTCTCTCTCTCTCTCTCTCTCTCTCTCTCTCTCTCTCGTGTGCTGGGAGGTCAGCCTGCGGTTATCCATCCTTCGCTGCTGTCTATGGTGTGATAGGCCTAGTTGCCGTCCTGCAGCCTGCAGTAAGAAGAATGTTCAATGGTCTTTTTCTGTCTCATAGTCCGTTCAGTTGCACCTTGGTAGGGCTCCATTAGAAAGACTGGCGTTCACTGGCTCGCGTGCAGCTTCTGTGGTGCTGTGTGCGTGGTCCCTCGCTTGGTAGGCCTGTGGGTTATCAGTAGGCTGTATGCTGTAGGCTGAGTGGTTTAGTAGCCTTCCTTTCCTCCTTGGGGGCTGCCCGCTCTTCCTTTCGCTGATAAGTTGGTTTCTACATGCACACTTTCACACTAATCAAACATTCTTTTACTTCTTTTTTTTAAAACAAGACTTCCCATTTTTCATCATTTCTCCATTGGCTTTTTTCTTCTTTTTTTCTTCTCTTTTTGTAGTTTTCATCATTTATTTTCAAAGATAAATGTCTTCCAAATCAACAAACCCACTGCTTTTATGTATGTTAATTTCAAAGTTCATAGCAAGCATGCATCATTTCCATCTGCTAAAGTATCCTAAACTAACTATGCAGAAACAGACTAATACCAAAACAATGTAGACAATTTCACGTATTACACACTGTAAACTGAGAAAATAATAAACCTATGCATATTTTAATGTCTGGTCGGATATCATGAGTGACAAGTGGACGCATGGTGGTGGGGGAGGGAGTGGGGTTGTGAAGGGGAGAGGTAGGGATAAAGAGAAGCACGGAGAGAGAAATAAGGCAGTCACTCATCGTTGTATTCTCAGTTTCATTTCTGCAGTAAAAATAGATTCTAGATGCTTGAGGTTTCCGTATTTAAATTTAGAAATGGATACTTTAGCGATCAGGAGTACATGATTAATTTCATTTATAACACCATGTTTTTTATTCTTAGGGTTAGGCAGACCGAAAAGTGCTATTTCTTCATTAATCGTGAGGCGATAGTTATATGTAGACAAAATAAGTTGCTGTATCATTTTCCAAAAGGGCAGTATTTTAGGGCATTGAAAGAATGCGTGTTCGATGAAGTCAACCTCTGTGGGACACCATGAACATCTGTTAGAGTTTGCTATTCCCATTTTATGTAGCAGGATGTTTGTGGGGTAGATGTTATGGATAAACTTGAAGTGTAGCAACCTCAGTCTTGATTCTTTTGTGCACAGGTGTGCCGTGTTGAAATACTGTGTAATATCAACGTTTAGTTTTCTTTGCCAAAAGTGTGATGCACAGATGTCATGATTTTGTTGTTTGACAAACATATGTCTAATTGTTGCATTTTTGAGAGTGTTCAATGGGCCTTCTTTTGTGGTGATCATGTTGTCAATGGGTTTATGCTGTGGGTTTGCGCCTAATTCTTCTTTCCATTCTGGTGGTATAGCATTAATTAGAGCGTTGTGTTCAAATAAGAGGCTAGGGTGATAACCTACTCTTTCTGTTATCTGAGCGTAGTTCATGATATGTCCGTTAAGCAGGAGGTCTTGCATATAATGTAAACCTGCTTTTGCCCATTTTTTGTAGTATAGGGGTACCCCTTTGTATTTAATGTTCTGATTGTTCCAGATAGGCTCCGTGTGTATGTTTATCACTGGTCTGTCTGTAGTAAGCATTGTCACAGTTCTTAATACTTCCTTCCAAAACTCTGAGTGGACGGCCTCTATACCTTGCATTTTGCTTGGCACTACTTTGGCATTAAAAGCACAGTGTATATTTGTGAAGGGCAAAAGTAATTCTCTGGCTTGGAGTGTCCAGTACTCATTATCTGCGTTTTCCTTTAGTAGCCGTACGGCCCATTTGACTAAGAACATTTTTTGCTGATGTTCAATGTTAATCATTTTGAGGCCGCCATCTTTTATATCTAGACTCAAGACGTTCCTCTTAATTTTCTCAAAAGCTTTCTTGTTGTTCGTTTTTCTTTTCCATAAAAATCTGTAAATAATTGTGTTGATCTGGGCTAGCACTGTTTGGGGAAGAGCAAGCGATTGTATAATGTAGGAGAATTGAGAGAGAAGCAGAGTTTTGGCTAAAATAATTTTACCATACAGTGATGGGTTTCGATTTTCCCAAGATTTTATAGTTCTCTTTATTGTATCTAATTTACTTGTCCAGTTCTCTTGGATTAACGATGCCTGAGTTTCTGCAGAAAAATAAATACCTAAAATTTTGATCTTCATTTTTAACATGGGGATTTCTTGAACTGTTCCAATTTCGTTTTGTCTTCTTCCCAACCATATCCCTTGACATTTAGATTTGTGCAGTTTCAGTCCCGAGTGCTCTTCAAATTTTTCCACAATTGAAATTGCTAACTCTATGTCGTTTTCGTTTCTCATCGTCAGTGTTGTATCATCTGCATACTGTTTGATTTTAGTTGTTGCCGTTTGTCGTCCATTTTGAATTTCAATCCCATGTATATCTTTATTGTTTCTTATTTTGATGGCAAGAATTTCTACCGCAATTACAAAAAGTAAAGGGCTTAAGGGGCAACCTTGCCTGATTCCTCTTTCTGTTAGGAACCAATCTGACAGCCATCCTCCGTTGTGAATGCAGCTCTCAGTATCTTTCATTGCTGTTTCAACCAACTGGATGAAGTTGGGGCCAAAGTTGAAAATATCCAGTGCTTGAGAGATACATGTTTTAGAGATTGTATCAAAGGCTTTTGTGAAATCTAGAGCTACAATTGCGCCTGTTTTATTGGTTTGTTTAAGATATGCTGTAAGATCATCTATGAGTCTTAAATGTGTAGTTATATTCCTGCCTTTTATGAAGCCAACTTGGTCGGTATGTATGATTTGTGTGATAACACTTTGAAGTCTATTGGCTACAGCTTTTGTGTAAATTTTATAGTCTGTGTTTGTTAGAGTAATGGGCCGATAATTGGATAAGTTAAGTTTGTCTGTTCCGTTGTCTTTGTGTAATAAAGTAATAACTCCTCTTCTTAGAGATGTTGGTAATTGACCCTTTTGGATGGATGCACAAATGCATTCAAAAAAGGGATTTTTCAGCTTGTCCCAGAAATGAAGATAAAAGTCGGGAGTTAACCCATCTATGCCGGGGGAAGAGTCTTTATTTAAATCTTTAAGAGCCTGTGTGAGTTCATCTACCGATATATTATTTTCACATTGTTCTCTGTCCATGTGGCAAAGGGTAGGGACAGGGTCATTTTCTAGGAAGTGTTCCTTTATGGTTCTATCACCTTGTTGGCTGTTCTGTTTATATAGTTGCTGATAGAATGTTTTGATTTCGTTTATAATTTTTCCAGGGTTGTCTGTACTTTCGTTTTGTATTTTTAACGTTGAAATCATACAAGCAGCGTTTCGTCTTTTTTCTAAGTTTAGGAAATATTTTGTGTTTTTTTCTCCTTCATTGATCCATTTTTCCCTTGATCTGATTTGAGCTCCTCTTGCTTTGTGAAATTCTTGTAATTCGATCTCCTTTTTTAGTTGATAAACTTGGGTTTGGATTTCTGTATTCTGGGGATCTTTGCATAATTGGTTTTCTTTGTATGTTAAATCAGTGAGTTTTTCTTTTAAAATTGCTCTATAGTTTTTTGACTTAGAGCTAGAGAACTGTATACAAAACGATCGGATCTTGGTTTTCAACATTTCCCAGATTAGTTCTGAATGACCATTCTCATGTTCATTTTCTTGTGCATACTCGTTCAAATGATTGTTTATTATGTCGTTAATTTTTTCTACAAACTGATTATCACGTAACAACGTTGAGTTGAACTTCCAATAACCCGGTCCTCTCTGAAATTCATTTAATTTTATGCTCAGCTTGACCAATCTATGGTCTGAGAATGGACAGGATTCTATATTGGCATCTCTAATTTTAGTCAATGCTAATGGATCACAAAAAATATAATCTAGTCTCCTTGCTGTGAACGGGCTTTGTCTTGACCAGGTGTACTCTATCTTATCTGGATGTAGAGATCTCCATGTGTCATAGATGTTTAGATTAGCGCACATTTCTTTGAGCGCTAACCTCTCTCTATCAGAGTGGGGTAATCCAACCACGTTGTCAATGTCGCTCATAGTGATGTTAAAATCACCATTTACCCAGATGTGGTCGCTATCATTTGCTTGAAGTTCTGTTTCCAGTTGTTGTAGGAACCTAACTTTCTCTGTTGTCGTACTTGGGGCATAGCAGTTAACTACAGTGTGAAATATTCCATTTATACACATTCTAATTGATAACAATCTATCATTACTAGTCTTTATTTCCGTGCTGTCACGTACCAGCTTTTTACTAATTAGTATTATAAGGCCATTGCTTTTATTGGTGCCTGCTGAGTAGAATAAGTCGCCATGCCACTGTCTCTTTAGTTCTGTTAATAAATCTTCTGTAATGTATGTTTCTTGTAAACATGTAATGTCCAACTTCTTCTCCCTAATGTAATTAAAAAGTGATTTTCTTTTCAGTTTGTTTCGTATGCCTCTAACGTTTAAAGTACCAATGCTTAGTTCATTAGCCATGACATTAGAGACATAAATCCGTTAATCATTGTTCGAAACTCGTAAGTCCATGGTCCATAGCGGTCGTGATGGGGAAGGGGAGGGAGAAACAGGGGGAACATTAGGTCGCTCCCTCTGCTTCACCATCCAGTGGTATGCCTGGTGTTTCTTCCTCCCTCTCCCTCTCTCTCCCTCCCTCCCACTTTGGAGAAAATATTCGTCCAGGCGAGAGCGGTGGTTGGGTCCTTTCTTTTCTTCCGACTTGCTTCGCTTTCTCTTGGCCACGCAGCTCTGTGAGCGAGCGGCCTTGCCTCCCTTCTGTGCTGCAGGTTTCATGGTTGCTGTAGCAGTAGGGGCAGTCGCGCGTGCGTCCCTCGCGTCTGGTTGGTCAGCTGGCTGCTGCTCCATTGGGCCACGTTCAGCTGGCTGGCTGGTTGGCTGCTGCTGTGCGCGTTCTTCCCTGCCTTCGTCAGTGGGCCCACTGCATGCTGCTTCACCCCTTCTGTGGCCTGTTTGTTTGCACACCAGGCAAACGATGTCGTTAGGGCAAGAGCTTGAATGGTGCCCCACTGTTAGGCATCGATTGCACTTGTTCTGCTGCCTCTGTTCCTTGTGATAGAGATCGCAGGAAAACCGGCCAATCTTGATCCTGGCTGGCAGGGGGTCTTGAGGTGTTGTGATTATCACAAACCTCCTCCCTGTTTCCCAGGAGCTTAAACGTCCATCGCGCTGCCTTGCTAGTTCCCACTTGATAGGGGAACGCAGTTCACATTTTAACTTTTTCAATCCCTCCTCCAATTCCTTGTCCCCAACATTCATGTTGAAGTTGGAAACCCACACCTTGGTGGCTGGTTTCTCAACTCCATTGTCCCCATGAAAGCTGAAGGGGTTTTTGTCCATCAATGCTACTTGCACTCCCCCTAGCACAATCCCCTCCAGTAACAGTTTTTCTCTAAATTGTTTTTGTTTGGCGTACAATCGCCATAGTCCCCCTATTTTTTGCGCCCCACGCACAGTTCCCCGCCCCGTCACTCTCTCTGCTGCAGCACACAAGTCTATAGTGTCTGGCACCGAGTCAAAGTAGGGCAGCGCTCTGCTCAACACATAGAGCGGCTCTATTACTTCTGCCGCCATGGCCGGCGGCCACGTGGAAAGGTTTACAGTAGTGCCGTTATTCTTAACACTTCCCCCTCCACCTCTAACTCACACAACACAATTGTCACTAACTAAAGACACGATCAATTAGCCGAGATGAACACCGATATGTTGAGCACAATATAGTCGCTAATGAGGATGTGGTAACGGAATAAATGCGGATAAATGCGGAGATGTGAAGAAAAGCTGCCAGCCGACTTCGGCAGGAACCGGAACTCCTCTGTTCATTTCTTAAGCATATTATGAACCTTTTAAAATTGTTTGTCTCTTACTTATCGCCAGCATGTGTGTTTATGTACAGTGTGAGTGTATGGGAGGTGAGGGGAGGAGAGGGGGGGGGGAGATGAAATAGAGTATGCACCCTGAATGTGTGCAATACTTTTCTGACTGTGATTTTTGGTCTTTGTTCAATTAGATATCATACATTTTGTTGCATTTTAAATTGTACTTTTTGGTTAAAAATAAATGTATATGCGTTTTCATTAACCTTGTAAAATATTATAATGCATGTGTGCTCTATACCTTTAATCTTCTTTGCGATAGTAGAACCGTTCAATGTATTTTATTGTATGTTTAATGTCAATGTCTATTTTATAATCGTGGCACCTGGACGCAATTTCTCTTTTTAGAGATAATACAGATGTTTTGACTGGCTGACATCGGCAACGGCATGGAAGCATCTTCAGTTCCAACGAATCCAGTGCCGCACCAAATATCGGTCAAATTCGTTACTCCCAAGAACCAACAGGGAGTGGAACGATCTGCGGCAGGACGTTCTCAACACCTTCACTGCTGATGCCACTGGTGCAGGAAATAACAACAATAATCCATCAAGTGCCCCTTCACCCCCCTCTCCACCCCTCTCCACCCCTCAGCTTTCCCTTCACCCTCCTTGTCCCTTCAATGTCAGTGAAGCAGGCATGTGAGGACCAGACCTGATCCCCCATTTGTTAGTCTAACCGTGGGCCATGAGAAGAAGAAGAAGAAGAAATTGCAGCAGTTTTTATGCGTAATAAGATACATGTTTACGAAGTGCCACTACAAGCTATTAGAGATAGAGAAACGCATAATCTAAGCTTTGTGAGGGCACTTCTTAATATGTATCTGTTCATATCAATTTCAGCAAAATGGTTCAATGCAATTCGTTGTTTTAAAAGCTCTATTTTCTATTTTACTGTTCATGTGGTCAATCCAGTCTTGCCACTGACAATCTAGAATTCTTTGTTTGAAACATTTAATAGAAGCAGCAAAATATTCGACTCTCTGGTTAATTCAAACAAATATAAAATATAAAAGAAACATATGAATGCAAACACTTTTGAACATCTGTCACTTACATTTTCTTATCCTTACTATGAAGACCATATAATATTTTTATAAACTTTAAATGGTTTGAGGTCTTCCATCTTTGTCAGTCTAAGCCAGTAAGAAATGTATTTAACGTAATAATTTAGATAAATGGGATTTCTCCCCCAGCTCTCCCCTCTGTCAAAGGCCCATATGTCAGCTCCATAGTGTAAAACGGACTGAACTTGCAAATCAAACAACATTTTAAACACATTAAATGAACTACAATCAAGCTTATACATATCATGTATGTAGTATGCTCAAAACAGTTCTCTTGGACTTGTTTACAAGATCTTCACACGCAGTTGTAAAACTTAGTCTGGTTGTAAAGAATACAATTAAATTCTTACACGCATTGACTGTTTTCACTACTCCCCCCCCCCCCCCCATGTCCAACCCTCATATCCTGCTAGGTACTCACCCAAGCAAAACGCAGTGATATTTGTTTTGTCCATAGTTTCTTTTAATTCTAACGTCACTGCAGCTGAATACAAGTTATTTAATTGTCTCTGTAAACCACTTGCTGCTATTAATAACAAAACCAAGTCATATGGAAAAAGTAACACAAAATAGCTCCATTAAATCAAAATAAACTCTGTGCTTTCCATTTTGATTTTTTCTAAGTGCACGAAAATATAATTTTTATTTCAGTAGAAACCCTGTGAATAAGCAAAAGAGAGGACATGCGTCCACTTATTTTGTTCCTTCTTTCTTTTACTTAGTCACAGGGTTTCCGCACTGAAATTAAAAAAGTTGTGTGTATGTGCGCTAATGCTAACTAATTTACAAATAATTAAAATAAAACTGGACTGCACACGTACGTCCCCTTGCTGTACTCCATTAGTACAATTTACAAAATATGTTAATATTGCTCCACTTCTTATCCTGGCTTTTACATTCATGCTCCTTATGCATTTGTACAATTTACCATTTATTCCATTATTAATAATACTGGCCATAACAGTTTGCTAGAGATTGAATCGAAAGCTTTTCCGAAATCTACAAAAGCAACATGCAGTTGTTTTTTAAATTATTAGTAAATAACCATGGGAGTCTATCCTGCCCTTAACGTACTATTTCTTGGTTCAGTCATGCACCGTGGGTGCAGCCTTGAGCTTTACTCACGATCGTGTGCACTGAACCGCCAGTGGCCTCTCAGCAGAAGACGCTGACGAAGGGAGCGAGATGCCCCTGAACGCTTCAAAGTCAGCTTATTTTCTTTGCTTTGAGTTTTGTGTTTAGCATTCTTCAAATACATTAGCGAATTGCATTTGATCACAAGGAAGCAATGTAGATATGTCATATATTGTACTGTAACCTTTAAAAACAGCAACAACTAAACTGGTTGCTTGTTTGCTTTGGATTGTTTTGGTTATGACATGTGGTTAAATTGCTCAACACAAACATATAAGAAAAAATTCCAAAGTTGCTTGTTTGCTTTGGATTTGTTTTGGTTATGACATGTGGTTAAATTGCTAAACACAAACATATCAGAAAAAATTCCAAAGTTGCTTGTTTGCTTTGGATTTTTTTGGGCTATGTCATGTGGTTAAATTGCTCAACACAAACATATAAGAAAAAATCCAAAGGGAATTTCTGCAATTAAATGCTAAGATCAAGATTTGTCCTAGCTTAGTCAAGACATTTGTATTCGCGCAGCTGAGCTGCAACAGGGGTTTATTTAGAAATATTTTAAAATTGGAATTGCTGCAGATAAATTATTATTGCCCTTTTCTCCTGTAATAGCTGTAAAAAAAAAACTGGCTCTTCGTTGCTTTGGCTTTGTTTTGCTTTGTTTTCTGTTGTTTTGCTTTGGTTTCTGTTGTTTTGTTTTGTTTCTTCCTGGCGACAGAGATGAGAGACTTGCTCTGAAAATGTTCATTAAAAGGAAAACAATTGTCCTAATGTCTGACCAGTTGAAACAATTAAAAACAAACAAACAACAAAAACAAAACCCTCGCCCACTATCAATTCTAAAGCCGATGCCACACAGAGCACGTGACTCAAATCATCAATCTTATTTTCGCACTGTGTTCTTCAGAGATGTTTGTGGCACCTCTGACACGCGAAGATTGGAGTGATGATGGATCGATTCTGTTTAGCATGTTCATTTTTGGTGCTATAGGAATTGTTCGGAAATAATTAAGGGGAGTAATTTCATGGCGTGTGGGAGTGATCTCGCCTAATTCAATCAGTCATTCACGGGGAAGTTACTCTACCTTCAGGTAGACCCCCCATCTCTCGTTTCGTGTGTTTGAGGAGACACAGCTTGTAGAACGCATTGCGTCATTCTAAATTTGATGTAAGTTGTTTTTACGTCACAGTGTGCAAGTTCTATCACTTTGTACAAACTGGCCACCCCTTATTTTTCTAAAAAAATGTTTGCAAGTCGCTGACTGGCATCCTGCAGTTTCAAGCTTCGACGCCATTGTTGCATTGTTGCATTGTTGCTATGGTATTTGACCGAGTAATTGAGGTAAGCAACTCTAATTTTCACGAAGTGCTCTCCCCTAGCTGTTTTCCGAAAATCGTCTATTCCTCTAAGCAATGTACAGTATTCACAGGAAAAGTGCCACACAGCGGAGTGAGTGGTGGTGTGGTAAATGTATTCCATTTATGTAAAGTTCTCTAAACAAGAACGGAAAATTGAACTATCAGTGCCTAAATATACTGTTCATTCCCTTTCAAAGGTGTGTTAACTGTACTGTACATGTACTGCACCTGTCCGGTGCGCCACGTCCAGAATCAGTAGGACTATGGTACTACATTGTCTTAAAGGGGCATCATGACGGATGAGTTTTTATAAGAAACACGTCGAGAGCACCAGAAAAACACCATTTACAGAGATCGCAACGCTAACTTTGCTCTGTTTCCTAGAAATCAAACCGTCAAATCGGCGATTCCTCCTTGGCCGAGGTGCTGGAAGACAAATTCTTTCAGTGAAAGAGAAGGCGTGACGTCACTTTTCTAATGGCCGCCAAATTGTTCGCACGACATTTTCGCGATACAAGCCTTTTTATTTTATTTGTTTTCAATTTTATACAATTTATCTAAAGGAGTTTCGCTCACAACAAAGGAAATATCTCCAATTTTTGTTTTACTGCACTACAAAGAAAGAAAATGCTTCAACCACAATGAGTGACCTCCACCCATCCCCTCTCTCCAGCATCTCAAAATGCCT
>CM065707.1:7388892-7398892 GCA_017654935.2 Phymorhynchus buccinoides
TCTTCTCTGAAGACCCTCTGTTGTCGAGCTCTCCGTAGAGTTTCTTTTCACAGCTCCGTTGCATGTCTTGTAAATGTCCGGTTCTGCTTCTCAAGAATCCGCCGATTATTTACACCCCCCACACACCCACATGTATCACCACAGCACCTATCCACATAGTCTAATGTCCGAACATTCAACAATTCAATAGACCTAAACTACAATTTACATACCCCAAGACTTGATCTCTTTTGTAGTGATAATGTCACAGTCAGCGATGCTAATAGGCCGTTTTTGTTTTGTACAGCACTGCAATGTTCAAACGAGATGCTACGTTTCAACGACTTACTCATGTACGAATTCCGAGTATATCGGAACAGGAGAACGCAGTCAGTAGTTCAGTATTCTCGGAACAGTTAGGTGTCTTCCATGCGGTTTTTTTTCAATCCAAACCACATTTTTTCAGTTGCTTCTCTTAACCACTCTTCCAGATTTTGCTTCACTTATGTTTGGCACTTCTGTTCGGATTTTTAATGTTGAAAACGTGCAAAAAATCGGCCCTAGAGGAGCCTAGCAGTTGTTTGCACTGAGGAACAGATTCCGATTTTAATGTAACCACGTTTCCACCTTATCAACTGTAAGTTTCAAAACTCATCAGTGGTTTTGTTGCAGTTGTTGCACTAGGCAACCCCAGTTAGTTTGTCTAAGGCAGTGATCCACCTTAAAGGATCATGTAGACATGTTAGTGAATCAAACCACGCCCGAAAAGGTCTATTGCATCATTTGGGGTGAAAGAACAGACCCTTGGTCATGCAGGCTGATAACTGACATCTTAAAGGTCGGAACTGCAATGGACAAGTACGTTTCCACCTTATTCTGTAAGTTTCAGGCTCATCGGGGCTGCAGTTGTTGCACTAGGAACAGTTAGGTGTTTCCACCTTATTCTGTAAGTTTCAGGCTCATCGGGGTAGCAGTTGCTGCACTAGGAACAGTTAGGTGTTTCCACCTTATTCTGTAAGTTTCAGGCTCATCGGGGTAGCAGTTGTTGCACTAGGAACAGTTAGGTGTTTCCACCTTATTCTGTAAGTTTCAGGTGTATCGGGGTACAGTTGTTGCACTAGGAACAGTTCCTTCCACCTTATTCTGAAAGTAAACAGGCTCTCGGGGTTGCAGTTGTTGCCCGAAAGTTATGTCCCACACTTATTGTGTAAGTTTCAGCTTGGTCACGTGAGTAAAAGCACATTCGTCCCAAAACACGGAATGCTCGTTCCTCATGATGTCGCTTTCAATCACTCATCGCTTGATGTTTGAGTTATGTAATGTTTTCTTTAAAGACAACCTGCATTTGAAGAAATTAGTGTTTCCACAATATGTAAGTTGCAGTTTCATTTCAGTTGTTACTAAACAGTGAGTGGTTCCAATTCTGAAAGTTTAAGGCTCATCGATTAACACACACACACAACACACACACACACACACACACACACACACACACACACACACACACACACACACACACACACACACACACACACACACACACACACACACACACACACACACACACACACACACACACACACACACACACACACACACACACACAAGCCAGCAGTTTGGCACAGAGAAAACTACACACAAAAGCTTTCTGCTGCAAAATGCTTTTATGCTTGTGCCACACAGAGTCACTCGCTCAAGTGTTGCCTCCTGCACCCACTATTTGACATTCAAAATGTCACATTTTTAACAACAGAAGGCAGAAACGATGGGTCACTCGAGTTGTAAACGTTAAGCATGTTCAGTGTTGTGAAATGTTTCAGATGTGAGTGTGTGTTTGTTGTAAGATTGGCTGGTTCAAAGGACATGCTACGAAGGTTTAGCACGCCCCACTTCCTGTAAATATGTGACACGTAAAATAGTTTTTATCAGGCCTTCCCTTCACTCTGGCTTTCTCACCGTGGAAGGCAATCTGACCATAATTTCAGACGTCTTTTTCCTGGCTTTCACAAAGAAGACAATGTCTGTTCCTCCGGGCAAAGTAATTGTCAGCAGTGTTAAAGAAATGACTCTACGTGTGGTAATCGTTGACATCAGTTTGTTTCGTCACTCAGTGACTTATTCTGGTGGTCGTTTCAAAGACGTCAAGGTCCTTGTCTGGAAGAGGACACGGATGGATTTCACCTCTGATTTCATGCATGTCTTTCAGGCAACAAAACTCTCTGTGGTGTTGGCTGGAGGATCCTGCATTGAAACGAAAACGGAATGTTTTCAACTGTTCTTTTCTTTCTTTCCTAGGAACAAAGCTCCACGGAGGTTAGCCAGTGGTTTGTGGAACTGTTCTGTGAGCCACTATTCTGAATTGGACCACCACGTGGCCTGTAACCACCGAACAGAGTGTGAAGATGGACGGGATGAAACAGAACGCTGTCCCTTCAGCAACGCTCAATGCAAGGGTCTGATAGCAATGTGTGGCAGCTGTTTCAAATTTGTCAGTAACGTGATTGACAAATATAACAACACATTGGATGCCACAGTGACAGGAAATGACTACTGCAATTCGTTAGGCGGCAGGCTGAATTTCCCAAAGTGTGCCAATGACTGGTTTGATTTGCTTAAAATACTGACACATATGCATGCGTTAAGACTTCGGATGCACTGGGTTGGCTTTTATAGTAATGATCTCTCTGTGCCTAACATGTATAAACACGAGCTTTTGGACAAGCGCTCAGTGTTGTATCATATGTTTAACACTGCTGACAAGCAACAGATAACGAAGTATAATGTGGAACATAAGGGCTCTAAGAAATGCTATTCCACTGGGAATTTTCAACGTCGCTCAGGACTCCTGGCAAACAGCGACTGCAGCGGTAAAGATCGTGTTGTCCATGGCATGGTTTGTGAATTCAGGCCAAAGAAAAACTCACCTGAGTCCCATTCACTGTCAATGACCACAGGACACAAAGTAATTGCCGAACAGCCATTTATTATCAAGTGTCCTAGCGGTCACCTTACACATTCATTTTTGGTTTGTGGTTCTAACCCATATAAAATTTGCACAGATCAACCCATAAGTTGTAAAATTTCGAATAAACTGTTACTGGAAAACAGAACTGATTCAGGTAAGCCTACTGTTAACACGTTGCCTGACTTCATTTGTACCGATGGAGGAATAGCACTGCCATTCACCGTAGTGTGTGATTTCGTTGCTGACTGCAGGGACAAAAGCGAGGAATCATTTTGTCAGTATCCCTTCTGCGAGAACGCCTTCACTTGCAGGAGTGGTCAGTGCTTACCTTACCGCAACATGTGCGACCAAACGTCCCACTGTCACGACGGGTCAGATGAAACGAACTGTGATGCGTTTTTAGAGGTGGTAGTCATGCGCAGGTATCTTCCATCCCCGACACTTGTCAACTTTGATGGGATCAGGAAATTCACCTCAGTTCCCATGAATTCCACAGAGCCCTGTCCTGACAGCCATTACCGTTGTCCTGGTGACTTCAACGACTGTCTGCCTGTCTACACCCGGTGCAATGGACTGTACGACTGCGTTGACCACATGGATGAAGAGGGATGTGAAGACATGACCTGTCCTGGGTTTTTCAAATGCAGGTCTTCCACAGTCTGTCTACACACTGACCAGCTGTGTGACGGCTGGCCTTATTGTCCACAGAACGATGATGAGATGGTGTGCTACACCAGCTGCCCCGTCAGTTGCCACTGCCAAGGTCATAGCTTTCTCTGCTCTCAGCCTTTCTCTGTGGCACTGTTTCCTCAGCTCCGTTATCTGGATGCCTCAGGCTCTGGCTTGACACTCTCTGACCTGGATAACCATGCCTGGGTTTTTCTGCTGATTCTCGCACAATGTTCCCTAACCCACCTGTCTGAAATAAGGGCAAGGAATTTGAGAAAACTTGATCTATCAGAAAACGAATTAACTCACGTCAATGTCACGTGTTTTGTTGGCTTAGAAAACCTTCAGGCGCTGACTTTGTCTGGCAATCCTTTAATCTCGCTCTACGTCGATTCCGCTTTAGACAGTCAGCAGCAGATACTGACTGTGTTGGATATATCACACACATCTTTAACAGTATTACACACTGCAGCCCTATCAATATTTCCAAATCTGCAACAACTTAGCTTCAATTTCACCCCCATTCTCGCCATCAGCCAAGGTGGGTTTCAACTCACACCGCAGTTGAGAACACTGTACATGGAGGGTACCTTTGTCAAAACATTTCCACAAGATGTTTTCCAAGATCTCTTTCTTCTTAGAGTTATCGTCTCACCAAATTTTAAGTTCTGCTGTGATGAAATACTCCCCCAAAATGTTGGTGAATTGTCTTGTTTTTCTCCCCGAAATGAAATTTCATCCTGCGAGGACTTGCTGCAGTCCTGGATGTACCGTGGATTCCTGTGGCTGATCACCTGCCTGTCGTTGACTGGTAATGCTTTCTGCTTGTGTGCTCGTCTCCTGGCAAAGACCATGACCTCTTCAAGTGGATTCAGTGTGTTTGTTCTCAACCTGACTGGAGCTGATTTCCTGATGGGGGTTTACATGGCTGTCATTGGAGCAGCGGATGAACTTTTCCGTGGCACGTATCTCCATTACGAGGAGACTTGGAGAAGCAGTGACGTCTGTAAGATGGCGGGATTTCTGTCTCTGTTGTCCAGCGAGGTGTCAGCTCTCATCATCTGGCTCATCACGCTGGATCGGTTCATCGTTCTTCACTTCCCCTTCAGCACGTTTCGATTTAACAAAACGTCTGCATTAGGAGCCTGTCTCATGGCTTGGATCACTGGTTGTCTGTTAGCACTAGTGCCCCTGCTTCCTGTGACTTCAGACTGGGGATTCTACGGCCAGACTGGCATCTGTATACCGCTGCCCGTGACCAGACAGGAGTTCAAAGGCAAGCTGTACTCCTTCAGTGTGTTCATTGTGTTTAACTTCATCCTGTTCGTGTTCATCTCTGCCGGCCAGGCTCTCATCTACTGGTCCATACAGGCCAACGCAATGAAAGTCAGCACCACGAGGACGTCCAAGGACATGACCATAGCCCAGCGGCTGGTCACTGTGGCAGTGACAGACTTCATGTGCTGGTTCCCCATTGGCATTACAGGGATGCTAGCATCCACGGGGACTTCCATCCCTGGAGAAGTCAACGTGGCCCTGGCCATTTTCGTGCTGCCCCTGAACTCTGCAGTGAACCCTTTCATGTACACCTTCAACATTCTGGCAGAGAAGCGGAGGAAGTCTGAAGAAGGAAAGCTGTTGAAATGGTTGGAATCCCAAGCTGACTTGATCAAGAGTTAGAAGTGCGAAAGGTCTGGGACACCCATATCTAAACTACTGAACTGATAGAATATGATGGTTATTGATTATGCTGAAGACACTTTTTTCCATTTTGCAGAATTGTTAATTGTGTAATTTTGCCGAGCTAATAACTACATTTGAATTACAGCCATCAAAAATAAGCATCTAAATTAACAAAGATGTTGCTGATTATGGCTAAAGTTGTCCAACAACGCCTCTCCGGGCAAAACGTTTTGGGATACATCGACTTCCAAGGATTACGCCTCCTTACAACATTTGAAGCGATTCTGTGTAGTGGTTCTCAAGACATAGATGAACAGACAGACAAAACAGTATGATTAATCCTCAATCTCCCTCCCTTTAGTTGTTGGTGTGACTGTTACCTCTTATACAGCACCAAGTTGCTGGGTTTGACATGTGCCAAGTGCATGGGCACATAACAAGGGACCTCGGTTTATCGTCTCATCCGAAAGACTCAAACTTTAGGGGACTACAGAGAATGCAGAACACCCAATAGGTGCGCGTGCAATGACGTCCTAGAAGATGGAAGTTTTGGGGCTACTGGTAGGAAAATATTGAGGGTTACCTGCCAGATCATGATATATCAACAAAAATGAGTTTTTCTTTTTTTTTTCATAGAAACACTCTAAAAGGGGTATATTTTCATGCTATCAGATGTTTTAGGCGATATGACTTGTAAATTGTGAGTTATTAATGCTACCATCCAAGAACTGATCAAACTCCTGCAACCCAGATCATGAGATATCTGAATGTATCCTTCAGCTTACCAACAAAAGTCTAAAACTTGAAATTTCGCCCTCACTGAAGTAGTATATAACGCTTTCAACTTGTTCAGCATGTGCTGAGCAGACACTTTCGTCTTACAACTGACCTGCTGATCAGATGACAACTGAGGAATGTCTTTGATCAGTCGGAAGGAATTCAGTCACAAGGGCCTCCAACTTGGACCAGACAGTGACTTCTGACCATATAACATAGGCGCGTGTTTGATTTGAAAGACTAGGGTCATATAACCACAGACTGTAATGGGACATCTTGTGAGTCACGTGAGCTAGTGGCGGCTCTCTCTCTCTCTCTCTCTCTCTCTCTCTCTCTCTCTCTCTCTCTCTCTCTCTCTCTCTCTCTCTCTCTCTCTCTCTCTCTCTCTCTCTCTCTCTCTCTCTCTCTCTCTCTCTCTCTCTCTCTCTCTCTCTCTCTCTCTCTCTCTCTCTCTCCAACATGTTTTGTTTGTCTTTAATCAGCATAACAGTTTTCATTTTGTGAATTGCCAATTGTTAGAGAGTAAGCAATATTGTTCATACATTCGTACGTTTTCGTGGGATTACATGTCATGCAGATACTGTTCACTTTTCCATTCCAATCCTGCTTACCACCACCCTCCCTTTTCCCCCATTTTAATTACCCCTGGTATTTCATTACCGCCTGGTATGCAGTACTGCGGTATAATGGTTGACCAAACAGTAAGGAACGCACAAATATCACAAGGGCGGTAATGCTGACACTTGTTTGATGCCTACATCACAAACGATGGGTCACCTAAAAGCTATCGATGTTGTCTGTCTCTCAATCTGTCTGTCTGTCCGAATCTTTCTGTCTGTTTGTCCATCTCTTTCTGTTTGTCTATCTCTTTCTGTCTGTCTGTCTGCCAGTCACACACACACACACACACACACACACACACACACACACACACACACACACACACACACACACACACACACACACACACACACACACATATTGAAATGTGTATGTGTTTTTTTCTCTCGTGTTTCTTTGTCTGTCACTCCTTTTTTTGTCAGTCTGCCCACTCTGCAAATTACCATTATCTCATAAAGATCACAAGAGGCAAAAGCTCTTTTCCGCAATTATCCACACCTCTATTTTAGCCCCTACCTCTCCATTCACCAACTAACCTTCTTACAAAGTATTATTTTGTGCCTGCCCTTAAATCGCATATCCACACAAGGGCAATAGCGTACAAGAAAATCTTATTGATTATCAGTTGTAGGCCTACATAATACTGTATTTTTTTCCCGAGTAGGGTATGAGTGGAAGGCGTTTGCTTATTTCATAACATTTTATTTTTACTTTGAATATCTAAATGTTCCTGTTCAATTGTTATCAAACTCGTAAATCAAAGTGTTTGTTGTAAAAAAAAAAAAAAAGTAAGAGAAAACTACTTTGGTAGCCTTCTGAACGCGTTTTGTTTTCCCACTGACTCACGTATCACAGTCTGGCTTTACGTGAAAACGTGATTTTCAACCCTGTACGCATTGCTCACTCAGTGTATGTCGGCATATAACAAAAGGGTCACTTTGATGTTCACCACCACTGGTACGGCCAGAGCAGAGCACGTGAGGATACTCCAGTATGTAAATGAGTCTCGGCCGGTCTCTGTCCCGTGTTGCGTCAGACTGAACTGAGACATATGACTATACTCGTGATAGGCTGGGTGTTTAGAGCGCCTTGTGGATTGAAAGCCCCCGGCCTTTTTGGCTCACGTCGTTTTTTAAAACAAAGTGAGTCTATAGTATCGTACATGTTCGGTTGTGTGTCTGTGTGTATGTGTGTGTGTGTGTGTGTGTGTGTGTGTGTGTGTGTGTGTGTGTGTGTGTGTGTGTGTGTGTGTGTGTGTGTGTGTGTGTGTGTGTGTGTGTGTTGCGTCCGTGGCCCCGACCTTTAACCTTAACTCAAACCTTAACGTTGTCATTTTCTCTAAACATATAAGGCGTTAGAGGGTTAAAGTTAGCAGGATACTTGATTTTGACGTGAGCCTTCAAGTCACGACGATCAAAGCAGTCAGATACACTGATAAAGAACAAAATAAAGATAATCATTTGTTGCAGAGATTACTGTTGTGCAACCTTTAACCTTGACTCAGTCACACTCTTCAAACTAAAGAAGACTCTCACTCTCCACTGAAACTTTAACGTTGTCATTTTCTCAAAAAAACATAAATGTTAGAGGGTTAAAGTTAGCAGGATACTTGATTTTGACGTGAGCCTTCAAGTCATGGCGATCAAAGCAGTCAGATACATCGGTAAGGAACAAAAGAAAGAAAATCATTTGTTGCAGAGATTACTGTAACTGTTGTGTTGTACCGAGTAGGAGATACATACTGGAAAGAAGACTCTCCATTAGATATACAAAAACGCTCTTTAATAAGAAACACAAGACTTCAGGTGTGTACAAATGGGTACATTTTAACGTCGTCAACTTATATTTTCTGTAACAAATGGATGTACCGAGTGTGTGCGTTGACGGCCCGGTTGTTTCGCTTTATTTGCGCCTTTGAGTAACGGTTGTTCGTGTTCATTTGCCCATCATCTCTGCGCATAACTTAGCCTACTGCACTTCCGGCAACAAGGCCTAGGCCTAGAGTCCATGCCTTACCTCATAATCAAGACGACGTACTTAACATTTAGCCCACATTCATTTCAGTCTTGAAAAAAAATATACGGAAAATCCAGGGTTCGTCGATTTCACTGCCTTCGACGTACGAATCCTTTGTTAGGCCTAGACGATTGATCACCATGAGCAAAGACTGTACAGGGGAAGATAAACATGGATGAGTTGCTGGCTGTGACCTTGATCTTTGCTTTGTGGCAGAGGGAGAATTAACGAAACGAAAATAAAATATTAGGACTAATATAAAATATCTTACAGAAATGTAGATGATGTGGAACAAGTTTTCATCGCATGAACAATCAGTTTAAAACAGTAACAGATCACGCAACTTCAATTATTAATTTTCTAAGAGTAAGAGGCTTAGACCCACAGGCAAAGACTAGGCCTACTACAGGTGTCCGTAGACCCCCCTTACCCCGCCGGGGGGGGGGGGGGGGGGGGGGGGGGGGGGGGGGAGGGGGGGGGATTGGTCACTATGTTTTTTCTGAAAGCTTGGTCAATATGCTTTTCAATTTTACTTGTTTGCCAAAAATAAAAATAGGGCTCCACTATGTTACATGCGCATACATATAATTACATTTTAAAGAAAGGGGTAGGGGTGCATAGAAATAATTTTAATTTACACAGTAAAATAAAAATTAATTCTGTTTTCAGATGCACAAGTGTCTACATAACAGTATTCTCTCTATACAGGCATGGGAATTGTCATGGGAATTCCCATGCCTGCTATAGTAATAAAAATCAGACGTGAGCCTTGCAGGCTTTGCCTCTTGTTGTTATAGCGCTACCCCTACCTACTTTGATTAATTATTGTGATAAAATTAAACATTGTGTTGTTACATTTCTTTCTCTTGCTAATGGCGAAGATATCAAAGGAAACGCCTAAACTCTTTCCGCGCTACAAAGGTTTCGTTTATTGATGTACTTAAGCTTCAAACTTTGAATTCCGTTTTTCTCAAAACTACTAAAACGCGATATACGCTACTCTGGCAGGCAACCCTCGAAAGCATCAAAAGTAATGAGGTCTGAAATATGCCGGACTATAAATGACCACTGCATCTACCCTCCAGCGGGTAGGTGGTGTTTCCCACGCGTTCCTTGCTCAGTACAATGTAAACAACATGTGTACAAAGGGAAAACCTTTAAACCCATGTGACAATTTGCCGAAGCTTACCCATATGACTATTTCTATAGAATTGCTGGGTGTGTGAGAAACCTCAGGGAATTTGTAAAAAACATTTGTATGAAGCTGGGTAAACCAAAAATGAATAAATG
>CM065707.1:7401210-7411210 GCA_017654935.2 Phymorhynchus buccinoides
TCAAGACGAGAAAGAATCGCTTTGGTGTGTTTGACGGTTTGATTTCTAGGAAACCAGAGCGAATTAAGTGAGTGTTCCGATCCTTGAAAAGGGCTGTTTTTCTGGTGATCTCGACGTGTTTCTTGCAAAAATCTCATCAGTCAGGGACAATTTGTCAAGCGCAGGCGCTGGTAGTTGCACTAGGATGCCCGAAAAATTTGTCGGGTGCAGCGCAGGGCAGAATGATTGCGTTAATGCACATTGTTGCGTTTCTTTCTTTGAACAGTGTAACTTCCACTCTTCATGCCCATCTCATACTGGCCAACGAAATACAATATAATTATGCAGAACTGAAACAGAAGCTATAAGTCAAACATTCAAACACTGATGGCTTTCGAATCATTGACGACACTTTTCCTTCTGCACATTCGTTGCCCCCCCCCCCCCCCCCCCCCCTTCCTCTCCCATCCCTAAACCTCTTGATTTGATTTGTTTTGAATCGATAGCTATTTTCTTCTACCGGTGATTTATGACTATTGCTTAGTTTAACCTCAGTGACAATGATGTATGAGATAACTGCATGGATGTATGGTTGTTAAGGAACAAATTGATCCTCACGCATGCAGAAACACTGAAACAATACTCACACATATGCTACGAATGCACACACACACATGTATGCATACACACATAACGTTCGTGCACGCGTGCTCGCACGCACAACACACACACACACACACACACACACACACACACACACACACACACACACACACACGCACACACGCACACACACACACACACGTGCATGCATGCACCCCATTTGTGTCTCTTCTAATCACAGAGAGAGAGAGAGAGAGAGAGAGAGAGAGAGAGAGAGAGAGGGAAAGAAAGAGAGATAGAGAGAGAGAGAGAGAGAGAGAGAGAGAGAGAGAGAGAGATTCTCTAAGCAAATAGGCATACAACAGGTGAAGAATAAAGCCCTTCAGAACAGGTTATAGTCCGTGGTGCCAAAGCTGACACCTTGCAATGTATCATAAAGTTTTTGTCTTTGCACTTTTCATCTCAGTTTCCATTGCTGATTTGAAATCTGATGGGGACCAGGCTGAAAAATGTGGGCAATTTGAGTTATTGACAACAATCCAAGATGGCCAACCGTGATATGAATATATGCAGGCCAGATAGATCATTTCTTTGGCTTAAGGCTACAAACTGCATGGACGCTTTGCTGATAGCAGTTTAATATCAATTGTAAATTTCTATGTAAAATACTACCAGAACATATTTTTGAAAACTGCTGCATGGTGTCACCGAGAGGCAGACGTTTCCTCAACCATTTTCCCCCTACCGCTTCTCTTCATTGGATCTAGCACTAAACATGTCATAGTGAAAAAGGAGGCAAGGTACTATGCTTAGGTATTAATATCTCCAGTTATACTGTTGCTTGGAAGCTGTTACTGTAAGTAGATCTATAATTAGGTCTATAATTGGATCAAAAGCAGCACTGACCCGACCTGTCAGTGCCACCTTTTAGTAATCAATTAAGGAGTTACCTGGCCCCCGCTGGCCCCCAGCGGACTTGTTATCCACAGACGCTAAAGTTTTAGAAACAGCAAAAGAAAAATTCTTTATAAGAAATTCAAGGTTATAGTACCGTTATATCGAGCATCTTCTCCGACTATTAGTACAAATTGTGCCAACGTTACGATCTACAGCTTGAAATCCACTACACCACTTCAACACTTCCGCATATTTTACAAGAGGGTTTAGGTAGCATGGACAAAATACTGACAAGAAAGGCAACCAAAGGGACCAACTCACACGTGCAGCTGCATTCGTACGAATATCACATTTTTGAGGCATGATTCTCGTGAAAAACTACATATCATGCAAGTATTGTTCACTATATTTGTTAGTCCCCCATACGCGAATCTGATGAAATATGTGTATTTTTTGGTATCAGACATTTAACGAGATTTGTGTATTGGGGTCTACATGAATATATTATTATTGTAAACGAAAATAGGATTTCAACGGATTCATTTTAGACAGTAGTATTTCATCAGAATCATGCCTCACATGCATCGTCACAGTTGGATAGTAGTGCAACAGAAAGTTTACGTGTGCGTCGGCCCCTTTGCCTCTAAACCCCAGTCTTGCCAGCAGCCTGAGGAGATCCGGCTTCCATGTCAATGTCCTCGCTGTAGAAATTGGAGCCAGGGGGTTTGCAGGCAAGTCTGCCTACGACCTCATGAAACATCTCTCATTATCCGGAAAGATGAGGTCAAGAGAGCCTTGAAAGCAATGTCAGGGGCAGCGGAGAAAAGCTCAAGCTGGATATGGGAGAGGAGGAACGAAAGTGAACTTCATAAGCCTTACGTGTCCCCTCCAAACTTTGACCCTTGGTCATTTAGAGGCTGATAACTGACATCCGGAAGGCCGGAACTGCAATGGACAATTACGTTTCCACCTTAATCTGTAAGTTTCAGGCTCATCGGGGTTGCAGTTGTTGCACTAGGAACAGTTAGGTGCTTCCACCTTATTCTGTAAGTTTCAGGCTCATCAGGGTAGCAGTTGTTGCACTAGGAACAGTTAGGTGTTTCCACCTTATTCTGTAAGTTTCAGGCTCATCGGGGTTGCAGTTGTTGCACTAGGAACAGTTAGGTGTTTCCACCTTAATCTGTAAGTTTCAGGCTCATCGGGGTTGCAGTTGTTGCACTAGGAACAGTTAGGTGTTTCCACCTTATTCTTTAAGTTTCAGGCTCATCGGGGTTGCAGTTGTTGCACTAGGAACAGTTAGGTGTTTCCACCTTATTCTGTAAGTTTCAGGCTCATCGGGGTTGCAGTTGTTGCACTAGGAACAGTTAGGTGTTTCCACCTTAATCTGTAAGTTTCAGGCTCATCGGGGTAGCAGTTGTTGCACTAGGAACAGTTAGGTGTTTCCACCTTATTCTGTAAGTTTCAGGCTCATCGGGGTTGCAGTTGTTGCACTAGGAACAGTTACGTGTCATGGCATCAAGACGAAGCAAAGCCGCCATATTGGGTAGTCACGTGATTTCTGACTGATGTACAATGTAGCCATGGAGGTCTCTGAAGACCCTCTGTGTATCAGTACACTTTTTGTCCCACGATTCCTTGAAAGAAATAAACTACTCTATGCTTTTCCCGAAAATTCCCACACTGGTTGTGTACCTGCGCTTGATCACGTGAGTAAAAGCACATTCGTCCCAAAACACGGAATGCTCGTTCCTCATGATGTCGCTTTCAATACTCATGCTTGATGCTTGAGTTATGTAATGTTTTCTTTAAAGACAACCTGCATTTGAAGAAATGTGCAATATATGTTGCGTTTCTTTTCTTTTAAAAGTGAGTAAAAAGTTTAATTTCGATTAAAACACACACGCAAGCACACACACACACACACACACACACACACACACACACACACACACACACACACACACACACACACACACACACACACACACACACACACACACACACACACACACACACACACACACACACACACACACACACACACACACACTAAGCCAGCAGTTTGGCACAGAGAAAACTACACACAAAAGCTTTCTGCTGCAAAATGCTTTTATGCTTGTGCCACACAGAGTCACTCGCTCAAGTGTTGCCTCCTGCACCCACTATTTGACATTCAAAATGTCACATTTTTAACAACAGAAGGCAGAAACGATGGGTCACTCGAGTTGTAAACGTTAAGCATGTTCAGTGTTGTGAAATCTTTCAGATGTGAGTATGTGTTTGTTATAAGATTGGCTGGTTCAAAGGACATGCTACGAAGGTTTAGCACGCCCCACTTCCTGTAAATATGTGACACGTAAAATAGTTTTTATCAGGCCTTCCCTTCACTCTGGCTTTCTCACCGTGGAAGGCAATCTGACCATAATTTCAGACGTGTTTTTCCTGGCTTTCACAAAGAAGACAATGTCTGTTCCTCCGGGCAAAGTAATTGTCAGCAGTGTTAAAGAAATGACTCTACGTGTGGTAATCGTTGATATCAGTTTGTTTCGTCACTCAGTGACTTATTCTGGTGGTCGTTTCAAAGACGTCAAGGTCCTTGTCTGGAAGAGGACACGGATGGATTTCACCTCCGATTTCATGCATGTCTTTCAGGCAACAAAACTCTCTGTGGTATTGGCTGGAGGATCCTGCATTGAAACGAAAACGGAATGTTTTCAACTGTTCTTTTCTTTCTTTCCTAGGAACAAAGCTCCACGGAGGTTAGCCAGTGGTTTGTGGAACTGTTCTGTGAGCCACTATTCTGAATTTGACCACCACGTGGCCTGTAACCACCAGACAGAGTGTGAAGATGGACGGGATGAAACAGAACGCTGTCCCTTCAGCAACGCTCAATGCAAGGGACTGATAGCAATGTGTGGCAGCTGTTTCAAATTTGTCAGTAACGTGATTGACACATATAACAACACATTGGATGCCACAGTGACAGGAAACGACTACTGCAATTCGTTAGGCGGCAGGCTGAATTTCCCAAAGTGTGCCAATGACTGGTTTGATTTGCTTAAAATACTGACACATATGCATGCGTTAAGACTTCGGATGCACTGGGTTGGCTTTTATAGTAATGATCTTTCTGTGCCTAACATGTATAAACACGAGCTTTTGGACAAGCGCTCAGTGTTGTATCATATGTTTAACACTGCTGACAAGCAACAGATAACGAAGTATAATGTGGAACATAAGGGCTCTAAGAAATGCTATTCCACTGGGAATTTTCAACGTCGCTCAGGACTCCTGGCAAACAGCGACTGCAGCGGTAAAGATCGTGTTGTCCATGGCATGGTTTGTGAATTCAGGCCAAAGAAAAACTCACCTCAGTCCAATACACTGTCAATGACCACAGGACACAAAGTAATTGCTGAACAGCCATTTATTATCAAGTGTCCTAGCGGTCACCTTACACAATCATTTTTGGTTTGTGGTTCTAACCCATATAAAATTTGCACAGATCAACCCATAAGTTGTAAAATTTCGAATAAACTGTTCCTGGAAAATAGAACTGATTCAGGTAAGCCTACTGTTAACACGTTGCCTGACTTCATTTGTACCGACGAAGGAATAGCACTGCCATTCACCGTAGTGTGTGATTTCGTTGCTGACTGCCGGGACAAAAGCGAGGAATCATTTTGTCAGTATCCCTTCTGCGAGAACGCCTTCACTTGCAGGAGTGGTCAGTGCTTACCTTACCGCAACATGTGCGACCAAACGTCCCACTGTCACGACAGGTCAGATGAAACGAACTGTGATGCGTTTTTAGAGGTGGTAGTCACATGCAAATATCTTCCATCACCGGCACTTGTCAACTTTGATGGGATCAGGAAATTCACCTCAGTTCCCATGAATTCCACAGAGCCCTGTCCTGACAGCCATTACCGTTGTCCTGGTGACTTCAACGACTGTCTGCCTGTCTACACCCGGTGCAATGGACTGTACGACTGCGTTGACCACATGGATGAAGAGGCATGTGCAGACATGACCTGTCCTGGGTTTTTCAAATGCAGGTCTTCCACAGTCTGTCTACACACTGACCAGCTGTGTGACGGCTGGCCTTATTGTCCACAGAACGATGATGAGATGGTGTGCTACACCAGCTGCCCCATCAGTTGCCACTGCCAAGGTCACAGCTTTCTCTGCTCTCAGCCTTTCTCTGTGGCACTGTTTCCTCAGCTCCGTTATCTGGATGCCTCAGGCTCTGGCTTGACACTCTCTGACCTGGATAACCACGCCTGGGTTTTTCTTCTGATTCTCGCACAATGTTCCCTAACCCACCTGTCTGAAATAAGGGCAAGGAATTTGAGAAAACTTGATCTATCAAAAAACGAATTAACTCACGTCAATGTCACGTGTTTTGTTGGCTTAGAAAACCTTCAGGCGCTGACTTTGTCTGGCAATCCTTTAATCTCGCTCTACGCCAATTCTGCTTTAGACAGTCAGCAGCAGATACTGACTGTGTTGGATATATCACACACATCTTTAACAGTATTAGACACTGCAGCCCTATCAATATTTCCAAATCTGCAACAACTCAGCTTCAATTTCACCCCCATTCTCGCCATCAGCCAAGGTGGGTTTCAACTCACACCGCAGTTGAGAACACTGTACATGGAGGGTACCTTTGTCAAAACATTTCCACAAGATGTTTTCCAAGATCTCTTACTTCTTAGAGTTATCGTCTCACCAAATTTTAAGTTCTGCTGTGATGAAATACTCCCCCAAAATGTTGGTGAATTGTCTTGTTTTTCTCCCCGAAATGAAATTTCATCCTGCGAGGACTTGCTGCAGTCCTGGATGTACCGTGGATTCCTGTGGCTGATCACCTGCCTGTCATTGACTGGTAATGCTTTCTGCTTGTGTGCTCGTCTCCTGGCAAAGACCATGACCTCTTCAAGTGGATTCAGTGTGTTTGTTCTCAACCTGACTGGAGCTGATTTCCTGATGGGGGTTTACATGGCTGTCATTGGAGCAGCGGATGAACTTTTCCGTGGCACGTATCTCCATTACGAGGAGTCTTGGAGAAGCAGTGACGTCTGTAAGATGGCGGGATTTCTGTCTCTGTTGTCCAGCGAGGTGTCAGCTCTCATCATCTGGCTCATCACGCTGGATCGGTTCATCGTTCTTCACTTCCCCTTCAGCATGTTTCGGTTTAACAAAACGTCTGCATTAGGAGCCTGTCTCATGGCTTGGATCGCTGGTTGTCTGTTAGCACTAGTGCCCCTGCTTCCTGTGACTTCAGACTGGGAATTCTACGGCCAGACTGGCATCTGTATACCGCTGCCCGTGACCAGACAGGAGTTCAAAGGCAAGCTGTACTCCTTCAGTGTGTTCATTGTGTTTAACTTCATCCTGTTCGTGTTCATCTCTGCCGGCCAGGCTCTCATATACTGGTCTATACAGGCCAACGCAATGAAAGTCAGCACCACGAGGACGTCCAAGGACATAACCATAGCTCAGCGGCTGGTCACTGTGGCAGTGACAGACTTCATGTGCTGGTTCCCCATTGGCATTACAGGGATGCTAGCATCCACGGGGACTTCCATCCCTGGAGAAGTCAACGTGGCCCTGGCCATTTTCGTGCTGCCCCTGAACTCTGCAGTGAACCCTTTCATGTACACCTTCAACATTCTGGCAGAGAAGCGGAGGAAGTCTGAAGAAGGAAAGCTGTTGAAATGGTTGGAATCCCAAGCTGACTTGATCAAGAGTTAGAAGTGCGAAAGGTCTGGGACACCCATATCTAAACTACTGAACTGATAGAATATGATGGTTATTGATTATGCTGAAGACACTTTTTTCCATTTTGCAGAATTGTTAATTGTGTAATTTTGCCGAGCTAATAACTACATTTGAATTACAGCCATCAAAAATAAGCATCTAAATTAACAAAGATGTTGCTGATTATGGCTAAAGTTGTCCAACAACGCCTCTCCGGGCAAAACGTTTTGGGACACATCGACTTCCAAGGATTACGCCTCCTTACAACATTTGAAGCGATTCTGTGTAGTGGTTCTCAAGACATAGATGAACAGACAGACAAAACAGTATGATTAATCCTCAATCTCCCTCCCTTTAGTTGTTGGTGTGACTGTTACCTCTTATACAGCACCAAGTTGCTGGGTTTGACATGTGCCAAGTGCATGGGCACATAACAAGGGACCTCGGTTTATCGTCTCATCCGAAAGACTCAAACTTTAGGGGACTACAGAGAATGCAGAACACCCAATAGGTGCGCGTGCAATGACGTCCTAGAAGATGGAAGTTTTGGGGCTACTGGTAGGAAAATATTGAGGGTTACCTGCCAGATCATGATATATCAACAAAAATGAGTTTTTCTTTTTTTTCCATAGAAACACTCTAAAAGGGGTATATTTTCATGCTATCAGATGTTTTAGGCGATATGACTTGTAAATTGTGAGTTATTAATGCTACCATCCAAGAACTGATCAAACTCCTGCAACCCAGATCATGAGATATCTGAATGTATCCTTCAGCTTACCAACAAAAGTCTAAAACTTGAAATTTCGCCCTCACTGAAGTAGTATATAACGCTTTCAACTTGTTCAGCATGTGCTGAGCAGACACTTTCGTCTTACAACTGACTGGCTGATCAGATGACAACTGAGGAATGTCTTTGATCAGTCGGAAGGAATTCAGTCACAAGGGCCTCCAACTTGGACCAGACAGTGACTTCTGACCATATAACATAGGCGCGTGTTTGATTTGAAAGACTAGGGTCATATAACCACAGACTGTAATGGGACATCTTGTGAGTCACGTGAGCTAGTGGCGGCTCTCTCTCTCTCTCTCTCTCTCTCTCTCTCTCTCTCTCTCTCTCTCTCTCTCTCTCTCTCTCTCTCTCCTCTCTCTCTCTCTCTCTCTCTCTCTCTCTCTCTCTCTCTCTCTCTCTCTCTCTCTCTCTCTCTCTCTCTCTCTCTCCAAACATGTTTTGTTTGTCTTTAATCAGCATAACAGTTTTCATTTTGTGAATTGCCAATTGTTAGAGAGTAAGCAATATTGTTCATACATTCGTACGTTTTCGTGGGATTACATGTCATGCAGATACTGTTCACTTTTCCATTCCAATCCTGCTTACCACCACCCTCCCTTTTCCCCCATTTTAATTACCCCTGGTATTTCATTACCGCCTGGTATGCAGTACTGCGGTATAATGGTTGACCAAACAGTAAGGAACGCACAAATATCACAAGGGCGGTAATGCTGACACTTGTTTGATGCCTACATCACAAACGATGGGTCACCTAAAAGCTATCGATGTTGTCTGTCTCTCAATCTGTCTGTCTGTCCGAATCTTTCTGTCTGTTTGTCCATCTCTTTCTGTTTGTCTATCTCTTTCTGTCTGTCTGTCTGCCAGTCACACACACACACACACACACACACACACACACACACACACACACACACACACACACACACACACACACACACACACACACACACATATTGAAATGTGTATGTGTTTTTTTTCTCTCGTGTTTCTTTGTCTGTCACTCCTTTTTTTGTCAGTCTGCCCACTCTGCAAATTACCATTATCTCATAAAGATCACAAGAGGCAAAAGCTCTTTTCAGCAATACAGACACCTCTATTTTAGCCCCTACCTCTCCATTCACCAACTAACCTTCTTACAAAGATTATTTTGTGCCTGCCCTTAAATCGCATATCCACACAAGGGAGATAGCGTACAAGAAAATCTTATTGATTATCAGAGTAGGCCTACATAATACTGTATTTTTTTCCCGAGTAGGGTAGGAGTGGAAGGCGTTTGATTTCATAACATTTTATTTTTACTTTGAATATCTAAATGTTCCTGTTCAATTGATCAAACTCGTAAATCAAAGTGTTTGTTGTAAAAAAAAAAAAAGTAAGAGAAAACTACTTTGGTAGCCTTCTGAACGCGTTTTGTTTTCCCACTGACTCACGTATCACAGTCTGGCTTTACGTGAAAACGTGATTTTCAACCCTGTACGCATTGCTCACTCAGTGTATGTCGGCATATAACAAAAGGGTCACTTTGATGTTCACCACCACTGGTACGGCCAGAGCAGAGCACGTGAGGATACTCCAGTATGTAAATGAGTCTCGGCCGGTCTCTGTCCCGTGTTGCGTCAGACTGAACTGAGACATATGACTATACTCGTGATAGGCTGGGTGTTTAGAGCGCCTTGTGGATTGAAAGCCCCCGGCCTTTTTGGCTCACGTCGTTTTTTAAAACAAAGTGAGTCTATAGTATCGTACATGTTCGGTTGTGTGTCTGTGTGTATGTGTGTGTGTATGTGTGTGTGTGTGTGTGTGTGTGTGTGTGTGTGTGTGTGTGTGTGTGTGTGTGTGTGTGTGTGTGTGTGTGTGTGTGCGTCCGTGGCCCCGACCTTTAACCTTAACTCAAACCTTAACGTTGTCATTTTCTCTAAACATATAAGGCGTTAGAGGGTTAAAGTTAGCAGGATACTTGAT
>CM065707.1:7416210-7418710 GCA_017654935.2 Phymorhynchus buccinoides
ACACACACACACACACACACACACACACACACACACACACACAGTATGATACACACGCACACAAGAAGAGAGAGTGGGGTGGGAGAGAGCGGCGAGTGACACACACAGACACAGACACACACACACACACACACACACACACACACACACACACACACACACACACACACACACACACACACACACCAGTATCATACAGAGGCACACAAGGAGAGAGAGTGGGGTGGGAGAGAGCGGCGAGTGACACACACAGCTACATGTACAGACACACATACATACACACACACACACACACACACACACACACACACACACACACACACACACACACACGCATACACACACACACACACACACACACACACACACACACACACACACACACACACACACACACACACACACACACACACACACACACACACACACACACACATTCCTGAGAAGGGTACAATCCCCATGAACTAAGCGAGAGTCTCCACCCTGCTATGTATAGCTGGCCCACTGGCCTCTTTTGTGTTTGATACAATACTAGCGCAACGCCTAGTACTGGCAATGCACCGTACTGGTAACGCCTAGTAACGGTAACGCCAAGTACTGGTATCTCTGAGTACAGCAAATTTGAAGCGATTCGGTTAAGAAACGGCGGAGTTATAAGGCCCCGTTTCACGTTGGCGCTGCTCTGAGAGTGACGCGCTCTCCCGATTATCTTCGAATTTGCTGCCAGGCTTTGCCCAGGCCATAGTAAGCCTGACAGCAACCTTGAGGCTATTCGGTGAAGAAACGGCAGAGGTATTCGTGAAAAGGTGAAGCGGCGTATAGCGCGTGCGTTCCTGAACCGATCTGCTTCCTGTTTGTCACACCGATAGTCACCGTCCTCGGTCATCTATCTGCCAAATATGAAGGCAAGCGGTCTAGAAATGCTGGAGATACGGGCGCCGAGAGTCCGGTGGATACGCGTTTCGCGCATTTGCGAAACCGCGCAAATGACACGGCCGCCCTGGTTGCCGTTGCCATCGCCCCGTTAAGGCTCACAGCCAACTTAAAGCGATTCGGTCAAAAAACGGCGGAGTTATAAGGCCCGTTTTGTGTTTCAGACAGACACACACACACACACACACACACGGACACTTGGCTTTTTACTATATGATGATTTACAAGGGGAAAGAGAGAAGCAGCTAGTGTTCTTTTCTTTGCAACAGACAATACAAAACAACAAAACAGAAGAAGAAGAAGAAGACGAAGAAGGAGAGAGAGAGAGAGCGAGAGAGAGAGAGAGAGAGAGGGGGGTGGAGAGAGAGATAGAGAGAGGGGTGAGGGGAGAGAGAGAGAGAGAGAGAGAGAGAGAGAGAGAGAGAGAGAGAGAGAGAGAGAGAGAGAGAGAGAGAGAGAGAGAGAGAGAGAGAAAGAGAGACTCTCGCATGCATGGACACATACACGCACACGCACCCCCCACACACACACACACACACACACACACACACACACACACACACACACACACACACACACACACACACACACACACACACACACACACACACACACACTAGTTTATTTATTAATTGTTTTTCTTATTAATTAATGACAACAGAATGTAAACAAAGATTTATCAAGCTTATTCTTTTATCGTCAATAAAGGTCCTTTGACTTGACTTGACTTGACACACACATTTTCGTGCATTAACATCAGGAAGGAGGAGGAAGAGGAGGAGGAGGAGGAGGAGGAGGAGGAGGAGGAGGAGGAGAGCAGAAGAAGAAGAACAACAACAAAACAAAGAAGAAGATGACAAAGGCGAGAACAAGAACACAAAGAAAAGGACGACGAAAATGATGACGAGATGGTGATCGTGGGGTTGATGATGATGATGATGATGATGATAGCAATAATAATAACGACGACGACGATGATGATCATATGATACACGGATGATGGTGATGGTGATGATGATGACAATGGTGGTGGTGGTGATGATGATGATGAAGATGATGATGATGTTAGCGGTGTTGGTGGCAGTGGTGATGATGATGGTTATGATGACAAAGACGACGACGACGTACGATAATGATGCCGTAACCAGCAAAACTATAAATCAACTAATTAACCATGACCATCTTATATGTCATTATTTTTGTGTAGGCTTTGTACAGGCCTATAGCCAAAATGGCTAGATTTTCATTCAATTTCATCTTCTTCTTCAGCATTCAATATAGTACAGTTGGCATCATCATATTCTCAGATCAGTCGCCATGGTGAAGCCCGCTAGTCTTCTCCAGGCCGATGTGGCCAACCCAGAGCATACATTCTATGCTTGTTGGGTCATACGTCATTTTATACAAAGAATTTTGCAATTAAAAAAAAAGTGTGATACAGAATTCACAGAATCAAAGAATGTTACTGAGTGAGATTCTTTGTGAGTCGATAGCACCATTGTGTTCATGTTGTTGTGTATCTGCGGTTTATTATCCGATATCCGGAATATTAGACAGTTTTTAAATG
>CM065707.1:7423710-7431353 GCA_017654935.2 Phymorhynchus buccinoides
ATGAGGTGTTGGGGGCAGCCATACAAGAGTGAATTACAATAATCTAATTTAGAGAGAACAAAAGCGCAGACTAGTATCTTAGTAGTATCTATAGACAGGAGATGGCGAATCGTACCAATGCGACGCAGCTCACAGTATGCTGACCGACAGATAGTTTGAACTTGTGAGTCAACACTCATATCTTGAGAGATGTGGAAGCCAAGATTTCTAGCAGAAGGAGAAAAAGGTATTTGAGTGTCACAGACAGAGATGGAATCAGGCTTTGGGTACGAAAGTTGTCTAGACGGAGAGTGGATGAACAAGGCCTCCGTTTTGTCGTCATTCAGCTTCAGTTTGTTTTGTAGTATCCATGATTTGATGTTGCGAATGCAGAATTCAAGTGAAGATATAGAAGGAAGAATGGTAGATGGGGATACAGGCTTGTGGAGTTGTGTATCATCAGCAAAAGACTGAGAATCAACTGAATGAGAAGTGATTAACTCGGACAGAGGTTTAGAATACATAATGAAGAGGACTGGTCCAAGTACTGAGCCTTGAGGAACACCACATGTAAGGCCAACCATTGCAGAAGATGAGTCATTGATGGAGACAGACTGAGTTCGACCAGAAAGGTAAGACGAGAACCATGACAGAGCAGTGCTTGATATTGCATAGGTGATTTGAAGCCTCTTAACGAGTGTATGGTGGTCAATAGTATCAAAAGCAGCTGAAAAATCCAAAAGAGTTAATATAGATGCGTCACCAGTGTCAAGAGCTAAGAGAATGTCATTAGTTACCTTCAACAGTGCAGTTTCAGTGCTGTGAAATGGCCTGTACGCTGATTGTGAACGACTGATGAGTTGATGTTCATTGAGATAGCCTAGGAGTTGATGAATAACTAATTTCTCAATGATTTTTTTATATGAAAGAGAGGTTGGATATAGGCCTATTGTTCTTTAGAGTGTTTGGGTCAAGGGATGATTTCTTTAGAAGTGGTTTGACAATGGCAGTTTTGAACACAGATGGAAAGGAGCCAGATGTTAGAGAGTTGTTGACAATATGGGTGAGAGTAGGGAGTAGTTCATCAAGATATTCTATGAAAAGTGGCGTCGGCATAGGGTCAGGAGGACAGGAAGTGGGTTTTGCTTTTAGAATGATCTTCTTCAATTCAAAGGCAGTAACTACCTGAAATTCCAAGAACGTGGATGTTGTTCCTATTTGGTCTAACAGGGTGGTAGGTGTAGAAGAAGCCTGATCAAGTTCGTTTCTGATCAGCTGGATTTTCTGAACAAAGTAGTCGTTAAAGACATCAGGAAGGTCACTGACAGGGTGGGTGGTAGGGAGAGGGGTGCGTATGTGTCCGTTTTCCAGTTTTCACTGGTCTCATCGCCGATTCAGCCGACACATTCCGATTTCTGAGGGGGGGGGAGGCAGGAGAATGGGCCAACAATGTTAGAAAGATAGTGGATGACACAAAGCAAGTCAAAGAGAGAGAGAGAGAGAGAGAGAGAGAGAGAGAGAGAGAGAGAGAGAGAGAGAGAGAGAGAGAGAGAGAGAGACAGAGAGAGATTAGAGGAAGACTTTATTGACGTTATTTACGTGAACATTTATGCAGCGTCACATTCATTTTTTTTAGCCTGAACATGCCACTCCAAGCAAAACCTGAGCGAATAATTATCAAGTTATTATTTTACTCACTTCCTATGTTCTGTTTAAAGACTTCAGGAAACGAAACAATGCGGGAGTGTTATTTACCTAGGTAAAAAAATGCTGGGAAATATTTTTCCTAGTAAAATAAATGGGCACTGGTTGTTTTCAATAAAGTTAGCCTTTGTCTTGCTTTGTTTATAAGATGTTCAATGTGGCATCTCCATACGGCATGCGTTTAAATCACAGCTGTTCCACCCCATACAAAATCAAGCTATTTAGCTAAAAGACTGAATTTAGAAATCTTAGATAAAAACTGCACCAAGCTTTTGCTTGTAACAATATTTGGGCTGTATGTTCTTCATTGTATTTTTAATATATTTCTTCCATCGGATTTATGGTAAAAACTTATTTTGTTGAGCAGTATCATACAAAATATTTAGTAGAAAATGTTCTTGAATAATACACAAACATAAATAAAATTGCCCATGAGTGAACATCTAGCACTATCCACTGAATATAAGTAATTGTGTCACATACTACAACATATTCGTGATTGTAATTTATGAAAAGCAACTTATGGTAAACAAAAGTTGGCTTGAAACAACTTCTGAAAATATAGATAAACTAAATGTTCCTCCCGAAACAGCTGTGAAATGCACAGAAGTGCTACAAGCTCTCCTCCAGAAACACTTCGAACTACCTCTACAGCTTAGGTGGAGTCTTCCTGAAGCAAGTCAATGAGACCCCTTACCTTGGAGTTCAGATTTCAAGCGACCTGAATCTGTGGTACATGTATTAGGTACTTTATAGTCACAGAGGCGTCTCTGTGAAATTCGGGTTGCTCCCACCTGGAGAGCGCGTCGCAGCCAGAGGCGCGCCACCCAATTTTTATTTTTTTTGTATGCGATTTTTGTGTGACTGATGAGGGGTGGGGGTAAATTTTGACCAAATGGCAACTTTTTCGTTGCCACTGGGTTTAACGTATGCTAAGTGCATGGGCACACGGGACCTCGGTTTATCGTCTCATCCGAAAGACTCTACGTTCAGACCGTAAGGCCTAGTGCAAAGTGAGAAGAAAAATCCCCTGTACCCAGGTTCGAACTCGGGTTTACCTTGACACGAAGCGAACGCGCTACCACTGTGCCACTCTACACCTTCCTAAAACTCGAACATATGCCGCAAAGCTGGATTGACCCTAGGATCCCTTCACCTGAATTCTCCCAGAGAATGGCGTACATGGCATTGATCCGTTCCAGACTGGAGCACAGTGCAACGATGTGGGACCCGTACCAGAGACAGGACATTGAAAAGCTGGAGAGACTTCAGCGCCAAGCAGCACGCTTTGCTACCAGGAAACCTGGCTGCGTGAGTGCCATGCTCAGGGAGCTAGACCTGTGTCCGCTGGAGGAAAGACAGCAGGCACCAAGCAGCACACTTTGTTACCAGGAAACCTGGCTGCGTGAGTGCCATGCTCAGGGAGCTAGACCTGTGTCCGCTGGAGGAAAAACAGCAGGCACCAAGCAGCACACTTTGTTACCAGGAAACCTGGCTGCGTGAGTGCCATGCTCAGGGAGCTAGACCTGTGTCCGCTGGAGGAAAGACAGCAGGCACCAAGGCCTCAGCCTCCTCTATAAGATAAGCTGAGGGCCTCGTTCCAGCTCTCCCAGCAGAAAAACTCCTTACACCAGCCACCACAAATTGTCGCAGGATCAAGCCAACCTGATTCAAGGGGTTCCAAACCTTTAAAGACCCCCCCCCCCACGTCACGTGCCACATTCCCGCTTATGCTAGGAGCATTTATTAAGATTCTGTGCCAGCTATAAGAGGGAAAACACGTGAAACCCGTGATTTTGACACGTGACGTGGTGGGTCTTTAAGGTCTTAGAATGGCAGGCCATCAACCATTCCCGTGGACTTTGTGTCCCAGAAGGGAGAATGGAGTAGTATCGTAGCTCCTTCTTGGTTACGATGACCACAGTATGGAACCAACTGAGTCAGGCAACTGTCACTACAAACTCCGTCAGTGTATTTTCATCAGTGCTGACCAAATCACCATCTGAGCATGCAACCACTGACCATTAGATCACAATGTTTTTGGCTTGTTTCTGGAAGTGGCTGAACTGGGAGTTTAATGGGCTTAACCCAGAGTAAGCAGTAGGTCTTTCTCCTTTCTATCTTTTTCTAGTAAAGTATGCACCATCCTTAGTCCCGTCGTGACTATTGATCGTCAGAAGTAGTGTCTGCGACGCATTGCACCAGATCCAGGTCAGCATTTCACTATGACATTGGTTTTACTGAGTACATTCCTGCCTGTGAAAGTCTTAACTTTAGTAAGTTAATGAGTTTCTCTTCCCGTGCTTGTCCCAGGCGTTGAGTGACCACAGTCCACGCGCAGAGAATGGGGTGGAGGGCAGAACTGAGGGGCAACACAAACACCACCACAGCATCGTCAATGGGGCTGAAAACTCTGACATGGCTTGAAACCATGACTACTGATAAGCCACAAGACAACCAGCTAACGCTAACCAGGAATACCAATTTTCCCAGCAAACGTTCGGAAGAATAATACAATCTTTTACCTGGGTCGATAGCTATTCTATGCTTTGGTACTTTTCTGTGTAGAGTGATTTGACAGATCACCGTCGTTAAACATAAAGCAAAGTTGAGGATCACGATAACCATGAACCATTTGAACTGTTTGTTTGAGTTGTAACGATCGAATACTGCCAGACGACACAAGCCAGATTGGCCCTTTAAACCCCAATGTGCTAGTCCAGGAACAAACGGTATGAATGACAGGAAAGCTCCAGCAGCCCACACCAACATGTAAGCTGTTGCTGCGAACGTTTCAGAACGATTCCAAGAAACGTGTGCGAAATAGAAAACAATAACGTGATCCAAAACGTTGATCAAAACGATAAGTAGAAACACTTCATTAGATAAAATGAATAAAACTCCCGCCATCTTGCAAATCACACTCCTGGTCCAGCTCTTTTCATTTTGGAGATAGTTTCCGTCAAACCACATGTCTGCTATCACACTAACGCTGACGTGGACCCCCATACCAATATTAGCTAACTGTAGGTGGGCCATTGCCGTGAGAAAACCTTTCCTCAAAACATCTTTACTTACAAATGGAACAGCAAAACAAAGCGCGTTTCCTAACATAGCGAACACACTAACACCACAGAAGAAAATTCTATAGAACTGTGTCGACAGCAGTCTAGTGCAGGGTGTAAATAGAGTGTCGTGTGTAAAACATTTCAAGTGATTTGACATTGGGGGAAGTATGTTCTCACAGCAAAGTCTGTAGTTGGAGGAAAATATCTGGCGTAAGTGACCCGACTCTGAAAACAAATCCAAAGGAAAATGGATGACTGGGTTTCCTTTTACGTCCAAAGTTTTCAGTCGTGGAATGTTCTTCAACCCTATGGGTTCAATGATATGGAGCGCAGAGGAAGAAATGTTCAGAAAGTCCGTGATTGGTAAGTACACCGACAACAAAGGAATTATTCTTCTCAAGTGTGTTTCCGAAATATCAACATGCTTCAACATGTAATGTACTCTCTTCAATTGTGCATTTGTCAAGTGACTGAGAGGATTTCGTTTAAGTTTTAAATACTGCAAGTTGGACAGTTGAAGAAACACGTCAATATTTACCGTTTCTATATGATTGTTACTGATATCAATAACTTGCACATTAGCAAGCTTGATGTGAGAAACATTAGCAAGAGCACAATGGTTCAAGATCAGATAAATAAGATAAGTGTTTCTGTCAAAATGTTTGGGCGACAATCCTGAGCCTGTGGCATCAACGAATCGAAGCTCAGGAAACAGGCATGTCGGAAAAGGCTCACGACACAGAAATGAATGACCTTGACATTGGCAGCCTTGAGGACAGGTCAAGTCGCAGGTCAGTTCATCATCGTGCTGTGGGCACTGACCCCAGCCGTCACACAGGTTGTCTCTGTGCACGCAAACTGTTGACTCCCGACAGCGGTACAGTCCAGGACACGTCACTGTGTGACAGTGTAGTTCGTCCTCTCCATAAGTACAGTCGTTCATTCCGTTGCAGCGAGTGTAGAGAGGAAGGCAGTTCAGCTGATCAGCAGTACAGCGGTAATGGCTGTCAGGACAAGGCTCGGCTGGAACCATCACTGTGTGAGTGAAGTATCCCGTGCCATCAAGGTTGATGCACAACTGGTGACCTTCGTTTCCATGGCTAAACGGTTCACAATACGGACATGGAATAATATCATCTTCTGGACAGCTCGTCTCATCAGAATCATCCACACAGTCTGAATAGTCGTTGCACCGTTGACTGTGAAATACGTGTTGACCATTTGAGCACATAAATCCATGACGTAAAGAGTGTTCACAGAATGACTCATCGCTGTTGTCTGGACAGTGACGATGGAAGTCGCAGACCAGCGTGTATTGGACTGTTGTGACGTCATATGCACATCTAAACATGGCATAACTGGAGACAGGGGTGTTCTGGGGGAAAAAAGAGTCTGATTTTTGCAGTTTTGAAGTCCAGTTGACGACCAGGCAAATCTCAGGATATTTTATCTTTCCACAAAAACTTTGTGGGTCACATGACAAGAAAGTGTGTGCCATATGCTCGGTTGGACAAAATGACAACATTTGCTTTGTCTTGTTAGATATGGCTCCTCCACCTGGCTGCAAGTAAGTTTGTAGAGTGTGTAATTGTTGCATTATGGGATTGTGTGTATTCATTTCACACAAAACGCTGTGTGGAAATTCTGATGAAGTTTCTACTAGATTTTTAGGAATGATAACTTGAAAAGAATTGAGCATTGCCAATCTTGGACTTCTCATTGGAATGTATCGGCTTAACTGATATTCAGGTGTAAATCTTTCCATCGTCCTAAAGTGATTCATAATGTAGATAACTGTAGCATCAGACCATTTACGAAATCTGCTGTATATAAACTGTATTTTGTTCCACCCTGATGCATACCCGAAAAATGTGGTAAAGTACTTGAATCTGTTAAAAATGTTGAGAGCATCCTTTTGTTCCTGTCTTGTTTTAACGGAAGCCAGTCTTCCCTTAATTGATTGGCAGTAGTAATCCGCCAACATAAAAAATGTTTTTTGTTTGAATACGACAAGCGTAAAACATTTGTTGTGAGAAGCCACCATTCCTTTACAGCCAGGACTGCTGAAGGCACAGTGTTCTGTTTCATCCCGGCCATCTGCACACTCCTTCTTCAGATTGCAGTCCACGTGAGATTTGAACTTGGAGTAATGTGGTACGGAGCAGTTGAAGAAATCACTGGACAGTTTTAATGGCTGCTCTCCCAAGGGAAGCATAGAAAAGTAGATTTTCAAGCCTGCTTGATCCCTAAGCGAAAAGGTACAAGTTAACACCAGCTTAGAAGTAGTAAACACGGAAGCTGGCGTAAGGAAACCATTGCATAGTACTTCAGAACGCTGATACGATATGTCAGATGTTTTATAATTGACCATGAGTTGTAATTCTTCAGAACAGATGTTGGGAAAGCTGATTTGTTGCATACTGAGAATAATCGCCCTCCTAAACGGTACCCAAAATTCTTTTGTTACAACGTAAAACTGACGCATGGCCGGGGTTATAAGATATCCCGAATGCTCAGAAATCATGTTCGTGATCAGATCAGTATTTAGTACTTGTTGTACATTAACGTCAGCAATAGGTGTATTCACAGTAAGTAATTCCACACAATTTTGAACAGAATAAGATAATACTTCTTTAAGTGTGTGATGATTGCAATCTGTATTTCTAAATTCTGATGTATCCTTGCATTGTATCAATCTGACATACCAAAATACGTTACGGGAAGGCTGCCAATGGGAATCGCACCAATAGAACAGTTTACGAACGCGGACAAGAGCGAACATTCCTTGTGGCACTTCCAGGTGTAGATGACAGTAAGGGGTGGAACCTCCACACGTCCCATAGACCACTTTCTGATGTTTCCCGGACCAGAATGGATTTCTTCTAAATACTG
>CM065707.1:7431853-7439353 GCA_017654935.2 Phymorhynchus buccinoides
ATGTTTCTCACATCAAGCTTGCTAATGTGCAAGTTATTGATATCAGTAACAATCATATAGAAACGGTAAATATTGACGTGTTTCTTCAACTGTCCAACTTGCAGTATTTAAAACTTAAACGAAATCCTCTCAGTCACTTGACAAATGCACAATTGAAGAGAGTACATTACATGTTGAAGCATGTTGATATTTCGGAAACACACTTGAGAAGAATAATTCCTTTGTTGTCGGTGTACTTACCAATCACGGACTTTCTGAACATTTCTTCCTCTGCGCTCCATATCATTGAACCCATAGGGTTGAAGAACATTCCACGACTGAAAACTTTGGACGTAAAAGGAAACCCAGTCATCCATTTTCCTTTGGATTTGTTTTCAGAGTCTGGTCACTTACGCCAGATATTTTCCTCCAACTACAGACTTTGCTGTGAGAACATACTTCCCCCAATGTCAAATCACTTGAAATGTTTTACACACGACACTCTATTTACACCCTGCACTAGACTGCTGTCGACACAGTTCTATAGAATTTTCTTCTGTGGTGTTAGTGTGTTCGCTGTGTTAGGAAACGCGCTTTGTTTTGCTGTCCCATTTGTAAGTAAAGATGTTTTGAGGAAAGGTTTTCTCACGGCCATGGCCCACCTACAGTTAGCTAATATTGGTATGGGGGTCCACGTCAGCGTTAGTGTGATAGCAGACATGTGGTTTGACGGAAACTATCTCCAAAATGAAAAGAGCTGGACCAGGAGTGTGATTTGCAAGATGGCGGGAGTTTTATTCATTTTATCTAATGAAGTGTTTCTACTTATCGTTTTGATCAACGTTTTGGATCACGTTATTGTTTTCTATTTCGCACACGTTTCTTGGAATCGTTCTGAAACGTTCGCAGCAACAGCTTACATGTTGGTGTGGGCTGCTGGAGCTTTCCTGTCATTCATACCGTTTGTTCCTGGACTAACACATTGGGGTTTAAAGGGCCAATCTGGCTTGTGTCGTCTGGCAGTATTCGATCGTTACAACTCAAACAAACAGTTCAAATGGTTCATGGTTATCGTGATCCTCAACTTTGCTTTATGTTTAACGACGGTGATCTGTCAAATCACTCTACACAGAAAAGTACCAAAGCATAGAATAGCTATCGACCCAGGTAAAAGATTGTATTATTCTTCCGAACGTTTGCTGGGAAAATTGGTATTCCTGGTTAGCGTTAGCTGGTTGTCTTGTGGCTTATCAGTAGTCATGGTTTCAAGCCATGTCAGAGTTTTCAGCCCCATTGACGATGCTGTGGTGGTGTTTGTGTTGCCCCTCAGTTCTGCCCTCCACCCCATTCTCTGCGCGTGGACTGTGGTCACTCAACGCCTGGGACAAGCACGGGAAGAGAAACTCATTAACTTACTAAAGTTAAGACTTTCACAGGCAGGAATGTACTCAGTAAAACCAATGTCATAGTGAAATGCTGACCTGGATCTGGTGCAATGCGTCGCAGACACTACTTCTGACGATCAATAGTCACGACGGGACTAAGGATGGTGCATACTTTACTAGAAAAAGATAGAAAGGATAAAGACCTACTGCTTACTCTGGGTTAAGCCCATTAAACCCCCAGTTCAGCCACTTCCAGAAACAAGCCAAAAACATTGTGATCTAATGGTCAGTGGTTGCATGCTCAGATGGTGATTTGGTCAGCACTGATGAAAATACACTGACGGAGTTTGTAGTGACAGTTGCCTGACTCAGTTGGTTCCATACTGTGGTCATCGTAACCAAGAAGGAGCTACGATACTACTCCATTCTCCCTTCTGGGACACAAAGTCCACGGGAATGGTTGATGGCCTGCCATTCTAAGACCTTAAAGACCCACCACGTCACGTGTCAAAATCACGGGTTTCACGTGTTTTTCCCTCTTATAGCTGGTAAGAAATCTTAATAATGTCTCCTAGCATAAGAGGGAATGTGGCACGTGACGTGGGGGGGGGGGTCTTTAAAGGTTTGGAACCCCTTGAATCAGGTTGGCTTGATCCTGCGACAATTTGTGGTGGCTGGTGTAAGGAGTTTTTCTGCTGGGAGAGCTGGAACGAGGCCCTCAGCTTATCTTATAGAGGAGGCTGAGGCCTTGGTGCCTGCTGTCTTTCCTCCAGCGGACACAGGTCTAGCTCCCTGAGCATGGCACTCACGCAGCCAGGTTTCCTGGTAACAAAGTGTGCTGCTTGGTGCCTGCTGTTTTTCCTCCAGCGGACACAGGTCTAGCTCCCTGAGCATGGCACTCACGCAGCCAGGTTTCCTGGTAACAAAGTGTGCTGCTTGGTGCCTGCTGTCTTTCCTCCAGCGGACACAGGTCTAGCTCCCTGAGCATGGCACTCACGCAGCCAGGTTTCCTGGTAGCAAAGCGTGCTGCTTGGCGCTGAAGTCTCTCCAGCTTTTCAATGTCCTGTCTCTGGTACGGGTCCCACATCGTTGCACTGTGCTCCAGTCTGGAACGGATCAATGCCATGTACGCCATTCTCTGGGAGAATTCAGGTGAAGGGATCCTAGGGTCAATCCAGCTTTGCGGCATATGTTCGAGTTTTAGGAAGGTGTAGAGTGGCACAGTGGTAGCGCGTTCGCTTCGTGTCAAGGAAACCCGAGTTCGAACCTGGGTACAGGGGATTTTTCTTCTCACTTTGCACTAGGCCTTACGGTCTGAACGTAGAGTCTTTCGGATGAGACGATAAACCGAGGTCCCGTGTGCCCATGCACTTAGCATACGTTAAACCCAGTGGCAACGAAAAAGTTGCCATTTGGTCAAAATTTACCACCCACCCCCCTCATCAGTCACACAAAAATCGCATACAAAAAAAATAAAAATTGGGTGGCGCGCCTCTGGCTGCGACGCGCTCTCCAGGTGGGAGCAACCCGAATTTCACAGAGACGCCTCTGTGACTATAAAGTACCTAATACATGTACCACAGATTCAGGTCGCTTGAAATCTGAACTCCAAGGTAAGGGGTCTCATTGACTTGCTTCAGGAAGACTCCACCTAAGCTGTAGAGGTAGTTCGAAGTGTTTCTGGAGGAGAGCTTGTAGCACTTCTGTGCATTTCACAGCTGTTTCGGGAGGAACATTTTAGTTTATCTATATTTTCAGAAGTTGTTTCAAGCCAACTTTAGTTTACCATAAGTTGCTTTTCATAAATTACAATCACGAATATGTTGTAGTATGTGACATCAATTACTTATATTCAGTGGATATTGCTAGATGTTCACTCATGGGCAATTTTATTTATGTTTGTGTATTATTCAAGAACATTTTCTACTAAATATGTTGTATGATACTGCTCAACAAAATAAGTTTTTACCATAAATCCGATGGAAGAAATATATTAAAAATACAATGAAGAACATACAGCCCAAATATTTTTACAAGCAAAAGCTTGGTGCAGTTTTTATCTAAGATTTCTAAATTCAGTCTTTTAGCTAAATAGCTTGATTTTGTATGGGGTGGAACAGCTGTGATTTAAACGCATGCCGTATGGAGATGCCACATTGAACATCTTATAAACAAAGCAAGACAAAGGCTAACTTTATTGAAAACAACCAGTGCCCATTTATTTTACTAGGAAAAATATTTCCCAGCATTTTTTTACCTAGGTAAATAACACTCCCGCATTGTTTCGTTTCCTGAAGTCTTTAAACAGAACATAGGAAGTGAGTAAAATAATAACTTGATAATTATTCGCTCAGGTTTTGCTTGGAGTGGCATGTTCAGGCTAAAAAAAATGAATGTGACGCTGCATAAATGTTCACGTAAATAACGTCAATAAAGTCTTCCTCTAATCTCTCTCTGTCTGTCTCTCTCTCTCTCGCTCTCTCTCTCTCTCTCTCTCTCTCTCTCTCTCTCTCTCTCTCTCTCTCTCTCTCTCTCTCTCTCTTCTCTCTTGCTTTGTGTCATCCACTATCTTTCTAACATTGTTGGCCCATTCTCCTGCCTCCCCCCCCCTCAGAAATCGGAATGTGTCGGCTGAATCGCAGCGAGGAGACCAGTGAAAACTGGAAAACGGACACATACGCACCCCTCTCCCTACCACCCACCCTGTCAGTGACCTTCCTGATGTCTTTAACGACTACTTTGTTCAGAAAATCCAGCTGATCAGAAACGAACTTGATCAGGCTTCTTCTACACCTACCACCCTGTTAGACCAAATAGGAACAACATCCACGTTCTTGGAATTTCAGGTAGTTACTGCCTTTGAATTGAAGAAGATCATTCTAAAAGCAAAACCCACTTCCTGTCCTCCTGACCCTATGCCGACGCCACTTTTCATAGAATATCTTGATGAACTACTCCCTACTCTCACCCATATTGTCAACAACTCTCTAACATCTGGCTCCTTTCCATCTGTGTTCAAAACTGCCATTGTCAAACCACTTCTAAAGAAATCATCCCTTGACCCAAGCACTCTCAAGAACAATAGGCCTATATCCAACCTCTCTTTCATATAAAAAAATCATTGAGAAATTAGTTATTCATCAACTCCTAGGCTATCTCAATGAACATCAACTCATCAGTCGTTCACAATCAGCGTACAGGCCATTTCACAGCACTGAAACTGCACTGTTGAAGGTAACTAATGACATTCTCTTAGCTCTTGACTCTGGTGACGCATCTATATTAACTCTTTTGGATCTTTCAGCTGCTTTTGATACTATTGACCACCATACACTCCTTAAGAGGCTTCAAATCACCTATGGAATATCAAGCACTGCTCTGTCATGGTTCTCGTCTTACCTTTCTGGTCGAACTCAGTCTGTCTCCATCAATGACTCATCTTCTGCAATGGTTGGCCTTACATGTGGTGTTCCTCAAGGCTCAGTACTTGGACCAGTCCTCTTCATTATGTATTCTAAACCTCTGTCCGAGTTAATCACTTCTCATTCAGTTGATTCTCAGTCTTTTGCTGATGATACACAACTCCACAAGCCTGTATCCCCATCTACCATTCTTCCTTCTATATCTTCACTTGAATTCTGCATTCGCAACATCAAATCATGGATACTACAAAACAAACTGAAGCTGAATGACGACAAAACGGAGGCCTTGTTCATCCACTCTCCGTCTAGACAACTTTCGTACCCAAAGCCTGATTCCATCTCTGTCTGTGACACTCAAATACCTTTTTCTCCTTCTGCTAGAAATCTTGGCTTCCACATATCTCAAGATATGAGTGTTGACTCACAAGTTCAAACTATCTGTCGGTCAGCATACTGTGAGCTGCGTCGCATTCGTACGATTCGCCATCTCCTGTCTATAGATACTACTAAGATACTAGTCTGCGCTTTTGTTCTCTCTAAATTAGATTATTTTAATTCAATCTTGTATGGCTGCCCCCAACACCTCATTGACAAGCTTCAAAAAGTCCAGAACTCTGCTGCCATACTTGTCCTCAAGGTCTCTAAGTATCATCATGTTCAACCACTCCTGATATCCCTCCATTGGTTTTCCATCAAAGCACGTATTGACTACAAAATTTCCACTCTATGTCATTCTTATTTCTCTGGAAATGCCCCTAGTTACATCTCTGACATGCTTTCTGTCTATACTCCATCAAGGCAATTGCGGTCATCTTCAGATTCCAAAATTCTCTGTGTTCCTAGTACACGAACAAAAATGTTTGGTGAGCGCTCCTTTTCCTTTTCGGCCCCATCAGTTTGGAACTCCTTACCACGCGAAATTCGCCATATCCAGTCCTTGCAATGTTTCAAATCAGCTCTCAAGACCCACCTATTCAAGCTACATCACAACCTTTAGGCCACATTACTTCTGGACTCTATTCTCACACACACCCTCCCCCCCCCCCTCCCCCCCCCTCCCCCCCTCCCCCCCCATTGAGAAATTAGTTAGAGAGAGAGACAGAGAGAGAGAGAGAGAGAGAGAGAGAGAAAGTGTGTCTGTTGATGCTTTATTCAACTGATTGTATTTTGTATTGTGTTTTTGGGTGGGGTGAGTGGTGGTGATGGTAACGGTGTGTGTGTGTGTGCGAGTGCGCGTGCGCATGTGTGTGTGTGTGTGTGTGTATGCGTGTGTGTGCGTGTGTGTGTGCGCGCGTGTGCGCGCACGTGTGTGTGTGTGTGTGTGTGTGTGTGTGTGCGTGCGTACGTGCGTGTATGTGTGGGTGGGGTGTGTATGTGTATGCCTATTTGCATGTGCGTGAGCGATTATTTGGTTTTGTTGTTGAATTTCTTGCTTTTAATTTTTGTTGTTGTTAAGCGCATAGAGCTCCACATTTGGTGGAGGAATGTGCTATGTAAATGATTCACTATTATTATTATTATTATTATTATTATTATTATTGTGGCCTTGTAGCCTGGGAACGCAGAAGAAGAAGAAGTCAACATTTCGATTTATTTTACCTGTATCAAAACTGACCCCAAAAAAGTAGAATAAACTAAAACCCCAAAAAAAGACTGTACAGGGGAAGACAGAGTACTTAGAAAGTACGGCGATCCGGGCTGATAGAGTTATCATTAGTGAGTACGTTACACCACTCACAATGGCGGCTATCCAAAGACTCAGACTGGAATTTGAAGCGATAATTCAACTGGCCTATCGACGTTTTTGTTTGTGGCTCAAGCCACAAACCTATAACTCACTTTGTCGGTCGGTCGGTCTGTCGTCTGTCGGTCGGTCTGTCGTTCCAAAATTGTCGCACATTTTGACAAAATTGTCGCACTTCAAATCGAGGCTACACTTCAAAATTAATTAAGGCCGCTCTTTAAAATGATGTATTTTAAAAGCGTACAAAATAATAAACATACGTAATACAGACACTACAAAAGACACGACGAGTATGCGGTGCTTCTTTTGATGAGTATAAGTAGGATACATAGTTTTAAATGTTTTCCAAAAGATATAAAAAGTTACGAAAGGGTGCAGAGATAACATTCTGGTTTACAGATTAAAATTATTGAAAAGCCAGGGGAGATGACTCATGATTGGAGTGGTAAAAATAGACCGCGCGCCACAAACTATTGCGATTTTGCGCTTGTTTTAAATACCAGATTCAAAGTTGAGCGCTTGAACAAACCTTTTTCCGTGTTCCTGAAGACAAAGAAAGGTAAGGAAGCTGCAAATACGGCCAGAAAATCTATGAAACAGTAACAACCAGTGTTAGATTTCTGCTGATGTGTTGCTAGGCCTACTTACTAACTTAGGTCTTAGTAGGCCTACAATAGTATTAGTAGACTTTTCTTTTCCTTTACTTCAAGCGACCACAATCATTTGCTGATTATTCTGTCATTGTAAGTTCAGTGGGGTCTAGGAACATATGCGCAGAATACTTCAGCCCTAATCTATAGGTAAAGGTAAGAAGAGAGAGAGAGAAAGGGGGGGGGGGATGGGCAGATTATTCTACGTGACCCAGCCAGTCAGGGACTTAGCAATGTCTTTATTAGAGATAGGCCATAGGGACAATATAAGCCATCAAGCTTTTAAAATGTTGAATTATCTTTAACATTTAGAACCAAGA
>CM065707.1:7449353-7452551 GCA_017654935.2 Phymorhynchus buccinoides
TTTTCTCTTACTTTTTTTTTACAACAATCACTTTGATTTACGAGTTTGATAACAATTCAACAGGAACATTTAGATATTCAGAGTAAAAATAAAATGTTATTTAGTAAAGTTCAAAAAATGACTGCTGACTTTAGTATAACACCTCATCTTCGTAACTTGCTTGCACCAGTAGATGCCAAATAGCTTGCCTTCCGATGTATCTCACTTGCTTTGTTCCCGTACATGCTAGAAAAGTATAGTCAGCTTTAAGTTTCGGTGCTAACTTCACTCCTCTGGTTCTGTCCTTCTTGAGAACTAGACAACTGTCTACACAACTGCTCGCTCCCTACGTTCTCCTCTGACAGTGTGACACACTCAAGGTTTCCTCGGATCCACACAAAATCTTTTGGTGAACGAATCCTTCTAATATTTAGAACCTCACTTATGGAATTCCCTCCCACAACATGTCCGCTCATCAACTCTATCTCCGCCTTTCGCTCTGCCCTTAAAACTCACTTGTTTCGGACATATTATGATTGATTAGTGTTTGTGTTTGAGTGTGTGTGGAGGGGGGGGGGGGGGTCCATTTTATCGCAGAAATCTTGTAACACAAAAAAATTCTTATTTACAATTATTTTATAATTCGTATTTTATATGTAGAATGTCTACGTCTTGTAAACTTTAAATGCTTGTAAATGAGGTAGAAGGGTATTTTTGTTTTTAGACAAAATTGTATTTTATAATTAGTATGTAATTGGTATGTCGATGGCAGTATGATTTTATTTCAAGTTGCAGTATTGTATCCAAACTTGATTGAGAATGTGAATGTGGTCTCTATGTTTCTTCTTAAAATGGACATATTGTAAACTATTTTCTCTTGTATGGATTAATTGTGTGTGTGCTGTGTGTGTGTGTGCGCATGTGTGTTTGTGTGTGTGTAGTGTGCGTTTTGTGTGTGGTGTGTGTTGTGTGTGAGTTTGTGTGTACAGGGTGTGTGTGTGTGTGTGTTTGTAAAGAAGTAAGAGATACGTGAGTTGCGTGCAAGCATCGTGCTTATTTTACTTTCTAATGATTAATTATTTGTTTGCCTTTAATTTTCTTGTTATCAATGTAAAGCGCACTGAGCTCATGTGAGAAAGAGCGCTATATAAATATCCCAGTATTATTATTATTTATTATTAAACAAACGCCTTCCACTCCTACCCTACTCGGGGAAAAAAAAATACAGTATTATGTAGGCCTACAACTGATAATCAATAAGATTTTATTGTACACTATTGCCCTTGTGTGGATATGCGATTTAAGGTCAGGCACAAAATAATAGTTTGTAAGAAAATAAAAGGTTAGTTGGTGAATGGAGAGGTAGGGGCTAAAATAGAGGTGTGGAAGGTGCTGTATTGCTGAAAGAGCTTTTGCGTCTTGTGATCTTTATGAGATAATGGTAATTTGCAGAGTGGGCAGACATACAAAAAAAGGAATGACAGACAAAGAAACACGAGAACAAATAACATACACATTTCAATATGTGTGTGTGTGTGTGTGGTGTGTGTGTGTGTGCGTGTGTGTGTGTGTGTGTGTGTGTGTGTGTGTGTGACTGACAGACAGACAGACAGGAGATGAGATAGACAGACAGAAAGAGACAAACAGACAGACAGACAAACAGAAAGAGATGGACAAACAGACAGAAAGATTCGGACAGACAGACAGAGATTGAGAGACAGACAACATCGAGAGCTTTTAGGTGACCCATCGTTTGTGATGTAGGCATCAAACAAGTGTCAGCATTACCGCCCTTGTGATCTTTGTGCGTTCCTTACTGTTTGGTCCACTATACCGCAGTACTGCATACCAGGCGGTAATGAAATAAAATGGGGGGAAAGGGAGGGGGGTGGTAAGCAGGATTGGAATGGAAAAGTGAACAGTATCTGCATGACATGTAATCCCACGAAAACGTACGAATGTATGAGCAAAATTGCTTACTCTCTAACATTGGCAATTCACTGGAATGAAAACTGCTATGCTGATTAAAGACAAACAAAACACATTTGGAAGAGAGAGAGAGAGAGAGAGAGAGATTGCGGGAGAGAGAGAGAGAGAGAGAGAGGAGGAGAGAGAGGGGGGCGAGAGAGAGAGAGAGAGAGGGGGACAGGGCAGAGGAAGAGAGAGAGAGAGAGAGAGAAGAGAGAGAGAGAGAGAGCCGCCACTAGCTCACGAGAGAGTGACTCACAAGATGTCCCATTACAGTCTGTGGTTATATGACCCTAGTCTTTCAAATCAAACACGCGCCTATGTTATATGGTCACAAGTCACTGTCTGGTCCAAGTTGGAGGCCCTTGTGACTGAATTCCTTCCGACTGATCAAAGACATTCCTCAGTTGTCATCTGATCAGCCAGTCAGTTGTAAGACGAAAGTGTCTGCTCAGCACATGCTGAACAAGACTAGTTGAAAGCGTTATATACTACTTCAACGAGGGCGCAATTTCAATTTTTAGACTTTTGTTGGTAAGCTGAAAGATACATTCAGATATCTCATGATCTGAGTTGCAGGAGTTTGGTCAATTCTTGGATGGTAGCATTAATATCTCAAAATTTACAAGTCATATCGCCTAAATCATATGATAGCATGTAAATATACCCCTTTTACTGTTTTAGAGTGTTTCTATGAAAAATAAAAGAAAAACTCATTTTTGTCGATATATCATGATCTGGCAGGTAACCCCGTCATTGCACGCGCACCTATTGGGTGTGTTCTGCATTCTCTGTAGTCCCCTAAAGTTTGAGTTCCCTTTCGGATGAGACGATAAAACCGAGGTCCCTTTTTATGTGCCCATGCACTTGGCACATGTCAAACCCAGCAACTTGGTGCTGTATAAGAGGTAACAGTCACACCAACAACTAAAGGGAGGGAGATTGAGGATTAATCATACTGTTTTGTCTGTCTGTTCATCTATGTCTTGAGAACCACTACACAGAATCGCTTCAAATGTTGTAAGGAGGCGTAATCCTTGGAAGTCGATGTATCCCAAAACGTTTTGCCCGGAGAGGCGTTGTTGGACAACTTTAGCCATAATCAGCAACATCTTTGTTAATTTAGATGCTTATTTTTGATGGCTGTAATTCAAATGTAGTTATTAGCTCGGCAAAATTACACAATTAACAATTCTGCAAAATGGAAAAAAGTGTCTTCAGCATAATCAAATACCATCTGATTCTATCGTC
>CM065707.1:7453051-7463051 GCA_017654935.2 Phymorhynchus buccinoides
CAGCCTTGAGGACAGGTCAAGTCGCAGGTCAGTTCATCATCGTGCTGTGGGCACTGACCCCAGCCGTCACACAGGTTGTCTCTGTGCACGCAAACTGTTGACTCCCGACAGCGGTACAGTCCAGGACACGTCACTGTGTGACAGTGTAGTTCGTCCTCTCCATAAGTACAGTCGTTCATTCCGTTGCAGCGAGTGTAGAGAGGAAGGCAGTTCAGCTGATCAGCAGTACAGCGGTAATGGCTGTCAGGACAAGGCTCGGCTGGAACCATCACTGTGTGAGTGAAGTATCCCGTGCCATCAAGGTTGATGCACAACTGGTGACCTTCGTTTCCATGGCTAAACGGTTCACAATACGGACATGGAATAATATCATCTTCTGGACAGCTCGTCTCATCAGAATCATCCACACAGTCTGAATAGTCGTTGCACCGTTGACTGTGAAATACGTGTTGACCATTTGAGCACATAAATCCATGACGTAAAGAGTGTTCACAGAATGACTCATCGCTGTTGTCTGGACAGTGACGATGGAAGTCGCAGACCAGCGTGTATTGGACTGTTGTGACGTCATATGCACATCTAAACATGGCATAACTGGAGACAGGGGTGTTCTGGGGGAAAAAAGAGTCTGATTTTTGCAGTTTTGAAGTCCAGTTGACGACCAGGCAAATCTCAGGATATTTTATCTTTCCACAAAAACTTTGTGGGTCACATGACAAGAAAGTGTGTGCCATATGCTCGGTTGGACAAAATGACAACATTTGCTTTGTCTTGTTAGATATGGCTCCTCCACCTGGCTGCAAGTAAGTTTGTAGAGTGTGTAATTGTTGCATTATGGGATTGTGTGTATTCATTTCACACAAAACGCTGTGTGGAAATTCTGATGAAGTTTCTACTAGATTTTTAGGAATGATAACTTGAAAAGAATTGAGCATTGCCAATCTTGGACTTCTCATTGGAATGTATCGGCTTAACTGATATTCAGGTGTAAATCTTTCCATCGTCCTAAAGTGATTCATAATGTAGATAACTGTAGCATCAGACCATTTACGAAATCTGCTGTATATAAACTGTATTTTGTTCCACCCTGATGCATACCCGAAAAATGTGGTAAAGTACTTGAATCTGTTAAAAATGTTGAGAGCATCCTTTTGTTCCTGTCTTGTTTTAACGGAAGCCAGTCTTCCCTTAATTGATTGGCAGTAGTAATCCGCCAACATAAAAAATGTTTTTTGTTTGAATACGACAAGCGTAAAACATTTGTTGTGAGAAGCCACCATTCCTTTACAGCCAGGACTGCTGAAGGCACAGTGTTCTGTTTCATCCCGGCCATCTGCACACTCCTTCTTCAGATTGCAGTCCACGTGAGATTTGAACTTGGAGTAATGTGGTACGGAGCAGTTGAAGAAATCACTGGACAGTTTTAATGGCTGCTCTCCCAAGGGAAGCATAGAAAAGTAGATTTTCAAGCCTGCTTGATCCCTAAGCGAAAAGGTACAAGTTAACACCAGCTTAGAAGTAGTAAACACGGAAGCTGGCGTAAGGAAACCATTGCATAGTACTTCAGAACGCTGATACGATATGTCAGATGTTTTATAATTGACCATGAGTTGTAATTCTTCAGAACAGATGTTGGGAAAGCTGATTTGTTGCATACTGAGAATAATCGCCCTCCTAAACGGTACCCAAAATTCTTTTGTTACAACGTAAAACTGACGCATGGCCGGGGTTATAAGATATCCCGAATGCTCAGAAATCATGTTCGTGATCAGATCAGTATTTAGTACTTGTTGTACATTAACGTCAGCAATAGGTGTATTCACAGTAAGTAATTCCACACAATTTTGAACAGAATAAGATAATACTTCTTTAAGTGTGTGATGATTGCAATCTGTATTTCTAAATTCTGATGTATCCTTGCATTGTATCAATCTGACATACCAAAATACGTTACGGGAAGGCTGCCAATGGGAATCGCACCAATAGAACAGTTTACGAACGCGGACAAGAGCGAACATTCCTTGTGGCACTTCCAGGTGTAGATGACAGTAAGGGGTGGAACCTCCACACGTCCCATAGACCACTTTCTGATGTTTCCCGGACCAGAATGGATTTCTTCTAAATACTGCCTGTCTAAACTCACAGTTTGATTCATTTTTCTGCAAAAGTGTGATGTTCATGTCTGTTTGTTTTATTAAGTATTTTATGCCTGGACAGAAGCCAATTAGGTCTGCAAGGTTCGCAGATGTAGCAGTCAGTGTTGAGTTAACCTTGGCCTTACTTCCCAATGCTTTTGCACAAGAGCATGGATGTTCCGCGTGCAAGTAGCGTGCAAGGTGAGAGAGAGAGAGAGAGAGAGAGAGAGAGAGAGAGAGAGAGAGAGAGAGAGAGAGAGAGAGAGAGAGAGAGAGAGAGAGAGAGAGAGAGAGAGAGATTCGGAGTCGGATATTTTTTTCGTAAAGGCCGTAGCCCCTTAGAAGGGGGATAAACAAACAACACAACAAAAGCAATAAACGCTAGATAATTCTACATACACATAGCATTTCGCCTCTTAAATGCCTTATACAGATACAGAGAAAATGACGACAGTATTTTCATTTTTTGAAGACAACAGGAGAACTAATCGAGAGAGAGAGAGAGAGAGAGGAGAGAGAGAGAGAGAGAGAGAGAGAGAGAGAGAGAGGGAGAGAGAGAGAGAGAGAGTTATGGTTCATTGTCTGTTTTGTCCATTAGCTCATTGAAACGATAATTAGAACAGAGGCAGAGATGCTCACGTTAAGACAATTAATTTTGATCTTACACATTTACTAATTACACTCTGCAGCAATTAATGGTAGAATGGGAAATTAAACCAACCAAGAGCGAGAGAGAGAGAGAGAGAGAGAGAGAGAGAGAGAGAGAGAGAGAGAGAGAGAGAGAGAGAGAGAGACACTGACACTGACACTGACACTTGTTTATTGTCATTACCCCGGGAGGGGTCTATTGACAAGGGGGGATGGTAACAGTGTTTCATTAAGCAGAACAGTAAATCATATCAAAACATAAGGAAAACAACAACAAAAAGCAATACATTCAAATAAAAATAATCCGTTTGCCATTAGATCCTTGAGCAAAAGAAAAGGAAAAAGGGAATCATATTATAATTAAACAAAACATATAATGACATAAAAGAAGTTGGCTCGCGACCATCCACTCTAGACAAGTAATATACATAAGCATTATATCACACGACAGACATGGAATAGCAAGACATGGATTCAAACAACCGACTGTTGATGTATTATGTTATGTCTTATTCTTAGGGCTTCCGTAATAAATTTAGCCAAATATTTAACTGTGTTTTCGTCGTCGGACGATAGAATAGCAGAAACATCGTTTCTCTTTGCCATTTCCGACTTAAAAAACACGTTTTTTTCTCTGATGTCACTAAAGGCTTGACATTGAAAAAGAAAATGCTTTTCGTCCTCTATGTTTGCTCCACACAAAAAACACGGGCTTTCAGTAGATGTCTCAAACTGAAACCATCGTCTGTTGGCATTAAAACCGAGAGCACGTAACCTAAATCTGGCATAGTTAGCTCGTTGCCATTTATCAGTTATAACCTTTAAATAAATTTCACATTGAAAAATATTTTTAAATGAATAAAACCATCGATATTTGTCATTGCTTTCCATGTCAGCGTGCCAATTCTGTTTAAAAGAGCAAATCAATCTATCCTTAAATTCCGATATAAATTGATGCTCATTTCCAACCCCTTGAGACACCCAAACAATACCAAAGCCGTGAACGAAAAGAACTTTTTTAATCCTGAATGCCCAATTTTCTCTATTTAAGTTATCTAACTGAAGAAGCATCATATCGTAAGTCTGTCTACATAAACGCGTTTGAGGAAGCCTCAGTAATTTTAGCCAATATTTTATACACTTAACGAATGTTCTAATGTACATAGGGTATCTACCCGTTTCTCCATATAAAAATGTATTGGACGAGTGAATCGGGACATGTAGAAAACGTTTGATGGCATAGGTATGAACTTTTTCAACACATGAATTAGTGAACAATCCCCATACTTCGGATCCATATGTCAAAATGGGTTCTATCTGTGAATCGAACAATTTCCAAAAAATAGAACAATCAATGCAATTAAGTCTTTTCAGTGATTTTAATATCGAAATTACACCTCTTTTACCTTTCCTACAAGATTCTTCCCATGCGTAATTTAAACTTAGTTTAGTAGAAAATATCATTCCTAGGTATTTATATGTATTAATTACTGCAACTTCCTCATTTCCATAAAACCATTTTTCGTGTCTAGATAAATGCCCGCCTTTTCTAAATACTATTATATTCGTCTTTTGTAAATTAATTTTTAGACCTAGGCGGTCAGCTTCTTCCTTCAAGGCATTAAGCTGGTTTTGCAGACCTAAAACAGTATTAGATAGAAGTACAATGTCGTCTGCAAAAAGCATTAAGAATATCTCTATTGCTCCTGGAATAATTTGTACACCGTGTTTTCCCTTTTTGGACATTTCAACAGCTAGTTCATTAATAAAGAACGAAAACAATTGTGGGCTTAATAAACAACCTTGCTTGACACCATTAAAACACTCAAAATAATCTGAATACATCCCATTCGCACGCACACAAGCAAGAACTGAACTGTAAACACCTCTTAGAGCCTTATACATTTTACCATTTACATTAGAGTTACGTAATACATGCCACAAAGCGTTTCTATTTACTGAGTCGAAGGCTTTTCGAAAATCGACAAAAGCCACGTATAATTTCATATTATTAAACAAATATTTTTCTACAAGTGAGTAAAGTGTGAATATATGGTCTATCGTGCTGTAGTTTGATCTGAATCCTGCTTGCTGTTCGATTATTTTTTCTTCGTTATCCGCCCATACAGTTAGTCTCTTATTTAGAATATGAGTGTATACTTTACTTAATATACTTGTTAATGAGATTCCACGATAATTATCAGGGTTAGTGTTGTCTCCTTTTTTGTGAAGTGGGATGATGATCGATTTAGCCCATTCTAAAGGAAATATTCCATTATCAAAAATGTTATTAAATAGTTGTACAATAAATTCGATCACAACTGCATTACCGTGTTTTAGCATTTCTCCAACTATCTTGTCTGGACCTGCACTCTTACCTGTTTTCAAATGTTTAATACCTGCTAAAACGTCTTCTTTGGAAATAGGATCATTAAACAAGGGAACAAACTCCTGATGGTCTTCTAGTGAATCATCTACTTCATGCCCTACATCATTGTCTAAGTCGTTGAACACACTAAAGAAATGGTCGTGCCACTGCTGTAATGGAATAGTGTTATAAACAAATGCTTTTCTATTTACGGAACTTATTACGGACCAAAAAGTCTTTGAATCATTGACCGACTCCATTAGTTTCTTTAATCTTTTTTCCTCAAACTCCCTTTCTTTCCGTTTTCTCATATCAACATATTCTTTACGAGAAGCAGCGTATTCTATTCTTTTTGTAATCTTGTCTTTCATTGTTTTACAACGCTGATACCTTTTTAACAATCTTTTTACTTCTTTTTTCTTTCGTTCGCATTCATCATCGAAATAATCGTTTGCTTTCTTACCTTTCCCTACTGTCCTTACCATGCATGCGGCAGCTGAGCATAAAGCACTATTAAACTGACCTAAACTATCATTAACACTATGCTCTAACAGTCCAAAAGCTTTCTGCAAACTATTTTGAAAATCTTCACTATCAAGCTCTTGTTTGTAAACCTCTAGATCTTCTTCCGACCAAACAATTCTTTTTTCAGCTACTTGCTTTGGTTGACTGTTATTGAGACCACCATAGCTAGTTTTCCACGTTAGTTTGACAGGTAGGTGCCAAGAAAAAATACTATCTCCGACATTCAAATCACAATGTGACAACATATTAAAAGGAACAAGAAAGTAGTCAATGACGCTAGAACCATTGGGAGACACAAAAGTACATTCACCGTTTTTGTCACTCTCACAAAAGCCATTTACAATAGTCAAATCAAACATATAACAAAAATCCAAAAGCGTTTGGCCAAAGTTATTTACACAATCATCCTTAGAGTGACGCACACAGTAATTATTCTCACCATCCACACACCCACTCTCTTCATCCCACTCATACATCAACATCTCTTCACTTTCCACGTGACTCTGTCCCGTTCTGGCATTCATATCGCCTGTGACAACAAAATAAACTTCATCTTTATCAAACTGTTGTAACAGGTTTTCTTCAAGCAACAAAACGCCATCTTGAGAGAGAGAGAGAGAGAGAGAGAGAGAGAGAGAGAGAGAGAGAGAGAGAGAGAGAGAGAGAGAGAGAGAGAGAGAGAGAGAGACACAAACAGAAGTGAGAGAGATAAACACACACACAGACAGAGAATACAAAATAATGCAAATGCGAATAAGAACACGAGCTGTTTAATAAGATTTTAGACCTAAGACCCTATCTGATGGGGACAGTTATATCATAGCTACGCAAAACTGACACATTCTTACCTGCACAAAATGAAAACATAGCATGGAATAAAGATAACATTCAAACATTATGTCATGCATGCCATTTCATCAACAAAGATTACCAAGATTATCATTATACTCTTAAGTTATATCTAAACTTGCTGCTACACAAACTCCAATGCTACAGTGTCAGGGGCACCACCCACGCATGGATCTCCAACTTCCTCAGAGATCGCCGCCAAGCAGTCCTGGTTGAAGGCTCAAGATCTGCCTTTGCTGATGTCATGCCAGGAGTTCCCCAGGGGTCAGTGCTAGGACCCTGCTTGTTCCTATCCTATATTAATGACCAACCAGACTGACTGACATCAACTGCAAGACTGAATGCAGATGACACCACAACCTACAGAATGATCTCCTCTATTCAAGACCAGGACCAGCTGCAAGAAGACCTCCACCGCTTTGTGGTCTGGGAGAAGAGCTGGAGCATGGAGTTTCATCCTGCCAAGTGCCAGGCGATCCCAGTCATCAGGAACAGGAGCCCCCTTCAGTTCTTATATGTTCTGCACGGACATACCCTTGAGGACGTGAGGGAGGTCAAGTATTTCCCCATCTTTGTCAGTTTAAGCCAGTAAGAAATGTATTTAACATAAGAATTTAGATTAACACTTACTCTGGTGCAATTCTGCCACATGCAATATAGTGTGGCTGGTGAATTAACAGAGAGGATAAACTGAAATAACGGGTTGTCTTATGCCCTTACGTTTATTGAAGTCTGTGTTGACATTTGAACATAACATGTTGAATGAAAGTTTGAAATAAATAAACAAATAACCACGTGACCTGTGTGCTGGTGCTTCAGGTGTAATAACGAACCCCCCAACCTGCTATGCAGGTGCTAATCAGTTGAAAAATCAGGTAGTGTATGGTTTAGTGTCTGTGCTGATGGAAAAAAAATCTTGAACGGAATGTCTTTTGTGTTAAACTGACATCCAGGAACACGTAACTCGGGATAACCCAATAATGAAGCGTTCGTGTCGAAATTCAGGTGCAATCCAGGTGTAACCAGGTAGCAACCCAAACTGTAATTCATGTGGTAAGCACGCCATAGTAAGTCTGCTGTTGATACTATTTGGGGACAATGATAAAGTAACAGCACCTCCACCACCCCTACAAAGCTTCACCATTGTTATGGAAACAACACACAATAGTATAAACCAAATTCCTGACAAAGGTAAAACACAGGTGTGACAGGTAAGAACAGGTAAGAACAGGTATGTCCAGGTGAACAAGAGTAGCCACATAAACCAATGTATAATGGTGTAAAAACGAAGTAGCATGCCAATTTAAGAGTTGTAGAATGATTTGCCAGTTAGACAGGTGTGTCAGGTACTCAGGTGTGCCAGGTTGAACAGGTAAGAACAGGTATGTCCAGGTGAACAAGAGTAACCACATAAACCAATGTGTAATGGTGTAAAACGAAGTGGCAAGCCAATTTAAGAGTTGTAGAATGATTTGCCAGTTAGACAGGTGTGTCAGGTACTCAGGTGTGACAGGTAAGAACAGGTATGTCCAGGTGAACAAGAGTAACCACATAAACCAATGTATAATGGTGTAAAACGAAGTAACATGACAATGTAAGAGTTGTAGAATGACTTACCAGTTAGACAGGTGTGTCAGGTACTCAGGTGTGCCAGGTTGAACAGGTAAGAACAGGTGAATAAGAGTAACCACATAAACCAATGCATAATGGTGTAAAAACGAAGTAGCATGACAATGTAAGAGTTGTAGAATGATTTGCCAGTTAGACAGGTGTGTCAGGTACTCAGGTGTGCCAGGTTGAACAGGTAATAACAGGTAAGAACAGGTGAACAAGAGTAAGCACATAAACCAATGTATAATGATGTAAAAACGAAGTAGCATGCCAATGTAAGAGTTGTAGAATGATTTGCCAGTTAGACAGGTGTATCAGGTACTCAGGTGTGACAGGTAAGAACAGGTATGTCCAGGTGAACAAGAGTAACCACATAAACCAATGTATAATGGTGTAAAACGAAGTAGCATGACAATTTAAGAGTTGTAGAATGATTTACCAGTTAGACAGGTGTGTCAGGTACTCAGGTGTGCCAGGTTGAACAGGTAAGAACAGGTGAATAAGAGTAACCACATAAACCAATGTATAATGGTGTAAAACGAAGTAGCATGACAATGTAAGAGTTGTAGAATGATTTGCCAGTTAGACAGGTGTGTCAGGTACTCAGGTGTGCCAGGTTGAACAGGTAAGAACAGGTAAGAACAGGTGAACAAGAGTAAGCACATAAACCAATGTATAATGGTGTAAAAGCGAAGTAGCATGCCAATTTAGGAGTTGTTTTCTGATTTACCAGTTAGACAGGTGTGTCAGGTACTCAGGTGTGCCAGGTTGAACAGGTGTGGTAGACTGGTGTGAAATGGTATGATATTTGGACAAGTGTGTCAGTTAAACAGGTGTCTCGGGTTGAATACATGTGAAATGGTGTGTCAGTTGAAGAGGTGTGTCAGGCTTCACGTGTGTGAAATTGTATGTCAAACGAGCTGGTGTAACAAGTGTTACAGGTGTGAAAAGGTGTGTCTCTTTTTAACAGGTGTCAGGTGGAAAACGTGTCTCAGTACAATGTATGTGAAATGAAGTGTCAGTTGAAAAGGCATGAAATGGTGGCTGTACCAACTTGAAAACGAGTGTATTGTGTTCACAGGAGTGTCAGGTAATAACAGGTAGATAAGGTGTTAACAGGTGTGTCATGACATCAAAATAATCAGATGTCTCAGGTGTAAGCTGTAGATAAGGTGTTAACATGTGTGTCATGACATCAAAATAATCAGATGTCTCAGGTGTAAGCTGTAGATAATGTGTTAACAGGTGTGTCATGACATCAAAATAATCAGATGTCTCAGGTGTAAACATGTGTTTAAGGTTGAACAGTCAACAGATGAAAAACAATGTTACAGTGTGTCAAGGAATAGTTGTGCTAGGTTTAAAAAAAATGTCGAGTGCTAAATGGTGTGCCAGACTGAACAGGTGCTAAAGGTGAATCAGTATAAGAATGTGTCAGGTGTTAACATATGTCTCAGTTTGAACATAAATATCGATATGAATACGTCAGGTTAAACAGATATGTCAAGTGTTAACATTTGAACGACGAGTGTAAACGGGTTGATACAAATGTATCAACTAAAGATTGTGTAAAGGTGAAGTAGATGTGTCAAATGTCAACATGCTTATGGCAGGTATCAACAGAGGCTTCAGGTTGCATAGGCCACTGCAACGACTACCTTTTGTAAGAGGAAATGCCCTTGGTGGGTGGGTGTTTGAGTACTGACCAAACCCTATTTGAGACCACTGAATGTGCCTTTTGCAAGAGTGAATGCCCTTTTGGATACTGACCAACAAGGGCTTAAATCGTGCCGTCCAGGTTGTTAATAACCCTAGTTACAGTGGCCAATAGATGTGTCATGTACTAACAGGCGTGTCAGGCTGG
>CM065707.1:7468051-7475551 GCA_017654935.2 Phymorhynchus buccinoides
ACACGCACACGCACACGCACGCACGCACGCACGCACACGCACGCACACGCACACACACACACACACACACACACACACACACACACACACACACGTGCATACACCCCCGCGCGAGTACGGAGTTAAATAACCATTTATATTTGTGTCTCCTCTAATCACAGAGAGAGAGACAGACAAACAAACACACAGAGAGAGAGGGAGAGAGAGAGAGAGAGAGAGAGAGAGAGAGAGAGAGAGAGAGAGAGAGAGAGAGAGAGAGAGATTATCTAAGCAAATAGTATAAAACAGGTTAAAAATAAGCCCTTCAGAACAGGTTAGTACAAATTGTGCCAACGTTACAATCTACAGGTTGAAATCCACTACACCACTTCAACACTTCCGCATGTTTTACAAGAGGGTATAGGTAGCATGGACAAACTACTGACAAGAAAAGCGACCAAAGGGGCCAACTCACACGTGCAGCTGCAGTCGTATGACCATGCAACTGTCACATTTGTGAGGCGTGATTCTCGTGAAAAACTACATATCAAGCAAGTATTGTTCACTATATGTGTTGGTCTCTCATACGCGAATCTGATGTATCAGACATTTAATGAGATTTGTTCATTGGGGTCCTACATGGATATATTATTATTGGGAACTAAAATAGGATTTTAACGGATTCATTTTAGACAGTACTATTAATTTTCATCAGAATCATGCCTCAGAAACATCTTCACAGTTGGATAGTAGTGCAACAGAAAGATTACGTGTGCGTCTGCCCCTTTGCCTCTAAACCCCAGTCTTGCCAGCAGCCTGAGGAGATCCGGCTCCCATGTCAAAGTCCTCGCTGTAGAAATTGGAGCCAGGGGGTTTGCCTACGACCTCATGAAACATCTCTCATTATCCGGAAAGATGAGGTCAAGAGAGCCTTGAAAGCAATGTCAGGGGCAGCGGAGAAAAGCTCTACCAAGTTAAGCAACATCGACCCTGGTACGCACTTGTGTGCAGGTTCAAATCCCGGCAGGAGCGGTTTTTTTTAGGGAAAAAGTGGTGTTAGCAGAGCGGCACCCAGAGTCCTGACCTGGGTGTGGCCCAGCCCCCTCAGAGTGTAAGGAGTTCGGGGCCGAAATGCGTGATTGAGGGGGGCTTCTTCTCTGAAGACCTTCTGTTGTCGAGCTCTCCGAATAGTTTCTTTTCACAGCTCCGTAGCATGTCTTGTAAATGTCCGGTTCGGCTTCTCAAGAATCCGCCTATTATTTACACCCACCACCACCCACATGTATCACCACAGCACCTATCCACATAGTCTAATGTCCGAACATTCAACAATTCAATAGGACCTAAACTACAATTTACATACCCCAAGACTTGATCTCTTCTGTAGTGAAAATGTCATAGTCAGTGATGCTAATAAGCCGTTTTTGTTTTGTACAGCACGTGGAATGTTCAATCGAGATGCTCTTGCACACCATTTCAACGACTTTACTCATAGCGGACGAATTCCGAGTATACTCAGAACAGGAGAACGCCAGTCAGGGCCTAGTTCCGAGTATTCTCGAAACAGCGAGTTCTGAGTCTAAAACTCGTCTAAATCCATGCGGTTGTTTTTCAATCCAAACCACGTTTTCTTTAGTTACTTCTTAACCACTCTTCCAGATTTCGTTTCACTTATGTTGGGCACTTCTGTTCTGATTTTTAATGTTGAAAATGTGCAAACAATCGGCCCTAGACGAGCCTAGGAAAATACTCCGACATGTTTGCAATAACAGTGATAGTAATAAGGAGACTAATGATTCCGATTATGATGCAAGTAACCACGATTTCAAAGCGAAAAATGAACTTGGATCAACCAGTAATGTTGTCAAAACGGAATCATTGACAGTGTTAGTTTTGTTGCGCTTCTTGTTTGTTATTTTCTTTCTAGGCAGCCCCAGGCCAGTAATGAAGTTTGTCTAAGGCAGTGATGTCTTGAATGGGCTAAAGGATCATGAGGTAGACGTGTGATTAGTGAATAAAACCACGCCCCAAAAGGTCTGTCCACCCTTATCATTTGGGCAATAAATAATAGGCTGAAAGACCACAATTTGACCCTTAGTCATTTAGAGGCTGATAACTGACATCCGAAAGGCCGGAACTGCAATGGACAATTACGTTTCCACCTTATTCTGTAAGTTTCAGGCTCATCAGGGTTACAGTTGTTGCACTAGGAACAGTTAGGTGTTTCCACCTTAATCGCTAAGTTTCAGGCTCATCAGGGTTGCAGTTATTGCACTAGGAAGAGTTAGGTGTTTCCACCTTAATCTGTAAGTGTCAGGCTCATCGGGGTAGCAGTTGTTGCACTAGGAACAGTTACGTTTTTCCACCTTAATCTCTAAGTTTCAGGCTCATCGGGGTTGCAGTTGTTGCACTAGGAACAGTTAGGTGTTTCCACCTTATTCTGTAAGTTTCAGGCTCATCGGGGTTGCAGTTGTTGCACTAGGAACAGTTAGGTGTTTCCACCTTATTCTGTAAGTTTCAGGTTCATCGGGGTTGCAGTTGTTGCACTAGGAACAGTTAGGTGTTTCCACCTTATTCTGTAAGTTTCAGGCTCATCAGGGTTGCAGTTGTTGCACTAGGAACAGTTAGGTGTTTCCACCTTATTCTGTAAGTTTCAGACTCATCATGGTAGCAGTTGTTGCACTAGGAACAGTTAGGTGTTTCCACCTTATTCTGTAAGTTTCAGACTCATCAGGGTAGCAGTTGTTGCACTAGGAACAGTTAGGTGTTTCCACCTTATTCTGTAAGTTTCATGCTCATCGGGGTTGCAGTTGTTGCACTAGGAACAGTTAGGTGTCATGGCATCAAGACGAAGCAAAGCCGCCATATTGGGTAGTCACGTGATTTCTGACTGATGTACAATGTAGCAATGGAGGTGTCTGAAGACCCTCTGTGTATCAGTACACTTTTTGTCCCACGATTCCTTGAAAGAAATAAACTACTCTATACTTTTCCCGAAAATTCCCACACTGGTTGTGTAACTGCGCTTGATCACGTGAGTAAAAGCACATTCGTCCCAAAACACGGAATGCTTGTTCCTCATGATGTCGCTTTCAATACTCATGCATTCGAATGGCATGTAGATGTTTGAGTTATGTAATGTTTTCTTTAAAGACAACCTGCATTTGATTAAATGTGTAATATTTGTTGCGTTTCTTTTCTTTTAAAAGTGAGTAAATAGTTTAATTTCGATTAAAACACACACGCAAGCACAAACACACACACACACACACACACACACACACACACACACACACACACACACACACACACACACACACACACACACACACACACACAGCCATCACAGCCAGCAGTTTGGCACAGAGAAAACTACACACAAAAGCTTTCTGCTGCAAAATGCTTTTATGCTTGTGCCACACAGAGTCACTCGCTCAAGTGTTGCCTCCTGCACCCACTATTTGACATTCAAAATGTCACATTTTTAACAACAGAAGGCAGAAACGATGGGTCACTGGAGTTGTAAACGTTAAGCATGTTCAGTGTTGTGAAATGTTTCAGATGTGAGTGTGTGTTTGTTATAAGATTGGCTGGTTCAAAAGACATGCTATGAAGGTTTGGCACGCCCCACTTCCTGTAAATATGTGACACGTAAAATAGTTGTCGTCAGGTCGTCCCTTCACTCTGGCTTTCTCACCGTGGAAGGCAATCTGACCATAGTTTCAAACTTCGTTTTCCTGGCTTTTACAAAGAAGACAATGTCTGTTCCTCCGGGCAAAGTAATTGTCAGTAGTTTTAAAGAAATGACTCTACGTGTGGTAATCGTTGACATCAGTTTGTTTCGTCACTCCGTGACTTATTCTGGTGGTCGTTTCAAAGACGTCAAGGTCCTTGTCTGGAAGAGGACACGAATGGATTTCACCTCTGATTTCATGCATGTCTTTCAGGCAACAAAACTCTCTGCGGTATTGGCTGGAGGATCCTGCATTGAAACGAAAACGGAATGTTTTCAACTGTTCTTTTCTTTCTTTCCTAGGAACAAAGCTCCACGGAGGTTAGCCAGTGGTTTGTGGAACTGTTCTGTGAGCCACTATTCTGAATTTGTCCACCACATGGCCTGTAACCACCAGACAGAGTGTGAAGATGGACGGGATGAAACAGAACACTGTCCCTTCAGCAACGCTCAATGCAAGGGTCTGATAGCAATGTGTGGCAGCTGTTTCCAATTTGTCAGTAACGTGATTGACAAATATAACAACACATTGGATGCCACAGTGATAGGAAACAACTACTGCAATTCGTTAGGCGGCAGGCTGAATTTCCCAAAGTGTGCCAATGACTGGTTTGATTTGCTTAAAATACTGACACATATGCATGCGTTAAGACTTCGGATGCACTGGGTTGGCTTTTATAGTAATGATCTTTCTGTGCCTAACATGTATAAACACGAGCTTTTGCACAAGCGCTCAGTGTTGTACCATATGTTTAACACTGCTGACAAACAACAGATAAAAAAGTATAACGTGGAACATAAGGGCTCTAAGAAATGCTATTCCACGGGGAATTTTCAACGTCGCTCAGGACTCCTGGCAAACAGCGACTGCAGCGGTAAAGATCGTGTTGTCCATGGCATGGTTTGTGAATTCAGGCCAAAGAATAACTCACTTCAGTCCCATACACTGTCAATGACCAATAGACACAAACTAATTGCCGAACAACCATTTATTATCAAGTGTCCTAGCGGTCACCTTACACATTCATTTTTGGTTTGTGGTTCTAACCCATATAAAATGTGCACAGATCAACCCATCAGTTGCACAATTTCGAATAAACTGCTTCTAGAAAACAGGACTGATTCAGGTAAGCCTACTGTTAACACGTTGCCTGAATTCATTTGTACCGACGGAGGAATAGCACTGCCATTCACCGTAGTGTGTGATTTCGTTGCTGACTGCAGGGACAAAAGCGAAGAATCCTTTTGTCAGTATCCCTTCTGCGAGAACGCCTTCACTTGCAGGAGTGGTCAGTGCTTACCTTACCACAACATGTGTGACCAAACGTCCCATTGTCACGACGGGTCAGATGAAACGAACTGTGATGCGTTTTTAGAGGTGGTAGTCACGCGCAGGTATCTTCCATCCCCGGCACTTGTCAACTTTGATGGGATCAGGAAATTCACCTCAGTTCCCATGAATTCCACAGAGCCCTGTCCTGACAGCCACTATCGTTGTCCTGGTGAGTTCAACGACTGTCTGCCTGTCTACACCCGGTGCAATGGACTGTACGACTGCGTTGACCACATGGATGAAGAGGCATGTGAAGACATGACCTGTCCTGGGTTTTTCAAATGCAGGTCTTCCACGGTCTGTCTACACACTGACCAGCTGTGTGATGGCTGGCCTCACTGTCCACAGAACGATGATGAGATGGTGTGCTACACCAGCTGCCCCATCAGTTGCCGCTGCCAAGGTCACAGCTTTCTCTGCTCTCAGCCTTTCTGTGTGGCACTGTTTCCTCAGCTCCGTTATCTGGATGCCTCAGGCTCTGGCATGACACTCTCTGACCTGGATAACCACGCCTGGGTTTTCCTTCTGATTCTCGCACAATGTTCCCTAACCCACCTGTCTGAAATAAGGGCAAGGAATTTGAGAAAACTTGATCTGTCCGAAAACGAATTAACTCACGTCAATGTAACACGTTTTGTTGATTTAGAAAACCTTCAGGCACTGACTTTGTCTGGCAATCCTTTAATCTCGCTCTACGTCGATTCCGCTTTAGACAGTCAGCAGCAGATACTGTCTGTGTTGGATATATCACACACATCTTTAACAGTATTAGACACTGCAGCCCTATCAATATTTCCAAATCTGCAACAACTTAGCTTCAATTTCACCCCCATTCTCGCCATCAGCCAAGGTGGGTTTCAACTCACACCGCAGTTGAGAACACTGTACATGGAGGGTACTTTTGTCAAAACATTTCCACAAGATGTTTTCCAAGATCTCTTACATCTTAGAGTCATCGTCTCACCAAATTTCAAGTTCTGCTGTGATGATATACTCCCCAAAAATGTTGGTGAATTGTCTTGTTTTTCTCCCCGAAATGAAATTTCATCCTGCGAGGATTTGCTGCAGTCCTGGATGTACCGTGGATTCCTGTGGCTGATCACCTGCCTGTCGTTGACTGGCAATGCTTTTTGCTTGTGTACTCGTCTCCTGGCAAAGACCATGACCTCTTCAAGTGGATTCAGTGTGTTTGTTCTCAACCTGACTGGAGCTGATTTCCTGATGGGGGTTTACATGGCTGTCATTGGAGCAGCGGATGAACTTTTCCATGGCACGTATCTCCATTACGAGGAGTCTTGGAGAAGCAGTGGCGTCTGTAAGATGGCGGGGTTTCTGTCTCTGTTGTCCAGCGAGGTGTCAGCTCTCATCATCTGGCTCATCACGCTGGATCGGTTCATCGTTCTTCACTTCCCATTCAGCACGTTTCGGTTTAACAAAACGTCTGCATTAGGAGCCTGTTTCGTGGCTTGGATCGCTGGTTGTCTGTTAGCCCTAGTGCCCCTGCTTCCTGTGACTTCAGACTGGGAATTCTACGGCCAGACTGGCATCTGTATACCGCTGCCCGTGACCAGACAGGAGTTCAAAGGCAAGCTGTACTCCTTCAGTGTGTTCATTGTGTTTAACTTCATCCTGTTCGTGTTCATATCTGCTGGCCAGGCTCTCATCTACTGGTCTATACAGGCCAACGCAATGACAGTCAGCACCACGAGGACGTCCAAGGACATGACCATAGCCCAGCGGCTGGTCACTGTGGCAGTAACAGACTTCATGTGCTGGTTCCCCATTGGCATTACAGGGATTCTGGCATCCACGGGGACTTCCATCCCTGGAGAAGTCAACGTGGCCCTGGCCATTTTCGTGCTGCCCCTGAACTCTGCAGTGAACCCTTTCATGTACACCTTCAACATTCTGGCAGAGAAACGGAGGAAGTCTGAAGAAGGAAAGCTGTTGAAATGGTTGGAATCCCAAGCTGACTTGATCAAGAGTTAGAAGTGCGAAAGGTCTGGGACACCCATATCTAAACTACTGAACTGATAGAATCTGATGGTTATTGATTATGCTGAAGAAACTTTTTTCCATTTTGCAGAATCGTTAATTGTGTAATTTTGCCGAGCTAATAACTACATTTGAATTACAGCCATAAAAAATAAGCATCTAAATTAACAAAGATGTTGCTGATTATAGCTAAAGTTGTCCAACCCCGCCTCTCCGGGCAAAACGTTTTGGGACACATCGACTTCCAAGGATTACGCCTGCTTACAAAATTTGAAGCGATTCTGTGTAGTGGTTCTCAAGACATAGATGAACAGACAGACAAAACAGTATGATTAATCCTCAATCTCCCTCCCTTTAGTTGTTGGTGTGACTGTTACCTCTTATACAGCGCCAAGTATTTTCGGTCCTTTGCAACCTTTTCTACCAAGTAAATTTTCAAGGCAACTAAAAACAATCACCT
>CM065707.1:7480551-7488051 GCA_017654935.2 Phymorhynchus buccinoides
TATACTATACTCTATTCAAGATGGCGACGAACTATACTATACTCTATTCAAGATGGCGACGAACTATACTATGCTGTATTCAAGATGGCGACGAACTATGCTATACTCTATTCAAGATGGCGACGAACTATACTATACTCTATTCACGATGGCGACGAACTATGCTATACTCTATTCAAGATGGCGACGAACTATACTATGCTCTATTCAAGATGGCGACGAACTATGCTATACTCTATTCAAGATGGCGACGAACTATGCTATGCTCTATTCAAGATGGCGACGAACTATGCTATACTCTATTCAAGATGGCGACGAACTATGCTATACTCTATTCAAGATGGCGACGAACTATACTATGCTCTATTCAAGATGGCGACGAACTATGCTATACTCTATTCAAGATGGCGACGAACTATACTATACTCTATTCACGATGGCGACGGACTGAGAGAGAGAGAGAGAGAGAGAGAGAGAGAGAGAGAGAGAGAGAGAGAGAGAGAGAGAGAGGGAGGGATTTATAAAAAAAATGTAATGGGGTTATGATTATACTACTTCCCAGAGACACGAAAAGGCGATACTTTTAGGCCGGGTTCACATTAGACGCGTAAGTTCTGTACGGAAAAACCTAAATAAATGAAAGAAAGAAGGATCAAAGTTTACGCATATAGGGGAAAATCGGACACGTGCGCAAATCTTTTCCCTTCTTTGTTTCGCTTATTTATGGATTGCACACGGGTTTCCGCATGGAATGTCCGCTTATGTGTGTACACGGCCTAAGGATTGAACTGACCATGCCACCTAGGGACGAGTTGGGTGCAGATAATTTTCTGTGGCTATATACTACTAGAGGGGGGGGGGGGGGGGGGGGGAGAGAGGAAGAGTGGAGAAGGGCCATTGCTAGGATTAAGGTTACGAAGGACACGAAACCATCAGATCATGTTGATTAGAACTGACTTAAGTCATAAGTCATACGTTTCGTTATTGTCCATTGGCATTGTACAACGCACATGGAAACTTGTCTTCCACCGCGTAAAATAAAAACAATATTAAATAAAAGTATGAAACATAAATTTACATCAACAAATATGTATTTCTCACACCACACCCAATCATTCATCCGCTCTCCGCAATCTTGCTCACTCATCATGCAACCCACCATCAATTCCGCCTTCATTTTTAATCCTTTCTTTTCTTTTTTCCTTCTTTTCTCCTTGTTCCTTTTCTCTTTTTTCCCCCCCCCCCCTCCCCCCCCCCCCCCTCCCCCCCCCCCCCCCCCCCCCCACACCTTTTTTGTATTTTTTATTTTATTGTAGGTAGGCTTTTCCCCGCTCTCTTTCATCATATTGTCTGTGTGGCTGACTAAGGTGGACATTTCCAAGAGCCTTAACCCTTTCACCGCCAAAGTCGCATTTTAGCACCACAGTGATTGAACACCTATGTCAGTAAAAGGCATGAAATTGGGGTCTATTATCCAAAGACCCTATTGTCTTAGTTTTGGGAAGTAAGGATAGACCTTATTTTATATATCTCACAGAAGAATCCACAATACTGCAGATGAATTTTGTTCTATACCCAGGTACATTTAATGGACATTTATGGCTGAAATATGGATGGCGGTGAAAGGGTTAAGTGTAGTTATTTGATACAAAAATGTCTGGGTTTCTGTGTGACCTTGTGCTTGAGGACAAGGTCCTGTTAGCCACGAATTGAGAAAAAACGTTTTCGAATGTCAGGACGTAGAATCACGACGCCAGTCACGTTGGTACGACTGGTATTGTTCTGTTGCTGGTAGGATGAAGAGGAATCGAGTCACGAATTTGGACATTGAAGAAGATGATATCTAAATCTAAATCCAGTGACCCCACTCCCATTTTCCATAAATGGACAGACAGACTGCCTGCCATGAAGGGAAGCAAAAATCCTCAGGACTAGCTATCACCACGTAGGATAACGACAGGGGGTCACATTGGTAAGTGTGGTGTTATTGTTGTGATGACCATTTTTAGGACGAAAAAGAATCACCACTCAAGAGATTGACCACTGTCCCACCCACACCCTGTAAAAAGAAACCATAATTAATAATGAAAGCAATAGAGCGCGGGTTGGGGATAGGGGTGGCTGGGAGAGAGAGAGAGAGAGAGAGAGAGAGAGAGAGAGAGAGAGAGAGAGAGAGAGAGAGAGAGAGAGAGAGAGAGAGAGAGAGAGAGAAAGAGAGAGAGAGAGAGAGAGAGAGAGAGAGAGAGAGAGAGAGAGAGAGAGAGAGAGAGAGAGAGAGACGCGCACGTAGTGAGAGAAAGAGGAGAGACAGAGGGAGAGATGGGCAGACAGACAGACAGACAGACAGACAGAGGATACTTGTTTTAATTGGAAAACACGTACTCCCCATTCCCTGAAAACTAAACAAGACCCTCCTGAGTTGCGCCACAAACCCAGAATCCAAATCCAGAAAATAACACGGGTGTGAAGAGAATATTCTACCTCATGAAGCAGTAGGCATTCCTCTGTTTGCTAGTCCGCCATTGTGAATTTTACGAAACTAAGTGCAGGGCTTTGTACATCGATGTCTCAGCAAATATGTAGATTTACACCCTCCTGCTCTATTTCTTGGTTCTTTCCGTGGTTAGGGATAGCGTTAGGGTTAGGGTGGTTATAGTTCGCGCGCGAATGGTACATATTTCATGGGAGCTACTTATTTCTCATGACACCGGAGAAGACGTCAATTAAAATCACCAGGGCGGAGAGGTGTTTAATTTTTTTTAATTTTTTTTTTTAGGGAACACAATACCGATAGGAAGGGAATGACGTGAGGAGAAGGAGGAGGAAATTGATACTAAGTGTAGATAACTGTTGGTGGAAATGGAGGGAGCGGGGGTGGATTGTGGTCTTGTGAAACAATGTTTAAAGGTGGACCCTGACGGATGAGATTTTTGCAAGAAACACGTCGAGATCACCAGAAAGACAGCCTTTTCAAGGATCGGAACTCTCACTTTGCTCTGGTTTATTAGAAATTAAACCGTCCAATCGGACATTCCTCCTTGGCGGAGATGCCGGAGAGAGTAGCCATTTTGGATGGGGTGGGTGGATGTCACTCATTGTGGTTGAAGCGTCTTCTTTTTTTTGGAGTGCAGTAAACACAAAAATTGGAGCTATTTCCTTTGTTGTGAGCGAAACTCCTTTAGATAAACTGTATACAATTTTAAAAAGAAAAAAGAAGCTTGTATTGCGAAACTTTCGTGCAAACGATTTGGCCTAAACGCAGGCGGCCATTAGAAAAGAGACGGCATACGCCTTCTCTTTGGGTGAAAGAATTTGACTCCCAGCACCTCCGCCAAGGAGGAATCGCCGATTTGACGGTTTGATTTCTAGGACACCAGAGCAAAGTGAGTGTTGCAATCTCTGTAAAGGGTGTTTTCCTGGTGATCTGGACGTGTTTCTTACAAAAACGCATCCGTCAGGGTGCCCCTTTAAGCTTACAAACGTGCCACGTCCTCAGATCTGGAACAGGACAATGTGGGACATTCTTAATAGTGGGAAAGTCCCGACGTTTTGTTGTTGTCGTTGAGTAATCAAGATGATTGACATACGATATCTAGGGGAAGACGGGGTAAAAAGCGCATGGGCGGGTAAGAAGCCCACCCCATTATCTCATGAAATGAAGCAAAATTTCAGTCTCATTTTGCCCATGAGACGAGCGTTCGTCTCATGGGCAAATTTGACTGAAATTTTCTTCATTTCATGAGATAATTGGGGTGGGCTTCTTACCCGCCCGTGCACTTTTTACCCCGTCTTCCCCTACCCACAAAGAACAACAGCAAGCGGAAAGTTCTTGTAAATCTTAAGTACCAGCAACAGGAAGTGAAAGATAAAGAATCAACCAATCAAATATCAAACGAGGGGAAGGGGAAATAAGACCAATGCAAAGGGGGGAAAAGGGGTGTGTGATGGGGATGAAGGTGGGATGGAGAGTAGGTCGAACATTTCCTTAAAGACCCACCAGATCACGTGTCAAAATCACGAGTTTCATCATAGGGTTTGAATCTTGTTTTGACCAGGTTTGACTCCCATGTGGAAGTTCAGTTTAACGTCGCGTATCGGCTTTCGCCATGTACGACGGGCTGAACAAACCACCAGGGTGTAAACAAAAAATTTCGTTCCTGAATCACTGTCTTAGCCAAAAAGGCCGAGAAGCGATCAGTATTAGTACTCCCATACAAATGCCCCCAAATTCAAAACGAAGCATAATTTTAAAGAGCAGCCTCAATTTGAAGTTGGGGGCATTTGAATGCGGGTCACAGCTACCCCCCAAAAAAAAACCAAGGGACTTAATCGTGGTGGGTCAGTGGGTCTTTAATGGCCAGCCACACGTCCACTAAAATCGCACAACTGTACGATACGATCACGTGGTCTCAAATAACAAAATGGGATTGGCGCATCGAGATCATGTGATGGAATCGTATCGTACAGTCGTGCGGTTTTAGGGGACGTGTGGCTGGCCCTTTAGAGTTGCATGCATAAAAATAGGAAGTGGAAGATAAAAGCTAACCAATCATGGTCCAGTTTCTCAAGAAAACGGTCGCCGCACGAATAACTGTTACGCCAAAAGGGGTCTAAGATTTAGTCAGAAACACCCTAAGCGTTTGGCTAAGGTCAGATAACTCTTTAAGCTTACTCTTCATTTTTGGGAGAGAGAAAAAGGTTGCTATCATAAGGGAGATACATCATACCTCTCTGTCAGTTTGTACAAAGTTTTCGATTTCGTCCACATCTATTTGTGTGCAGAAAATTAAATTTGCACTATATTATGCCATCTAACATTATGAAAAATTAAGAAAGAGCACTCAAAAACAATTGCGTTCGTTTAATTTGCTAAAATCAACCCGTATTTTTTCATGATAGACAAAAGAATATTTGCTGTGACTAGCTTGTTGTTTTGGTCTTCCATTTTGAAAGTTAAAGTCACATTCACGCGAGATATGAATAAAAAAAAGCCGGAAGTATTGATATTTCCCACGATCCTTCAAATAGTTGTGTCGCTTGCTACCTCGATAGCAGCCACGAAAACGTTTGCGGCAAACGTCGGCAAAAGAGGTGTTTCTTAGGACCGTTTTTGCCGATTTGAGTTTACGCTACGTAACGTTAGCGTTGCGGACTCGAGGCTAGCTGACATTAAAGAAGGAAGTCCCCAAAGGCAAGGCCAACCCCATCCCTTTGACTGCAGCTAAGCACTCAAAAGGACAGTGCAGCACTCAAAAACCCCCCCCGGACAGTGCAAATGCCCCCCCCCCCCCCCCCCCTAATTTTTGAGAGTCAACTTTATTCACAGAAAGACTCAGCTTTACCAAGCTTTCCGGCTTTACTACGATTTTCACAGTACTGTAGAAAATCATAGAAGAATAACTTATTGCACAGCTCTCATGTTACTATTGCCCCCTTCCCCGCTCCTCCACCATCACATACAACTCCAGGGGCGGTATTCACATCAAAGATGCTAACTTAGCAGCTATCGTAACTTAGCATAGCGAGTTATCACTGCACTTAGCATTTCGACGTGAATACCAGTCCAGGAGACTGTCAACTAATAAAAGGAAAAAAAGCCGATTGTGCGCAAGGGCGGTGAATGGGGGGGGGGGGAATAAGGGGGGGGGGGGGTAGGTAGGGGGTGGAGGGCGTAAGGGCGAGGATAATCTTTGAATCACCAGCTGCGCATGGAAAACTTGTATGTGATAACTGACACCTTCCATGGCTTCACGTTTTTTTTTTCCCATTGATTGTCCACGTCACTTAGGTAACCATGATAACGCACAAATAAACATTTGTAGGCCCTCTTTTTTTTACTTTCGAGTGTCTCCGAAACAAACGTTCTTGGGGACTTGAAAATGAATGGTCAAAAGAGGTTTTCATCGTCTTCTTTCATAGGCATTATTATTATTATTATTATTATTATTATGAACATTTATATAACGCCTAATCAAATGAATTCCCTAGGCGTTTACAATTATAAACTACATAAATTAAATAAATAAACTCGCTAGCACAAGCACGCGCTTCAACACATGACACAGTCACACACACAATGGGCGCGGGCGCGAGAGCGCGCGCACACGCGCGCGCGCGCACGCACGGCGCGCGCACACACACACACTGGACACACACACAGACACACACACCACACCACAACACACACACACACACACACACCACACACACAGACACACACACACAAGCACATACACACACCACACACACACACACAGGGCACACACAACACACACACACACACACACACAACACACACACGTACACACACACACACACACACACAACAACTAAACACACACACACACACACACACACACACACACACAACACACACAACACACACACACACACCACACACAAGCACACACCACAAGACACACACACAACACACACACACACAGATACACACACACCACACACACATACACACACACACACAAGGCGCACACACCACGCACACGCACACACACACACACAAGCAAAAACACACACACACACACACACACGAGCACACACAACACAGACACACACACAAACACACACCACACACACACACACACAACACACACAGACACACACACACACACAGACACACACACACACACAACACACACACACACACACACACACACAGACACACACAGACACACACAAGTGAGTTATAGGTTTGTGGCTTGTGCCACAAACGAAAACCAGGTGTCCTAGGCGTGTGTATCTCCACCCCTAAGTCAAGTGCATCCTCTACTTAGGCTATGTTATCACCGTTATGAGCTATTGTCGGAAATACCACATATATCTCCCCCATGTAGAGAGCGCTGTCAGGAAGAGTGATGTCCCTTGTACCGGTTCGTGTCAGGCTGTCAAAAAAAGCTAACCACTGAGAGACTGTTGTTAGTAAGTAGACGTTATCAAAACCGAACGGCACTTCAGAGAGAGAGAGGGAGAGAGGAAGAGCGCGAGAGAGAGAGAGAGAGAGAGAGAGGAGAGAGAGAGAGAGCGAGAGAGAGAGAGAGAACACTGAACACTGAAATGTTGTACTGCAAGGCCACCGGCCTGTATACAAGGGAGGTATACAGAAAGACAGGCGTCAAATTTAAGAGAGAGAGAGAGAGAGAGAGAGAGGAGAGAAGAGAGAGAGGAGAGAGAGAGAGAGAGAGACAAGAGACAATGAGAGAGACAATGACAATGACAATGACAATGTTTTATTCCCGAAAAGGCATCGCCCCATTTGGAAGGGTGTGTGACAATATTTCAAAGTACACAAAATCAATCATCCAAATACAAAAACTAAAAAAACAAAAACTAAACCACCCCCCCCCCCAAAAAACAACAAAATACTCACGATAGTACGATATCTCGAAGTTTAAAAGCCTTGTACAAAAATATACACAACTTTTGAATTGTCTTTTCATTTCTACTGGACATAAGGAGACTAAGTTTAAATAAACTAGGATTCCT
>CM065707.1:7493051-7494657 GCA_017654935.2 Phymorhynchus buccinoides
CACGCGCGCGCACACGCACACCCACACACACAAACACACAAACACAACAAACAACAACGCGCGCGGCGCGCACACACACAAAAACACACAAACAAACACACCCACACAAAAACAACAACAACACACACACCACACCACACACACACAATCACACACACACACACACAACAACACACACACACACACACAACACACACACACACACCACGCACACGCACACACACTCACACAAAACACACGCACACGCCCACGCACGCACGCACGCAACGCACACGCACGCACACACACACACACACACACACACCACACCACACACACCACACTATTTCGTAAAAAAATAGTTCCCCACCTTCTGGAAATTCTGAGCTTGTAACTTCCTGTAATCTGACACTCTCTTTGATTCTGCCTTTTCCCTTTTGCTTCTGCCCTCTACTATCTTTAAGACTTATTGGCCCATTCTCCTGCCTTTGTTCAAAAAAACTCTCTGAATAATTTTGTTTCCTTTGAGCTCCTCCGAAATCGGAAATGTGTTATGATCCGCGCACCTGTAACCATAGCTACATACCACCCAATGAAAAGGAAGACAAGAATAGAAGATATTACAAACAAACACACTGTATTTGTGGCAAGCGAATTTTCGGTTTATTTAAAAGGGCCACCCTCAATGAGAGTTTTTGCAAGAAACACACGTCCAGATCACCAGGAAAACACCCTTTACAGAGAGTAACAGCACTCACTTTGCTCTGGTGCTTAGAATCAAACCGTCAAAATCGCGTTCCTCCTTGGCGGAGGTGCTGAAGTCAAACTCTTGCACCCAAAGAGAAGGCGTATGTCGCTCTTTCTAATGGCCGCCTGCGTTAGGCACAAATCGTTTGCACGAAATTTTCGCCAATACAAGCAATTTTTTAATTTATATTTTAATTTTTATACAGATTATCTAAAGTGGGAAGTTTCATCACAACCAAAGGAAATCATAGCCTCCCCTTTTTTTTTTTACTGCACTACACCAAAAGAAAACCGCTTCAACCACATGAGTGACTTCACCCACCGAGATCAAAATGGCTACTCTCTCCGGCATCTCCGTCCAAGAAGGAATCGCCGTTTTGACGTTGAATGTTAGGAAACAGAGCAAAGTGAGGTTCTGATCCTGAAAAGGCTGTCGTTCTCGGGATCTCGACGTGTCTTGCAAAAACTCATCCGCAGGGTCCACCTTTTAAAACTTTGAAAGCTAAAACAGCTGGCCCAACTGACAAAAACAACAAGCTTACAAAACATCCCAAAATAAACTGTGTGTAAGAAAAACAAGAATTCCAAAGACAGACCAAGGGGTAGGGAGCCTAGGTTGGGTTTGTGTTTGCCTCGGCTGATTTGACTTATTAGGATTTATTTTAAAACAATTAAAAAGGCTTCCAATGATTAGGAAGGTCTTAACACTTTGTGATGAAAACCAGACAGTCTCACCCTCAATAGATAACCCTTAGGGCATGCTCTCTTCTCTGGTTTGATTTTGTTATTGATGTGTTACAATATAGGGATGTTTTTTTGCATGCTTTATATTACTTGATGTGTTTATTTAGTGTTTAAATTTGTTCTACTTTTATATAGG
>CM065707.1:7495157-7517657 GCA_017654935.2 Phymorhynchus buccinoides
TTTCCGAACATTCAACAATTCAATGGACCTAAACTACAATTTAAATACCCAAGACTTGATCTCCTTCGTAGTTGAAAGTGGGAAAAGTCATTAGTCAGTGCTAGTGTGCTAATAAGCCGTTCCCCGTTTTTGTTTTTCGTACAGCACGTGGAATGTTTCATTCAATCGAGATTAGCTCTTGCACACCATTTCAACACGACTCTTACTCATAAGAGGACGAATTCCGAGAGTATACTCAGAACAGAGAGAACCGCCACCTAGTCAGGGCCTAGTTCCGATATATTCTCGAAAAGCGAAGAACTGGTCGGAGTCTAAAAACTCGGCTCTAAATCCATATGCGGTTATTGTGTGTCAATCCAAACCACGTTTTTATTTTAGTTACTTCTTAACCACGCTTCCAGATTCGTTTCACTATTTGGGCACTTTGTTCTGATTTTTAATGTTGGAAAATGCGCAACAATCGGCCTAGGACGATCTAGGAAAATACTCCGACTATGTTTGCAATAACAGTGTGTGATAGAATTTAAGGAGACTAATGACTTCCGATATTAATGATGCAAGTAACCACGATTTCAAAGCGAAAAATGAACGTGGACAACCAGTAGTAATGTTGTCAACACGGAAATCATTGACAGTGTTAGTTTTGTTGCGGCTTCTTGTTCTGTTATTTCTTTCTAGGCAGCCCCAGGCCAGTAATGAAGTTTGTCTAAGGCAGTGCAAAAGTAGTAGTGATAGTGGAATATGTCCCTTGAAGTAGATCTGCTTGTCTGAATGGGCTAACTACAAGGTCAGAGGGGGGTAGACCGTCTTGTCGTGTTTTGTTGTGAATTATTGTCAGCAGCTGTGAATTAGTGAATAAAACCACGCCCCAAAAGGTTCTGTCCACCCTATCATACTTGAGCAATAAATAATAGGTCTGAAAGACCACAAATTTGACCCTTAGTCATTTAGAGGCTCTGATAAAAATGACCATTCCGGAAAGGCCGGAACTGCAATGGACAATTACAGTTTACACCTTATTCTGAAGTTTTCAGGTATCATCAGGGTTTGTACAGTTCTTTGGTGCACTAAGAAACAGCAGTCTAGGTGTTCCCACCTTAATCGCTAAGTTCAGGCTAATCATGGGTTGCAGTTATTGCCACTAGGAAGAGTTAGGTGTTTCCACCTTAATCTGGCTAAGTGTCAGGCTCATCGGGGGGTAGCAGTGGTTGCCACTAGGAACAGTTACGTTTTTCCACCTTAACTCTTAAGTTTCAGGCTCTCGGGGTTACTTGCGTTGTTTTGAACTTAGGAACAGTAGGTGTTTCCTCACCTTATTAGTAAGTTTCAGGGCTCACGGGTTGCAGTTGTTGGCATAGGAAACCAGTATGTGTTTCCAACCTTATTCTGTAAGATTCAGGTTCATCGGGGTTTGCAGTTGTTTGCACTAGGAACAGTTAGGGTTCCACCCTATTCTGTAAGTTTCAGGCTATCAGGGTGCAGTTGTTGCACTAGGACACAAGTGAGGTGTTTCTTTACCTTATTCTGTAAGATTTCCCAGACTCATCATGGTAGCAGTTGCTGCACTAGGAACTAGTTCAGGTGTTCCACATTATTCTGAAGGTTCAGACTCATTCAGCGGTAGCAGTGTTGTTGACCACTAGGAAAACAGTTAGGTGTTTTCACCTTATTCTGTAAGTTTTCATCGCTCATCGGGGTTGCAGTTATTGCACTGAGGAACAGTTAGGTCTGTCATGGCATCAAGACGAAGCAAAGCCGCCATATTGGTAAGGTCACGTGATTTTATGACTGATGTACAAGTGTAGCAATGTGAGGTGTATCTGAGGACCCTCTGAGTATCAGTACAACTTTTTTTTGTCCCACGATCTTGAAAGAAAATAAACTACTCTATACTTTCCCGAAAATTCCCACACTGGTTGTGTAACTGGCGCTTGACAAGTGAGTAAAAAGACATTCGTCCCAAAACACGGAATCGCTGGTCCTATGATGTCGCTTTCAAGTACTATGCATTCGAAATGGCTTGTAGATGTTGATGTTATGTAAAATGTTTTCTTCCAATGACAACCTGCATTTGAAGTAATGTGAATATTTGTTGGTTTCTTTCTCTTCTAATTTAAAAGTGAGGTAAAATAGTTAATTTGAATTAAAACACACACGCAAAGTCACAAACACACACCACCACACACACACACACACACCACACACCACACACACACACAAACACCAAACACACACACACACACCACCCACACACAAACACACAAACATCACCACACACACACACACCACACACACACAAGCCATCACAGCCAGCAGTTTGGCACAGAGGAAAACTACACACAAAAGTTTCTGCTGGCAAAAATGCTTTTATGCTTGTGGCCCACACAGAGGTCACTTCGCTCAAGTGTCTGCCTCTCTAGCCACCCACTATTTGACATTCAAAATGTCACATTTGTTAACAACAGAAGGCTAGAAAGGAAGAAAGAAACGATACAGAAAGCAGGAAACGCAGAAGAAACGATTGGCGGTCACTGGAGTTGTGCGTAAACGGTTAAGCATGTTTCACCGTGTTGGAAAATGTTTCAATCGTGACAGTGTTGTGTGTTGTGTTTGTATAAGGATTGGCTGGTTTCCACAAAAGACATTGCTATGAAGTTTGGCACGCCCCCCACTTCCTGTACATATGTGACACGTAAAATTAGGTTGTCGGTAAGCGTCGTCCCTTCATCTGGCTTTCTCAACGGGAGGAAGGCAATCTGACCATAGTTTCAAACTTCGTTTTCATAGGCTTTTACAAAGCGAAGGACAATATGTCTGTTCCTTTCGGGCCAAAGTAATTGTCGAGTTCAGTAGTTTAAAGAAATGACCTTCTACGTGCGTGGTAATCGTTGTTGACATCAGTTTGTTTCGTCACTCCGTGATCTTATTTTGGTGGTCGTTTCAAGACGTCAAGGTCCTTGTCTGGAGAGGACACGAATGGGATTCACCTATGATTTCATGCAGCTTTCAGGCAAACCAAAAAACTCTCTGCGGTATTGGTGTTGGAGGATCCTGCATTGTCGAAACGAAAACTGAATGTTTTCAACTGGTCTTTTCTTTTCTTTCCTAGGAACAAAGTCCACGGAGGTTAGCCAGTAGTTTGTCGGAACTGTTCTGTGAGACACTATTCTGAATTTGTCCACCAATGGGCCTGTAACAACCAGACGAGTGTGAAGCATGGACGGGATGAAACAAGAACACTTCGTCCCTTTCAGCAACGCTCAATGCAAGGGTCTGATAGCAATGGTGGCAGCTGTTCCAATTTGTCAGTTAACCGTGATTGACAATATAACAACACATTGGATGCCACAGTGATATGGAAAAACAACTACTGCAATTCGTAGGCGGCAGGTGAATTTCCCCAAAGTCGTGCCAAATGACTGGTTTTTGATTGATTCTCAAATAAATATGAAACTATGCTGCGTTAAGGACTTCGGATTGCACGGGTTGGCTTTTATAGTAATGATCTTCTGTGCTAACATGCTAAAATATAAACACGAGCTTTTGCACAAGCGCTCAGTGGTTCTCGCTACCTATGTGTTTAACACTGCTGACAAACCACAGATAAAAAAGTATAACGTGGAACATAAAGGGCTCTAAGAAATGCTATATTCCACGGGGAATTTTCAACGTCGCTCAGGACTCCTGGCAAACAGCGACTGCCTGCCAGCGGTTTAAAGATCCGTGTTGTCCTGGATGGCAATGCTAGTTTGTGCGGATTCAGGCCAAAGAATAACTCACGTCAGTCCCAATACACTGTCAATTACCAATAGGACACAAACTCATGGCCGAACCCGACAACCATTTTATTAGCAAGTGTCCTAGCGGTCCCTACCACATTCATTTTTGTTCGGTGGTCTAACCCAGTATAAAATTGTGCAAGATCAAAACCATTCAGTTGCACAATTTCGAATAAACTGCTTCTAGAATAAACAGGAGCTGATTCAAGGTTAATCCTACTGTTAACACGTTTGCCTGAATCATTTGTACCGACGGAGGAATAGCACTGCCAATTCACCGTTAGCTTGTAGTGTGTGCCTTGATTTCGTTGCTGGACTGCAGGACAAAAAGCCGAAGAATACTTTTGTCAGTATCCTTCTGCGAGAAAAGCCTTCACTTGCAGGAGTGGTCAGTGCTTACCTTACCACAACATGTGTGGACCAAACGTTCCCATTGTCACGGACGGACGGGCAGCTGAAACGAACGTGGATGCGTTTGTAGAGGTGGTAGTCACGCGCGCAGGTACTTTCCATCCCCGGCAACTGTCAACTTTGATGGGATCAGGAAATTCACCCTCAGCAGGTCCCATTGAATTCCACAGAGCACTGTTCGACAGCCACTATCGTTGTCCTGGGAGTTCAAAACGACTGTCTGCCTGCTACACCCGGTTGCAATGGACATGTACGAACTGTCGTTGACCACATGGGATGAAGAGGCATGTGAAGACATGACCCGTCCTGGGTTTTTAAATGAAGGTATTCCACGGTCTGTCTACCACACTGACAAGCTGTTCTCGTGATGGCTGGGGCTAAATGTCCACAGAACGATGATGAGTGGTGGATACAACAGCTGCCCAATCAGTTGCCGCTGCCAGGTTCACAGCTTTCTCTCTGCTCTCAGCCTTTCGTCTGTGTGGCACTGTTTTCCCAGCTCCGTTATCTGGATTTGCCTCAGGCTCGGCCATGACAATCTCTGACCCTGGATAACCACGTCCTGGGTTTTCCTTCTGATTCTCGCACAAATGTTCCCAACCCACCTGTCTGGAAAATAAGAGGAAAGGCATTTGAGAGAAAACTTGATCTGTCCGAGAAAACGAATTAACCCTCACGTCAATGAACCCTTTGTTGATTTAGAAAACCTTCAGGCCACTGACTTTGTCTGGCAATCATTCAATCTCGCTCTAAGTCGATTCCGCTTAGACAGTCAAGCAGCAGGATACTGTCTGTGTTGGATATATCACCACACATCTTTAAAACAGTATTAGACACTGCAGACCTATAATATTTCCAAATCTGCAAACAAATTAGCTTCAATTTCACCCCATTTCGCCATCAGCCAAGGTGGGTTTAACTCACACCGCAGTTTGAGAACACTACATGGAGGGTACTTTGGTTCCAAAACATTTCCACAAGATGTTTTTCCAAGATCTCTTAACATCTTAGAGTCATGTCTCACCAAAGTTCAAGTTATGCTGTGAGATTATACTCCCCCAAAAATGTTGGTTGAATTGTCTTTGTTTTTTGTCCCCGAAATGAAATTCTCTTCGAGGAGTTGCTGCATCAGTCCTGGATGTACCGTGGATTCCTGTGGGTGATCACATGCCTGTCGTTGACTGGGCAAGCTTTTTGCTTGTTGTAATAGTCTCCTGCAAGACCATGACCTTTCAAAGTGGATTCAGTGTGTTTTTCTCAACTGGACCGGAGCTGAGTTCCTGATGGGGGTTTTAAATGGCTTTTCATTGGAGGCAGCAGCGGATGACTTTCCATGGCCACGCTACTCCATTACGAGGAGTGTCTGGGAGAAGCAGTGGCGTTCTCTGTAAGATTGGCGGGGTGGTTTCTGTCTCTGTTGTACAGCGAGGTGTCAGCTCTCCATTCATCTGGCCCTCATCACTGCTGTATCGGTGCATCCGTTCTCACTTCCCATTCAGCACGTTTGGTTAACAAAACGTCTATGCATTAAGGAGCCTGGTTTCGGTGGCTTGGATCAGCTGTTTGTTGTTAGCCCTAGTGCCCCGCTTCCTGTGACTCAGACTGGGGAATTTCTACGGCCAGACTGTGCATCTGTATACCGCTCTCTGCCCGTGACCAGATCCAGGAGTCAAGGCAAGCTGTACTCCATTCAGTGTGTGCATTGTGTTTAACTCATATCTCCTGTTCGTGTTATATCTGTGGCCAGGCTCTCATTACTGGTCTATACAGGCCAACGCAATTGACAGTCAGCACCACGAGGGACCGTCTTCCAAGGACATGACCATAGCCCAGCGGGTTTGGTCCACGTGTGGCAGTAACAGACTTCATGTGCTGGCTTCCACCATTGGCCCATTACAGGGATTCTGGCATCCACGGGGACTTCCATCCCTGGAGGAAGTCAACGTGGCCCTCGGCCATTTTCGTAGCTGCCCTGAACTCTGCAGTGAACCCTTTCAGTGCCACCTTCAACATTTGGCAGAGAAAACGGAGGAAGTCCTGAAGAAGGAAAGCGTTTGAAATGGTTGGAATCCCAAGCGACCTGGATCAAGAGTTAGACAGTGCGAAAAGGTCTGGGACACCCATTATCTAAACTACTGAACTGATGAATCTGATGGTTATTGCCCACCAGATGCTTGAAGAAACTTTTTCATTTTGCAGGAATGTTTAATTAATTGTTTAATTTTTGCCGAGCTAGCTAATAACTAATTGAATTACAGCCATAAAAAATAAGGATTAAATTAACAAAGATGTTGCTGATTATAGCTAACAAGGTTGTCCAACCCCGCCTCTCCGGGCAAAACGTTTTGGGACACATTCGACTTCACGGATGACGCCCCCCGCTTACAAAAATTTGAAGCGATCTTATTCTGGTTGTAGTAGTGGTTCTCAAGACATAGACTGAACAGGGAAAGACAAAACAGTATGATTAATCCTCAATCTCCCTACCTTAGCTGTTGGTGTGACTGTACTCTATACAGCGCCAATTTATTCGGTCCTTTGCAACTTTCTACCAAGTAAATTTTCAAGGCAACTAAAAACAATCACCTAACCGTTTATAAAACCAATGGAAACGCTTATATGCTATAAGCCTAAAAAATAGATAACGAGGTGGAAGACGTTATACCTACCTAACGGCAATGACGAATGCTATTATACAAACGTCAAAGTCAAGTGGTGCGCATTGCGGTAGGAGAGTAATGACAGAACACCTAGCTCTTACTTTTGAATTGGTTCAATGGGGGTAATAAGCCTGTATCGATGACGCATCTATTATATACAACGTCAGGCGCGCCCATTGCGGTAGGAGAGTAACTGAAGAACACCTTAGCTCTTTACATTTGAATTGGTTCAATGAGGGTAATATATAAGCCCTGTATCAAATGGAAAAAAAAGTCGCCATGCCAACTTATACATCCTTGGTTTCTTCTACAGCCTGAGTGTACAAAAGCAAACATGCCTAATATGTATACTGGATTTGGTACTTTATAGGCACAGCGGCGTCTCTGTGATGAAAAATTCGGTTGTTGCTCCCACCTGCAAGAAAGAACGCGTCGCAAGCCAGATCGCGCCACCCATTTTGTTTTTTTATTGCAATGCGATTTTTGGGTTGACTGATAAGGATGGAAAAAGGGGTGTGGGGTGGGGGGGTGTGGGGTGTGGGGGTGTGGCGGGGGGGTTAAATTTTGATTCTCAAATGACAAACTTTTTCGTTGCCACTGGGTTTTTTTCTTTTTGACGTGTGCAAGGCATGGGCCCACATCTAACAAGGGACCTAGGTTTATCCGTCTCATCCGAAAAGGATTCAAACTTTAGGGGGACCTACAGAGGAATGCAGAACACCTCCCTAGGTGTGCGGGCAATGACGTCGTTAGAAGATGGAAGTTTGGGCGCTACTGTTAGAAAAATTATAGAAGCATCAAAATTAATGAGGTCAGAAATAAGGCCGGACTATAAAAATAACCAATGAATCTACCCTCCAGGCGGGTAGGTGGTCTTTCCCACGCGTTTACTTGCTCAGTACAATGTAAACCAACATGTGGTACAAAGGGAAACCTTTTTAACATTAAAACCAATGTGACAATTGCCGAAGCTTACCCATTATGACTATTTCTTATAGAATTGCTGGTTGTGTGAGAAAAGAAAACCTCAGGGAAATTTGTAATTAAAAAAAAAAAATTGTATGAAGATGGGTAAAACCAAAAAAAATGATTAACATGTGTAGGAGGGGCAATCAACAAGCTGTAACAAACTATATAATAGCCATAGAAACAAACCACGTTTTATTTTGAGATTGAGAAGAACTAATGTAGGATTGGACGTCAAGTACAAAGCTGTTAATAATATAAGGCGTGTGTGTTGTGTGATGACTAGGCTGGAGTAGAGAAGGAGAAGCGAGATGAAGAGCAGAAGACGAGAGAGAGAGATGGAGACGAGAGAGAGAGCAGATGCGTTATGAGAGTCGCGAGAATGGGAGAGCTGAGAGAGAGAGACACGCCATCGATGAGAGGCGCGAGAAGAGGACGATGAGAGAGAGAGAGAGAGGGAGAGAGAGGGGAGAAGTGAGAAGAGAGAGACAGATGAGAGACAGAGACGAGAGAGAGGAGGAGAGTAAAAGAGAGAGTGGGAGAGAGAGGAGAGAGACAGAGAGGAGAGAGGAGAGGGGGGGGGCACAACAGAGAAAGTGACAGAGAGAGAGAGACAGAGATAGAGTTTGAGAGAGAGAGAGGAGGACGAGGAGAGAGAGACAGGACACACACACAGAGAGAGGGGGGACACACACAACACACAGCGAGAGAAGAGGAGAGAAGAGAGAAGAGGATGAGATGACGGGTGCGAGTTTATGGGTGAAAGGATCGACCGGGAGAGAGAGAGAACGAGAGAGGGATGAGAAGAAGAGAGAATAGAGAGAGAGAGAGACAGACAGACAGAACAGAGAGAGAAAGAGGATAGAGACACAGAGAGAGACAAGAGAGAGAGAGAGAGACAGAGAGCGACCTCAGAGAGAGAGAGAGAGCGACAGAGCAGAGAAGACGAGCGAGAGACAGAGACAGAGAGAGAGGATAGACAGACAGAGAGGAGAAAGAGCGAGAGAGAGGGTATGAGAGAGAGAGAGAGAGAGAGAGGAAAGAGGAGAGAGAGACACAGAGAGATGAGAGAGACAGATGACAACAGGAAGCGATGAGGATAGACAGAGAGAGATGAGAGAGAGAGAAGAGGAGAGAGACGGACGAGAGAGGAGAGGATGAGTGGGACGAGGAGAGAGATGGAGAGAGAAGAGAGATGAGAAACAAGGGAAGAGATGAGCGAGAGAGAGACAGACAGAGGTGAGAGGGGAGAAGGAAAGATGATGAGAGATGAAGAGCAAAGAGGAAAAATGAGAAAGATTGAGAGAGACGAGAAGAGAGGTAGAGGAGAGGAGAGGAGAGAGAGAGACAGGAGAGGATGAGAGTGAGAGAGAGAGAGTTGAGATGAGAGAGAGAGAGACAGAGAAGAGGGACGACGAGGAGGAGAGAGCTAGAGGAGAGAGAGTGAGGGCGAGAGGAAACGGATGGGGTGAGATAGATGAAGATGAGGAGAAGAGAAGAGAGAGAGAGGGAGAGAGGAGACGAGAGGAGGCAGACAGACAGACAGTCAGATAGACGAGAGAGACAGAGAGAGAGGAGGATTAGACAGACACAGGGAAGAAGAGATGAGGAGAGAGAGACAGAGAGACAGAGACAGAGACAGAGCGAGAGATAGACAGACGCAGAGACGATGAGAGATGAGAGAGAGAGGAGGGAGACAGGAGAGAGAGAGAGAAAGGGAGGGACAGAGAGAGAGAGAGATGAGAGACGAGAGAGAGATTGAGGGCGTAGGAGACGGAGAGAGAGATTGGGATGAGAGAGAGGACCTTGCGAGAACGATGAGGTGAGACGAGGAGAGAGAGAGTTGAGAAGATGACGAGGTTTGCATAGATGTAGAGAGAAGACGCTGAGAGGAGACGACGAGAGAGGAGAGCGAGAGAGGGATAAGAGGAGAGAGAGGGAGATGATCGATGAAGAGACGAGAGAGCGGAGAGAGGAGACGAGAGAGATGGCAGGAGGAGAGAGAGGAGAGAGAGAGAGGTCGAATGTGTGGGGGGAAGGAGAGTGAGAGGAGTGAGATCGAGGAGAGAGAGTGAGAGAGGAGAGAGAGAGACGAGGAGGAGAAGGGGAGAGAGACGAGGTGAATAGATGAGATGAGAGGAGACAGACAGACAGAAGAGAGAGAGACAGAGAGAAGAGGAATATTACTATAAATAGACAGACAGAGAGGACGAGAGAGAAGTGAGAACCGAAAGAGACGACGCAAGATGAATTCCGTGACGACGGAGGAAGAGGCAGTGAGAGGAGGAGAGAGAGAGAGAGGAACTGAGAGGAGAGAGAGGAAGAGACTCGATGAGTAGGGGAGATGAGAGGGAACCGAGAGAGGGAACGCGTAGATCGAGGCTGAGAGAGAGAGGGAGGGAGAGGGAGGATTTGGAGTGGACGAGAGAGACGAGGAGGACGACAGGGAAGAGACCCGGGAGAGACCGGTGGCGAGAGAGACTGAGAGGGGAGACGAGAGAACGTAGAGAGAGGGGGGGATGAGTGGGGAGAGGAGAGGCGATGAGAAGGGATCAACGTCTTCTACGACGAGGGGTGGGGGGACAGAGGACGAGGGACGACCAGAGGAGAGAGAGAGACAATGAGGGACAGAGACGACCAGAGAGAGACAAGAGACAGAGACAGATGGCAGCAGAGAGAGGAGGATATTAAGACAGACACGAGATCGCTAGCGAGAGAGAGAGAGCAGAGGAGGACCGGGGACAGTAGTGACGAGAGACGAGCGGGAGAGACGGAAGAGAGACGGAGGAGGCGGACGAGGCGCGGAGAGAGAGGGGAGAGGGACTGAGAGAGCGTTGTTTGGTGAAGAGTCGGACGAGATGAAGAGAGTCGCTGGGAGGTGAGAGTGAGGGAGATTAGAGAGGGCTGTGAGAAGGGGACGGAGAGATGACACGAGAGAGAGAGCGAGAGAGAGATACGTAGGAGAGGAGAGAGGAGAAAGAAGAGACAGAGAGAGAGAGATAGAGGACCGACAGATAGATAGAGAGACAGAGAAAAGAGAAGACAGGAGAGAGAGACGAGAGAGGAGACAGACAGAGACGAGAGAGAGAAAGATGAGGAAAAAGAGAGACAGAGAGAGACGAGAGATGAGAGTAATCACGTAAGAAGGTGGTGGAAGGAGAGGAAGCCCCTACCATGGATAACATTCAAAAGAGAGAGAGGGGGGGGGGGAAGGATGGCGTGAACAGAACACTCGACAAATGCTATAAATAATATTTACTCGCATGCATGACTGTTCCTTCTTCTCATTACTCTGTCTCTCTCTCTCTCTCCTCTCTCTCTCTCTCTCTCATCTCTCTCTCTCTCTCTGTCCTCTCTCTCTCTCTCTTCTCTCTCTCTCTCTCTCTCTCCTCTCTCTCTTCTCTCTCTCTGCTCTCTCTCTCCACCCTTTCCTCTCTCTTTCTCTCTATTTAGTGGTCGTAATCTGTCAGTCTGTTTCTACATCCCTTTTCACTTGTTCCTTCAAACTAAAACACCCAAACCGCTGCTAATGAGATAGTTGTATAGGGTGTCTGTCTGTGTGTCTGCTTGTAATTGTGCTGTCTGTCTGTCTGCTTGAATCGTTTGGTGTCTTGTCTTTCTGTCTGTCTGAGTGAATTGTGTTGTCTTGTGGGGGGTTTTCGTCTTCTGTTCTGCTTGGATTGTTTTGTCTTGTGGCTCTGTATAGTGCATGAATTGTTTTGTCTTGTGTGTCTGTCTCAGGTGCCTGAATTGTGTTGTCTGGTTTGTTCTGTTCTGCTTGAATTGTGTTGGATATTTGTGCTTGTCTGTCTGCTTTGACTTTTGTTGTCCACTTTGTGCTTGTCTATCTGTCTGTCAGTCTGCTTGAATTGTGTTGTCTTGTCTGTTTGTTAGTCAGTCTGCTTGATTATTCACTGCTTCACAATATGATTTAAAAGTTAAAACGGATTTTCATTCACATTTGTAGAGATTAAAGTATCACACAACGTGTGTAGTTTTTGAGTTACTTTGAATTATCATTGCATACAATTCGATCCAACTGCGATCCGATTTTGATTGTGACGATGTCTGTGAGTCATGAGTAACGTGGAAAATAGAAATACGTCTTGAAATAATTCCACGATTTATGTTCACTATATTCTACTCATGTAAAACCCCAGTACATGAATTAAACAAAAAAATTGTCTGAGACAAAAATAATCCTACAGATATTTCATCAGATTCGTGTAAGACTTACTGGGTTGTTGTTTTGAGAACTACAAATAATTAGGTACAAGCCACAGATCTTCCAGAAGGTGGGAACTATTTGTACGGAAGACCCCCCACCCCACCCCGTGGGGATTACCGGGAGGGGGGGGGGGGGTTTTTCCCGTACAAATAGTTTCCCCACCTTCTGGAAGATCTGTGCTTGTACCTAAATTAATTCTGTCGTTCCTCCCGTAAGCTTACAAGAATCTGATGAAATATCTGTAGAATTATTTTTGTCTGAGACAAAATCTCTTATTTAGCGAATCTTAAAGAGCTGTCATTACGTGTAAAGGGACATGATTGTGAATGATTTCAGCGTCTACTGATAATGGTCAAAATCTGGATTTTAGTTGGGGGGGATGGAGGTAAATATCTTGTCTTTATTTTAAAAACATCGAGCACGGGGACATACCTTATTGTTGTTCTTTTTACTCAAAAAGGAAGATATTACGCATTATTCCTGCAACGTTTCAGCCAAATTGACAATAAAGTTTTCAGACGAATTATATGAGTTTTTTGGACACCTACGGGGGTCAAAATGAATTTTTTCCTTTACCATATTTAAAAAAACAAAAAACAAAAAAAACAAACACGTATTTCCCCCAAAATGTTAAATGTTCAATTAAAGTTTTAACGATTTTTCACGAGGACTTCCATGTATGCTGTATTCTGAAAGGAATGACGATTGGAAATGTTGACTTGGATATCCTTTTACTCTGCAAGTAGTAGATATTTGATTCATTTCACAGTACTCAGAATTTCTAAAAAAACCTCATGCTCATTGGAAAATGAGGCCTTTGAGCCCTCCCCCCCCCCCTCAGCGACACCTACTTATTTTTGTATTTTTTACATTGTCAGACTGTTTGCTTTCCAAAAAATATTATTTCAGCAAATCCTCAATACTTTCACTTTGAAGTAGTCAACACTCAGATCTCCCTGAGCGTTTCAGGAAAGAGACAAGCCACAGAGCTGTTGGTTCTTGTAAAGCTCGTTGGACTTAAAAGACTATGGCAGATGACGAAAGATATCTGTGTGGCAGACGGGTTGTAGTATTAGCGAGGAAGGGTGGTGGAGATGGGTCCGTGTTAGGGGGTGGGCTTCGTACTGTACGACGGACACGAATCAGGTCATGTTGTAGATTGAAAACAAGATCCTGTTGTTAGTCGTGAAAAGAAATCCACCCCGAGAGCTGTCAGCACGGTAGTAGAGTCACGACGCCAGTCGCGTTGGTACGACTGGCGTTATTATGTTGATGGTAGAATGACTTGAGAGGAATCACGAACTTGGACATTGAAGAAGATGAGATCTAAATCCAGGGACCACTCTCCCGTTCCTTCATAGATGGACAGACAGACGGACTCTGTAGTGTACACATACTATACTCTATTCAAGATGGCGACGAACTATACTATACTCTAATCACGATGGCGACGAACTATACTATACTCTAATCACGATGGCGACGAACTATACTATACTCTATTCAAGATGGCGACGAACTATACTATACTCTATTCAAGATGGCGACGAACTATACTATGCTGTATTCAAGATGGCGACGAACTATGCTATGCTCTATTCAAGATGGCGACGAACTATACTATGCTGTATTCAAGATGGCGACGAACTATGCTATACTCTATTCAAGATGGCGACGAACTATACTATACTCTAATCACGATGGCGACGAACTATACTATACTCTAATCACGATGGCGACGAACTATACTATACTCTAATCACGATGGCGACGAACTATACTATACTCTATTCAAGATGGCGACGAACTATACTATACTCTAATCACGATGGCGACGAACTATACTATACTGTATTCAAGATGGCGACGAACTAATCTATACTCTATTCAAGATGGGCGACACCGAAACTATACTATGACCCTATTCACGATGGGCGACGCGACTGAGAGAGAGAGAGAGGAGAGAGAGAGAGACGGAGACAGGGACAGAGAGAGAGAGAGAGAGGAGAGAGAGAGCGAGAGAGACAGAAGAAACGAGAAGAGCGAGAGAGAGAGAGAGGGAGAGGGATTATAAAAAAAGTAATGGGGTATGAATAATACTACGTCACAGAGACACGAAAAGGCGAGATACTTTTTTAGGCCGGGTTCACGTTAGACGCGTAAGTTCTGTACGGAAAAACCTAAATAAATGAAAGAAAGAAGGATCAAAGTTTACGCAAAAAGCGGAAATTCGGACATGTGCGCAAAATATATCCCCTTCATTGCTTCACTAATTTATGGATTGCGCACAGCTTTCCACGTGGAATCTCCGCTCATGTGTGTACACGGCCCTAAGGATTGGAATCTGACCATTGCCACCTAGGGACGAGTGCGGTGCAGATTAATTTCTGTGGCACTACTACTAGAGGGGGGGGGGGGGGCGGGGGGGGAGAGGGCGGGGGGGGGGGGGGGGGGTTGTGTGTGTGTGGGGGGGGGGGGAGAGGGGGGGGGAGAGAGAGGAAGAGTGGAGTAAGGGCCATTGCTAGGATTAAGGTTACGAAAGGACACGAAACCATCAGATCATGTATGATTAGAAATGACTTAAGTCATAAGTCATACGTTTCTTTATTGTCTATTGGCATTGTACAACGCACATGGAACTTTTGTCTTCCACCGCGGTTGAAAATGTAAAATAGAAAAATATTAACTAAAAGTATGAAACATAAATTTACACCAAACAAATATGTATTTCTCACACCACAACACCCAATCATTCATCAACTCTCCGCAATCTTGCTCACTCATCATGCAACACACCATCACTTACGCCTTCATTTTTAATCTTTCTTTCTTTTTCCCTTCCTTCCCTCGTTCTTTTCTCTTTTTTTCCCTCTCCCCCCCCCCACCCCCCCCCCCCCCCCCACACCTTGTGTTCACACACACCCTTTTTTGTTTTTTATTTTATTGTAGTGTAGGATTTTTCCCCGCTCCTTCTCATCATATTGTCTGTGTGGCTGACTAAGGTGGACATTTCCAAGAGCCTTAACCCTTTTCACCGCCAAAGTCGCATTTTAGCACCACAGTGGATTGAACACCTATGTCAGTAAAAGGCATGAAATTGGGGTCCTATTATCCAAAGACCCTATTGTCTTAGTTTTGGGAAGTAAGGATAGACCTTAATTATATATGTCACAGAAGAATCCACAAATACTGCAGATGAATTTTGTTCTATACCCAGGTACATTTAAATGGACATTTATGGCTGAAAATAATGGATGGCGGTGAAAGGGTTAAGTAAGTGTAGTTATTTGATACAAAAAATGTCTGGGTTTCTGTGTGACCTGGTGCTTGAGGACAAGGTCCTGTTAGCCACGACTTGAGAAAAAACGTTTTCGAATGTCAGGACGTAGAATCACGACGCCAGTCACGTTGGTACGACTGGTATTGTTCTGTTGCTGGTAGGATGAAGAGGAATCGAGTCACGAATTTGGACATTGAAGAAGATGATATCTAAATCTAAATCCAGTGACCCCACTCCCATTTTCCATAAATGGACAGACAGACTGCCTGCCATGAAGGGAAGCAAAAATCCTCAGGACTAGCTATCACCACGTAGGATAACGACAGGGGGTCACATTGGTAAGTGTGGTGTTATTGTTGTGATGACCATTTTTAGGACGAAAAAGAATCACCACTCAAGAGATTGACCACTGTCCCACCCACACCCTGTAAAAAGAAACCATAATTAATAATGAAAGCAATAGAGCGCGGGTTGGGGATAGGGGTGGCTGGGAGAGAGAGAGAGAGAGAGAGAGAAGAGAGAGAGATAGTGAGAGAGATAGCGAGAGAGAGACGAGAGAGAGAAGAGAGAGAGAGAGCGAAACAGATGATGGAGAGAAATGAGAGAGATGAGATGAGGGAGAGAGAGAGAGAGGAGAGAGAGATACGCGCACGTAGTGAGAGAAAGAGGAGAGACAGAGGGAGAGATGGGCAGACAGACAGACAGACAGACAGACGAGAGGATAACTTGGTTAAAATTGAGAAACCAGGATAACGTACCCCATTGTCCTGAAAAACTGAACACGAACCCTCCTGAGTGCGCAACAAACCCAGAATCCATATCCAGAAAATAAACACTGGTGTGAAGAGAAATATTCTACCTCATGAAGCAGTAGGCATTCATCTGTTTGTTAGTCCGCCATTGTGAATTTTACGAAGCTAAGTGCAGGTCTTTGTACATCGATTTATCTGCAAATTTGTAGACTTACACTCTCCCGCTCTATTTTTTTGTTCTTTCGGGTTAGGGATAGCGTTAGGGTTAGGGTGGTTATAGTTCGCATGCGAAGGGTACTTATTTCATGTGAGCTACTTATTTCTCATGACACCGGAGACGGACGTCCCCAATTAAAATCACGCAGGGCGGAGATGGTGTTTAATTTTTTTTAATAATTTTTTTTAGGGAACGCAATAGCCGATAGGAAGGGAATGACGTGAGGAGAAGGAGGAGGAAATTGATGACTAAGTGTAGATAACTGTTGGTGGAAATGGAGGGAGCGGGGGTGGATTGTGGTACTTGTGAAACAATGTTTAAAGGTGGACCCTGACGGATGAGATTTTTGTCAAGAAACACGTCGAGGTCACCAAGAAGACAGCCTTTTCAAGGTTCGGAACTCTCACTTTGCTCTGTTTTATTAGAAATTAAACCGTAAAAACGGCGGTATTTGCTTGGCGGAGATGCCGGAGAGAAGTAGCCATTGTGGATGGGGTGGGTGGAAGCCACTCATTGTAGTTGAAGCGTTTTTCCTTTTTGTAGTGCAGTAAACAAAATGATTGGATCTGTTTCCTTTGTTGTGAGGGAAACTCATTTTGATTACACTGTATACAATTTAAAAAGAAAAAAGAAAACAAAAGTCTTGTTTTGCGGAAATTTCGTGCAAACGTTTTAGCCTAACACGCAGGGCGGTCATTAGAAAAGAGACGGCATACGTTTTCTCTTGGGGTGAAAGAATTTTACTCTCAGCACCACCCGCAAGGAGGAATTGCCGATTTGACGGTTTGATTTCTAGGAAACCAGAGCAAAGTGTGTGTTGCAATCTCTGTAAAGAGTGTTTTGATCTCGACGTGTTTCTTACAAAACGCATCCGTCAGGGTGCCCCGTTAAGCTTACAAACGTGCCACGTCCTCAGATCTGGAACAGGACAATGTGGGACATTCTTAATAGTGGGAAAGTCCCGACGTTTTGTTGTTGTCGTTGAGTAATCAAGATGATTGACATACGATATATCTAGGGGAAGACGGGGTAAAAGCGCATGGGCGGGTAAGAAGCCCACCCCAATTATCTCATGAAATGAAGCAAATTTCAGTCACATTTTGCCCATGAGACGAGCGTTCGTCTCATGGGCAAAATTTGACTGAAATTTTCTTCATTTCATGAGATAATTGGGGTGGGCTTCTTACCCGCCCATGCACTTTTTACCCCGTCTTCCCCTACCCACAAAGAACAACAGCAAGCGGAAAGTTCTTGTAAATCTTAAGTACCAGCAACAGGAAGTGAAAGATAAAGAATCAACCAATCAAATATCAAACGAGGGGAAGGGGAAATAAGACCAATGCAAAGGGGGGAAAAGGGGTGTGTGATGGGGATGAAGGTGGGATGGAGAGTAGGTCGAACATTTCTTAAAGACCCACCAGATCACGTGTCAAAATCACGAGTTTTGTATCATAGGGGATTGATCTTGTTTTGACCAGGTTTGACTCCCATCGTGGAAGTTCAGTTTAACGTCGCGTATCGGCTTTCGCCATGTACGACGGGTCTGAACAAACCAACCAGGGTATAAACAAAAAATTATGTTCCTGAATCACTGTCTTAGCCAAAAAGGCCGAGAAGCGATCAGTATTAGTACTCCCATACAAATGCCCCCAAATTCAAAACGAAGCATAATTTTAAAGAGCAGCCTCAATTTGAAGTTGGGGGCATTTGAATGCGGGTCACAGCTACCCCCCAAAAAAAAACCAAGGGACTTAATCGTGGTGGGTCAGTGGGTCTTTAATGGCCAGCCACACGTCCACTAAAAATCGCTCAACTGTACCATACGATTCGATCACGTGGTCTCCAAGAACAAAACGTGATTGGCGCATCGAGATCACGTGATGGGATCGTATCGTACAGTCGTGCGGTTTTAGCTGACGTGTGGCTGGCCCTTTAGAGTTGCATGCATAAAAATAGGAAGTGGAAGATAAAAGCTAACCAATCATGGTCCAGTTTCTCAAGAAAACGGTCGCCGCACGAATAACTGTTACGCCAAAAGGTCTAAGATTCTAAGAAACACCCTAAACGTTTGCTAAGGTCAGATAACTCTTTTAAGCTTACTCTTCATTTTTTTGGGAGAGAGAAAAAGGTTGCTGTGATAAGGGAGATAAATGATACTTCTCTGTCAGTTTGTACAAAGATTTCGTTTTCATCCACGTCTATTTGTGTGCAGGAAAGTAAATTTTGCACTATTTTTATGCCATCTAACGTGATGACAAATTAGGAAAGAGCACTCAAAAACACTTGCGTTTTGTTTAATTTGCTAAAATCATCCCGTATTTTTTCATGATAGACAAAGGAAAAATAAGACTAAAAATATTTGCTGTGACTAGTTTGTTTGTTTTTGTCTTCCATTTTTGAAAGTCAGGGGAGAGTCACGATTCACGGTGCGAAGATAGGACCTTACTACAACAAGGCCGAGAAATATTGATATTTAATACGCCAATATATTGGGCCTAAGGGAAGGAGATGGGCAAAAGTGGCGAATAAAGAAGGTTGTGAACTAGGCTTGCCTGCGCGCGGGATACTACAGGAGACAGACCGACAAAACGTTTATAGCGGGCGAAACGTGCGAGCGAAAGAGGGTGTTTCATTTAAGAGTAACACGTTTATTTTGGTGCCGATGTGGAGTGAGCGGTTGCTAACTATAGACGTTAGCAGTTGTAAAGAGGATCGAAACACGTAAGAGAAGGACGTGCCCAAGGCAACGCTTGCAGGCATCCCTGTGAACTAGTCCATTGACTAGCGCCAGTACTCCGAGTCGCGTCAGCTCGTACGCCTGTGTAAACGGACTAGCCTAGCCATGAATGAACGGGTAACGCCCTAGACTGACTCGTCACGTCATACAAATCGGGGACGCATAGGGAATAAGAGGTGACAGTGAAAAGTTTAGACGGCACATCTCGTGCTAATGTTGGAATGCGGGCGGGAGCCGCTCCTCGCACCATCACATACGTCGCGCGCGTATTCACATCAAGATGCTGAACTTAGCAGCTATCGAATACTTTCGTCTGGTCCGGGTGTCACTGTACTTAGCTCTGCAGTAGTCACCAGTTACCCACAGAGGTTCAGACTTATAATCCTGGCCGATAGTTGAGAGAGCGGTGATCTAATCGGGAAATATCGTCGAAGATATTACCCGATACGGCGCGTGGCTTTGCTTAAGGGGGATGGACGACGTAATGGCGAGATAATCTGGATTCTCGAGCTGCGCATGGAACAGCGTGTATGTTCTAACTGACACCTTCCATGGCTGCACCACGTAATGGATTGTCCACGTCACTTAGGTAACCATGATAACGCACACATAAACATCAGTCTGCCCTCACATGAACACTTTCGCGTGACTCCGAAAGTTGCGCTCTTCGTTTAGTGCTATTCAATGCTCACGAGCCAGTAATCATAGGCTTCGTCGACAGGCAAATATTAGAAGCAGTCGTATATACAATGGTATGAAACAACGAGATAGCGTAGTTTATAAGGATCACGTATTCAGTAGGTGTTTACAGTACTTACTACACAATCTACACAAACGTAACACGCACAGCACAGTCACCACTACTTGAGCTAGCTACACACGGACAGTTCGCGCTCTAACAGTACTAGATAGCACAACAGGGGTGTTCTTTCCCTTAAAAAAATGCATAGTATCGTTATCTCTTTCGCGATATATAGTAGTGATTTTTGACAAAATACTCTAATCTCACACAGACATGCACGACGTATCACAGTAGGAATGAATATCACGAAAGTTGACTGAGCACATTTGCCAGACGGAACTGACACTATTACGCTTTGTGTTATGACAGTAACCCATATCTATTTCATAGCTGTACCCTTTGATAGCGAGCCACTGAGGATCTCTCTCATTCACAACCTAACAGGCGAATGTGACGTAGATATGCACACAGATGAGGTTACGCACCTCAGTTATCAGGTTGTATCACTACACACCATAGATAAACATGTGCTACAGTAGTAAACGTATTCGTTAGTATCTTCGGGCTTTTGAGCGGTAAACAGTGCCATATACAAATTTTCTTTTACCGTAAACACGTGGATTAGAGCCGGGGCGGGGCAATACCGAGGACCACATACTAGCATATATGACTGACCTAAAGTCCATCACTCGACGCGGTCTCTGTCACCACACTCACTTCGGGCGACACTAAAGTATATCACACGCACGTCGAAGCTTCACAAGGCTACGTAGGGAAACAATTAGCCGCACAGTCATTAGCAGACAAACATGCCGCAGAGCGTTAAATCCCGAATATATGAACGTCGAATGCGCCATGATCGAAAATTAGGATAGTCTAAGGCGTATGTATATCCACCCCTGACTTGAAACCAGCAGCTACTTGGGCATATGTTATCACCGTTCTGAGCTATCGGCAGTGATCTACGACATACAAAATCACAGGATGTCATTTAGCGCTGTCAGTACTAGTGATGTCCCTTGTATAGGCTAGGATACTGGCTGTCTAACTCTGCTAATCACTGAGAGACTGATGTTCGTAAGTAGACTTGTCTCAGTTGCGCACGACATTAGTTATCAGGGCCTGAGCATGCCATGTGCATCATTTCTATCCTCTCAGTAATTGAATGACAGCGTTGCTAGAGAGCGAGAGAGTCTAGTCGACACTGATACACTCACATGTTGTAATGGAGCGCGACACTTGTGTATAAGAGGGAGGTCGTCTAGTTGTATACAGTGAGGTAATATCTAACCTGAGACAGTTCCAATATTCGGACAGAAATATATAAAAATTTTATGGAGAGCCAAACTCATGTCAATTATAATGACATTCATACATGACATTTACTCGACCTTGCTTAGAAAATTGACGGCATAGACCACCAGGCTACATCAAGTGTTGTTGTGACTATATCCCATTATGGATCTACAGGATCAATCATCCAAATACAAAAACTAAAAAAAATAAAATAAACAACAAATAATAACATAATACTCACGATAGTACGATATCTCGAAATTTAATGGCCTTGTACAAGAATATACACAACTTTTGAATTGTGTTTTCATTTCTACTGGACATAAGGAGACTAAGTTTAAATAAACTAGGATTCCTGTAAAATTTAGGTGCAATTAATTCTTTTCTAAGATCGTTGAAAAATGGACATGTTAAATACAAAATGGCCAACTCGCCGGTTCATCTGTCAGCACTTCAGTCCTGCACTCAGACTCTGATGGCTCATGATGTCCGAGAGAGAGATCAACAACATTACAACAATCAAGTGAGAGCTTAACCTGAGAGAGTCATACATGACATAACATTCTACTTATCTTCTGAGATCTACGATCTCCTAAGCAGAGAGAGAGTACCCTGAGTCTGTTTTGTGCCGAGAGGATAGAGGAGACTTATCTCTATCAGGCTTCAATACTTACTCTGAGAGAGACTCTACGAGAGAGTCATTGAATCCTTGTCAGCCAATTTCTACAGAGAGAGAGTGAATGAGAAGAGAGCGAGAGAGAGTGTACATTCGCCTGCAAAATCAGAGATTTCCTGTGAGAATTACATCTCTCTACCTAATGCGACAGCTAATGCCAAACCACTGCAACTTCGTTAGATCTGTACTACTGCACAGACAGGCGCTAGAGCGAGAGACAGCGACTCTCTGTCTACACTATCTACGGCTCTAGACTGCTCAAATACTCTCGCAGATCTTCTTGCTATTCTTCTCCGTTCGAGAGTCTCTCAGAGAGAAAGGAGAGTGAGCGAACCATTTGCATCGGCAACATCTACATCCCCGCCCCTCCGCCTCTCTCGAGCGTCATCTCATCTCGTCAGATAGAGAAAGAGTTGAGAGAGATCGAAAATCTCGCGAGCTGTCTCTCTATACCCTTTTAAACTGAGAAACTATTTCGCCTTGGAGAGGAGAGAGAGAGAGGCGATTGCTCTATTTATTTCGAGATCTGTAAACTGGAGATGAGCGGACGGGTGTCCTCTGAGGAGAGCAGAAGATGTAGAGAGATTCTTCTTTCGATTGTAACCAATCGTGAGACCCATTGAGCGACATGTGCCGGTGGCCTTTACGTATTCAGGAGAGTGCAGAGATCAGAGAGTTGTCTCTCTCGCAGTGCTGCCTTTTTCTTCTTCCCCTCCCTTATCTCCCCCTAGATACTGCTCTCCTTCTATCTCTCTC
>CM065707.1:7525157-7527657 GCA_017654935.2 Phymorhynchus buccinoides
CGTACTCTTGGGATCAATCTATGTAATGAACTATTTGGAAGCGACGCCATGTTTATTCTAATATGGCGGCTGGGCTCTTATTTTTAAGTCATTGCTTGAAAAAGGGGAAATGGCGACAATACACCTGCCCCCCCTAAATGTAAGGTTTGCAACGTAACTTCATCTTTATCAATTAAAAAACAACTTGGAACTTTCCTGGTATTGCAGTATCGGCTATCTCCAGGATCGTCCCAATATCTTTATTGTTAACGATCCACCAGATCACGTGTCAAAATCACGATTTTCACCTCTTATAGCTGGTAAGAAATCTTGTTTTGATCAGGTTTGGTTTCCATAAAAATGCCCCCAAATTCAAAGTTTCGTTCCTTTGCTCACATATATCAGTAACCTGTGAGTCACACAAGACCAAGGTGTAAATTAAAATCGTACGACACCTAAAAATAGAAAATGCTAATCAATCCAATGTGCCTTCTGACCTGGACAATTTTCATTCATTATTATTACAGGCCTTCTATAAATAGATAGATGCGCACCTGCGTGGTGGCACACTGGAAGCATTCAAAACCCGTGCACTCAACAACCTCTCAACGGGGCGTTTAAATGTGAAAACAAGATGGCAAGACATACACATGTACTCCGTGCAAAACTACATCAACTATGTTTTGTCATGACAACAACAAAATAAATCGATCTCATTGGGAGTACATCGGAAGATAGACGTAGCCCTAACCAGCAAAGTTGCAATTTATTGTACCCTCAATCAAATAGACGATTTTCGGTTAAAAAAAAAAAAAAAAAAAAAAAAATTAGAATTGATTAACCCTTTTGCCGCCAGCCATTTTTCAGCTAAAAACCCCATTAAGCTTACCTGGGAAGAGAGAAAAAATCATCTGCAATATATTGGAAATTCGTCTGTGACATGCATAAAGTAAGGTCTATTAATCCTTACTTCCCCAAATTAAGAAAATAGGGTTTTTGGATAATAAGCCCTGGTTTGATGCCTTTTAGTGACATGGGTGTTAAATCATTGTGGTGCAAAAATGTGCAAAAATGTGACATTGGCGGTGAAAGAGTTAACTCGTTTTACTCGGTCAAAACTATAGTAACCATGGCGGCATGGCGTCGAAGCTTGAAACGGCAGGATGCCAGTCAGCGACTTGCAAACATTTTCAGAAAAATAAGGGGTGGCCAGTTGCTACAAAGTGATAGAACTTGCAAACTGTGACGTAAAAATTACATCAATTATAGAATGACGCACTGCGTTCTACAAGCTGTGTGTTTCCTCAAACACACGAAGCGAGGGCTGGGGATTTATTCTTGATGGTAGAGTAACTTTTTCTGTTTGACCGATTGAATTAGGCGAGATCACTCCCACACACCATGAAATGACTCCTTTTAATTATTTCCCCTGAACAATTCCTATTGCCTCATTGTAGTAGGAGCCTGAAAAGGACAAGGAGAGCTGGAGCCTACTCTAAGTGATTTACTAAATACCAAATAATGAGGACAATGAAAATGATAATGGTATAGCACTGTTTCATAATTCGGTTTTGGGGGGTTATCTTTCCCTACTGTCTCGTCTTCCGTTTTCATTTCGAAACAGTGATATAGCTTAAGTGTGTGTGTGTGTGTTGTGTGTGTGTGTGTGTGTGTGTGTGTGTGTGTGTGTGTGTGTGTGTGTGTGTGTGTGTGTGTGTGTGTGTGTGTGTGTGTGTGTGTTGTGTGTGTGTGTGTGTGTGTGTGTGTGTGTGTGTGTGTGTGTGTGTGTGTGTGTGTGTGTGTGTGTGTGTGTGTGTGTGTGTGTGTGTGTGTGTGTGTGTGTGTGTGTGTGTGTGTGTGTGTGTGTGTGCGTGTGTGTGTGCGTGTGTGTGTGTGTGTGAAAGACTATGAGTATTATTATATGACTCTCAAACTAGTAGCAATGTACTCCTGCGCTTTTAGAACTGGAAATGCAAAAAAAGGCCAAATTAAATAATGCTGCACAGCAATTTTATATATATCTCTTTCTGTCTTTCACAATACAAATTAAAAAAAACCCACACCGAACAATCCCACGCTCGCGCAATTACGACCCCCAACCTCCTCCACGGTCGAAAGAACACACGCGCTGTGACGCAACTTGCCCACATAGTAAACTCTGATTGGACGAACGTGGAGCTTAGCGAGCCAATCACATTGGCCGTGACGTCGGTGACCTACACGTTGATGGCAGACGAGATACACCCAGCTGAATGGGACATAAACTGGAAGGGATTCGTTGGAATCCGTGTGGCTTTGGGTTATGTTACCTGGGGAAACCATGGGTCGTTTCACAAGGGCTAACGTTACGTACCGTACGCTCAAATCGGCGAAAACGGTCCTAAGAAACACCTCTTTTGCCGACATTTGCCGCAAACGTTTTGAGGCTACTATCGAGGTAGCAAGCGACAAACTATTTGAAGGATCATGGGAAATATCATTACTTCCGGCTTTATTTTTATATCTCGCGTGAACGTGACTT
>CM065707.1:7542657-7550157 GCA_017654935.2 Phymorhynchus buccinoides
CCACCGTATAAGACGGAAAAACGCAACGAACCACACTGTGACAAAATCGCGGTGTACTGCATTGCATAGGGGGGTAGGGTTAGGTTTAGGTCTAGGGTTAGGGTTAGGGTTAGTATTCCAAAAACGTAATTAGCTAAAAAATGTTCCTAAAATACAGCTTTATGTATGGTAAGAAAGGCAAAAACGGAAAAATTACAATTAACCGAGAAATGCCTGGGGGGTGGCACATCTTTACCTTTTGAATGAATAGGCTTATAATAAAAGGGTGGGCACATTCCGCATCAAAATGGAGTCTAACGACGTGGTGGGTCTTTTGTCTCCTTCTGTGACAGGGTGTATTTAAATGCCACATCAAATGTCACGAAGCTTTTATAAATTCAAAACATAAAATTTATAGAAAAAAAATCGGGACTTTCCTGGAGTTGCACTGCCTCCGGGCATTGCCTCCAGGATCGTTCCCACCATCTTAATATCTACTAATGTCCCATGTGTGTCTGTTTCAGACCGGAGGACGTTAAACAGATTTTCATCACTTCACGAAGCACTTTCAAAAAGATTTCCTCCAGCCGAAGTCGGACTTGCTGGGCCTAACTATTTCTTAGTTAGGCGCATAACGACAGCATGACTCATCTGCGCTCATGAAATTGTCTGAATGATTGACAGGAAATTGTTGATGAAAAGAAAAAGAATTGAAAAAGAAGAAGGAAGAAGAAGAAGAAATTGAGTCTGACGTCCAGGGTCTTCTAGATGTGCCACCCCCCTGCATTTCTCGGTTAATTCAATTTTTCCGTTTTTGCCTTTCTTACCAAACATAAAGCTGTATTCTATGAACCTTTTCAGCTAATTACCTTTTTTGGAATACTAACCCTAACCCTAACCCTATCCCTAAACCCTACCCCCCCCCCCCCCCCCTATAAGACGGAAAAACGCAATGAACCACGACTGTGACAAATGCTGCGGTGTACTGCACTACATAGGGGGGGGGGGGTGTCTATTAGATAATGGCCTTTATCATGACTGCAATTAATATATTGAACAAAGATAATTAGCTGAAAATGTTCATAAAATACAGCTTCATATTCGGTAAGAAAGGTAAAAACGGAAAAATATAATTAACCGAGAAATGCAGGGGGGTGGCACATCTTGACCTATACCCAAAATTCATTTCAGATTACCATAGTACCCAAGGCCAATCACCTGTACCAAATTTCATGCTTGTAGCACGAAAACGCACAATTTTGGACATTACTTGGCCAGCTATAGGCCTAACCACAGACACGGAAGTGATCATTCACAAAAGGTCAGGCTACACTGTGACCCGGAAGTGTTATTAAAGTCGTCTGGTTGCCTTTGATGAGCATCTTGACATAGTAGTGGAGAGAAAAAAAAGGAAAAGAAATGGTAGACAATCCGATTTTGTCTGGTTGAGACATGTTCTAGATGCACAGCAAAATCTTGTTCTTCTTGTTCTATTTGTTCATGTTCTTCTTCTTCTTTTTAAAAAAAATTCTTCTTTTGTTGTTTTCTTGTTGTTGTTCTTCTTCTTCTTCTTCCTTTTTTTTCTTTTTCTTCTTCTTCTTACTTCTTCTTCTTCTTCTTCTTCTTCTTGTTTGCTTCTTGTTTCTTCTTCTTGTTCTTCTTCTTCTTCTTCTTCTTTTTCTTCTTTCTTCTTCTTCTACTTCTTCTTCTTCTTCTTCTTCTTCTTCTTCTTCTTCTTCTTCTTGTGTATCTTGAGAGAGAGAGAGAGAGAGAGAGAGAGAGAGAGAGAGAGAGAGAGAGAGAGAGAGAGAGAGAGGAGAGAGTAGAAACGACACGAATTTGTATTTATACAGGGTAAGTAGATAAGCATTGCTTTTTAAAACACTCAAGCCCTGTAGAGAGAGAGAGAGGGGGAGAAAGAGATAGGGAGAGAGAGAGAGAGAGAAGAGAGAGAGAGAGAGGAGAGAGAGAGAGAGAGAGAACGAAACGAATTTGTATTTAGACAGGGTAATTAATGAGATAAGCATTGCTTTTTTACACTCAGCCCTGAGAGAGAGAGGGAGAACAGAGAGAGGAGAGAGAGAGAGAGAGAGAGAGAGAGAGAGAGAGAGAGAGAGGGGGGGGGGGGGGAGTAGAGAGAGAGAGAGAGAGCAGAGAGAGAGAGAGAGATTCAAATAGAAGAATGCATGTCACGGCCAGAAGTTCAGCAATATAAACATTCATAATTGAAAAATCTGGTAGCCTACACAGGCCTACATTCTGAACACACAAAACCACTTCTTTGATCTAGGCCCTGTTAGTAGTACTCTGCTATGCTCTCTTTAATTTAACCCTTTCATCGCCACTGTCGCCTCTTGGCACCACAATTATTTAACACCCATGTCACTAAAAGGCATCAAATGGGGGTCTGGTATCCAGTGACTTGATGTTATTAATTTTGGGAAGTAAGGATAGGCCCTAGTTTATGCATGTCACAGAGGAATCCCCAATATTGCAGACAAAATATTTTCTGTACCCGGGTAAGTTTAATGGTAAATTTTGGCTGAGGAATGGCTGGCATTGAAAGGGTTAAGCGAAATTCAGTTCTGGTTTCTTTACTTCTAACGTGGTGACAGCCTTGACATGGCCTTAGTTGTCGACGGGACTCTTATTTTAATCTTAATCCTTTCATTCGTCTTTACGTCTAAGCTCTAGCACTAAAAGAAGACAGGTTCGGTTTTAGCCCTTTCACCGCCTATATCGCATTTTTGCGCAACAATGATGTAACACCCACGTCATTCAAACCCTTGAAATCAGGGTCTATTATTCAATGATATTGTGTTCCTGAATTTGAGCAGTAAGGATTGTCCGTATTCCAAATGTGTCACAGAGAAATCACACAATATTGCAGATGAAATCTTTTACATAGCCAAGTAAGTTTAACCGTTTCACCACCAATGTGGCATTTTTGCACCACAATGGTTTAACACCAATGTTAGTAAAAAGCATCAAATCTGGGCCTGTTATCTGAAGACCTTATTTTCTTAATTTTGGGAGGTAAGGATAGGCCTAATGTTATACAATGTCACAGAGGAATCCGCAATATTGCATTTTTTTCTCTCTACCCAGTTAAGTTTAATGTTATTTGTTAGCCTGAAAAAGTGGGCTGGCGGCGAAAGGGTTAATGGACCTGGTGGGCTCAAAGATGGCTGACGGTGAAAGGGTTAAGCGACGATGTTTTCAAACAATTTTTTTGTTTGTCAGTTGATCGATCTTTTAAAACTATTCTTCTGTTTCCAGTTCACAAGTGTTGTGGCAATCAATAAAAAATCTTCTTCTGTTTTGATCGCTCAGACAGGTTCCCCTGTCAATAATGAGCGCAGATGCGTAATGCTGCTGCTATGCGCCTAAGCTAAGAACTAGTTTAGGCCCAGCATGTACGTCCGACTTCGGCAGGAAGAAATCTTTTTTTGAAAGCGTTTTCTTCTTTCGTTCGAAGATAAAGAAGGCAGTAGAATAAGACCGGTAATGCTGAAAGATGGTAGATGACAGTAAGCAAAGGGTAAAGGCAGAGTCAAAGAGAGTGACAGATTCGAGGCAGTTGCTGGCACAGAACTTCGAGAATGTGGGGGAACTATTTATACGAAAGGCACCCCGGTATCCCCCATGAGGGGAATCAATAACATGAACGGAGTGTCGCAGAAGAACGGTAAAATCGATGTTGCCGATTGTTTGAAAACAATTTCAGTTTTTTCCCAAAAACTCCGAAGGTCTGTAGGGGTGGGTATACACAGTCGGTCGATTTGTATGCACTTGGGCGCGCGTGCATATCACTTAGGCCTACAGCACTTGCGCGCGCGCGCGCGTGAGAGAGAGAGAGAGAGAGAGAGAGAGAGAGAGAGATAGAGAGAGAGAGAGAGAGAGAGAGAGAGAGAGCACTCATATGCCTAGCACACACACAAACAAACACGCGCGCGCGCACCGGCATTCACCTACACATACACACAAACATTAACACAAACACACACACGTATACACACGCATACACACGTGCGCGCGTACACACACACTTTACGCATGCACACAGTTAAGCATTTCACACCACACGGCACACATACACACACACACACACATACACACACTCACACACAGACACTCTCTCTCTCGTCATCACACGATACACACATCACCATACACACAAACCACACACTCTCTCTCTCTCTATCACACAATCACACAACTCTCTCTCTCTAATCACAAACATACACACACACACACACACTCTCTCTCTATCTCTCTCTCGCGGCTTTCCCTCTCTCTTTCTGTCTCTCTCTCTCACAGGGCTGGGTGTAAAAAAGTATGTAATACTTATAAAATGTCGTTCGTTCGCTCTCTCTCTCTCCTTCTTCTCATTACCCTGTATAAATAAGCGCCAATTCAGCCGTCCCTTTTCGTTCGTTCGTTCGTCTCTCTACTCCTCTCTCTCTCTCTCTCTCTTTCCCTCTCTCTCTCTCTCCCCCCCCCCTCTCTCTCATCTCTCCTCCCTCTCTCTCTCTCTCTCCTCCCTCTCTCTCTCTCTCTCCTCTCTCCTCCCCCCCCTTCTCCGTCGTCCCTACCTACATCCACGGTCCCTCTCTCTCTCTTTTTTTTCTCTCTCTTTCTCTCCTTCTTTCTCTCTCTCTCTCTCTGCTCTCTCTCTCCACCTCTCTCTCTCTCTATCTCCGTCTCCCTCCTCTCTCTCTCTCTCTGTCTCCCACTCTCTGCCTCCTTCGGCTGTGTCAATCCGTCTGTCTCTTTCGCTCGCTCGCTCGCTCGTTCGTTTACTTGCTTTATTTATCATAACATAAAATTAAAGACCCACCACGTCACGACGCGTCAAAAATAATAAGTTTCACGTGTTTTCCCTCTTATAGCTGGTAAGACCATCTTAAACAAATCTTCCAATGCATAAGAGGGAATTGTGACACGTGACGTGGGGGGTCTTTGATACATCTATCCTTACTGTTTATTCCAATCTTTTGCTATCTATAACTGCTCATTCGCGGCGAATGGACAGAGTGACCGGAACTTGCATGACGTACCACTTCCGGTCACTTAGGAGATCATGTTGCTGGTCTAAGGCCGGGTTCACATTAGACACGTTAGTTCCGTACGGAAGGCTAAATAAGTGGAAGAAAGAAGGACAAACGTTTACGCAGATATAGGGAAATTCGGACACGTGCGCAAATCTTTTCCCTTTGATGAAAATCCGTTTAACGGTCCTCCGGTCTGAAACAGACACATATGGGACATCAGTAGATGTAAAGATGGTGGGAACGATCCTGGATGCAATGCCCGGAGGCAGTGCAACTCCAGGAAAGTCCCAAATTTTTAACGATACAGATGTATAAGTCTATAGTTGTATTCTAACTTTTCTTTTCCCTTTCTTTGTTTCACTTATTTGTTGATTGCTGCGCACGGGTTTTTTGCCATGGAATAGTCGCTTATGTGTGTACACGGCCTCAAGAGTGCTCCGTGTTCTGTAAAGGGGAAGACACGCACTGTGTATGCGATGCGATCCGACTGTGACATTTGTGAGGCGTGATTCTCGTGAAATTTTACTGTCTACATGAATCTGATGAAATCCTAGTACTAGTTTTTGTTCACTCTATTTTTGATGGCTTGGAGTCAAGAACGGACTATCTTTTAGATAGTCCATTGACGTATTATTGGACTTATTACAAAAACTAATAACTTGTATCAAACAATGACTGCAGAAAATATAAAAAGGGGGTTATGCCTTTTTATATTTCATCAGTCTTTTTTATTAATACAAGTTATTAGTTTTCGCAATAAGTTCAATAATACGTCAAATGGACTATCTAAAGATAGTCCGTTTTGACTCCGAGCCATCGTATTTTTTGTTGTCCACCGTATGTACACGAATCTGATGAAATATATCTGTATTTTTTTGTGTCAGACATTTTTTTATGTAATTCGTGCATAATTGGGGTCGTACACACGGGTAGAGCCTGTATATGATGAGAGAGAGAGAGAGAGAGAGAGAGAGAGAGAGGGGGGGGGAGAGAGAGAGAGAGGGGAGAGAGAGAGAGAGAGAGGGAGAGAGAGATATAGAGCGAGAGACAGACAGAGAGATAGAGAGACAGAGACAGAGACAGAGAGAGAGCGTATGTGACAGAAGTGGTTACTTTGTGGTTTTAGTTTGAACTTTCATTATCGTTCAATTCCTGTTTTTATTGAATTTATTTTATTATTATTTATTATTATTATTAATTATTATTATTATTTACATTATTATTATAGTATATTTTTGTATCATTTTGTTCAGTGTCAGTACAAGTTTTGAGCAGTTAATCTGACAATAAATTGGAGAGAGAGAGAGAGAGAGAGAGAGAGAGAGAGAGAGAGAGAATAGTTTGCATTTGCCGCGTGTCAGCGACGTTGAATCTCACTGAGTTGAATTTTAGAGAGCTGAATTAGAAAGGTCAACGCAGTCTAGTATAGAGTTCGAACTGTCGCGGCAAATGCCCTATTCAAATAAAGGAATGCATGTCACGGCCAGATGTTCAGCAATAATAATATTATAGTGAACGAAAACAATACAACTATTTTTGTAGACGCAAGTATTTCACGTGAATCGTGACTCACAGACATCGTCGCAATCGAATCGCAATCGGATCGCTTCGTATGCAGTGTGTATGCCCCCATTAGCCGGGATTCTGGCTCTCGCTCTCTGTCTCTGCGCATGTATGTGTTACGCTCAATCTGTGAAATTGCCTATTTTCATGAAATGGGCTCAAATGGTTTGCCCAGTTCGTGAAATAGCCAATTTAAAACTTGTCATTTAGAAAAGCAGTATGAAATAAAAACATTTTTCCTTTCCTATTTTGCTACCTGCTGGTTGTCACTTTTTTTTTGTCTTCCTTCTCTGTCACACCGAAGACGGGCTTATGGCCAGAAACGTTTGTGTTGTTTCAAATAAAAGGGACCCAAATCAACCAGCCTCTAATTGAGTGGTTTTGTTTGGTGTTAGCTGGTCCTAGTGGTCATTCACATTCTCAGGTAAAAACATTTTCCATTCATAAACACTCAGAGATCAAGAATGGGTTCAATGGAATCACACCTGTAGATGGGTTAGAATTATTTTTATTCATACTTAATGTGATAAAACGTTTGATAAAACATGTGGCTCAGGCATGCCCCAGAGTAGCATTAGGTCGAGTTGAGGGGTAGGAGGGTGGTGAAAATGCAATGTAGAAAAATGTGCATCTGTTGAATCAACCTAAATCAATGCCTGTGCTGCTGGGAATTGAAAATTGTGATATATCGATGGCTTGGAGTCAAAACGGACTATCTTTAGATAGTCCATCTACATATTATTGAACTTCTTGCAAAAACTAAGAACTTGTATTAAAAATGAATACAAATAATATAAAAAGGGGGTTATGCTTTTTATATTTCTGAAGTCTTTTTTGTATACAAATTATTAGTCTTCGTGATAAGTTCAATAATACGTCAATGGACTATCTAAAGATAGTCCGC
>CM065707.1:7562657-7576118 GCA_017654935.2 Phymorhynchus buccinoides
ATAATAATCATCATCATCATCATAATCATATAAATAATCATAATCATAATAAGTAGCATTTATAGTGCGTGTGTGCGTGACTCTAAACACAGACACACACACACACACAGACACACAGACACACACACGCACACACACACACACACACACACACACACACACAACACACACACACACACACCTACACCCCCCCCACCACACACACACACACCACGCACACACACGAACGCATAGTAGTAAGATTTGATCAGATATATTTAGACAGTGTCACAACCACAGATAATATGGCCTGACGAAAAGTGAGCAATTCACTTGAAAATTTTCCACAAATGATACTATGACGGGCGTTTTATTATTTTTTAATTTAGTCTTATATATTTAGACAGAATTTCACGTGAATTGTGCCCTCATAAGCGTCAAAAGATCGGATCGTAAGTAAATCGATTCGTATGCAGTGTGACTGGGCCTTAACTTAAGGCGGGGTGCGCACACGCCACACTAATCTGTCCGAATGACAGGTCTGTGAGGGAGGATCAAACCCTCTCAGTGTCAGCTGATCAAACGGAATCAACCCCACCCCACCCCACCCACCCACCCCACCCCCACCCCCACCCTCACACCCACCCACTCAACAACCTTATTTCGACTATCGTGTACGCGTTGTAACCCCACCCCACCACCCAACTTTTTGCATTGAACATTTTTCACAGACAAGCAACATTGTGGGTTTTTTGTTGTTGTTGAGGGATAGGGTTAGGATCAAACCGAATCAACCCCCCCCCCCCACCCCACCCCCTCTCAACCCACCCACTCAACAACCTTATTTCGACTATGTACGTGTTGTAACCCCACCCCACCCACCACTCCCAACTTTTTGCATTGGGCATTCTTCACACACAAGCAAGATTGTTTGGGGTTGGGTTTTTTTTTTTTTTTTTTTTTTGGGGGGTAGGGTTAGGATTAGCCTAGGAGTATTTTCATAAATCTGAAAGAAGCAGACTTTTGAGGGTGGTGAACATGGGGGTGGGGGTGATTAAAGTACGAAATAGGGCATTTGCCACGAGTGTTCGTTCACTATACTAGACGACTAAACTTGCCCGAGCTCGTTCTGCCCGAAGTTACGCTGACCTCTCTCTCTGTGAAATTTAAGGTCGCCGGCACGCGGCAAATGCCCTATTGCCCCCACGCCCACCACCCCTCTGTTTCTTCTGAGAGTAGGAAATAATAGACACGCGCGATTAGCTGGGTTTTAACTTTGACGACGTGAACCTCTTCAGTTCGCTCCAGAGCGCAGGTGGGGGGCTAAATTAGTTGGAAAGCCACGTGAACATATTCTCGGTGAATCTGACTCCACTCGATGATGAAAGACTTCTGCATTTTTGTTTTTTCCAAAAAAACCAAATCTTTTATATTATAATTTTCTCCTTTGAGCTCCTCCGAAATCGGAATGTGTCGGCTGAATGCAGCGGGGACACCAGTGAAAACCTGAAAAACGGACACATACGTAACCATTGTGGCCTTAGGTGGGGTGGAGAGAGAAAGATGCAATCATTAATTTTACTGTCCTTCCTTTGACATTTCGAAACGGAAAGATGCAAAGTGTTTGGGACCAAATTTGAGGGAAAATAGAAGCATTTTTTGTTGTTGCCAATTTCATCATGATTGGTTCGTTATATTTGGCGGTTGGGATTTTTTTTTTTTTTTTGGGGGGGGGGGGGGGTTTGGGGGGGGGGGGGGGGGGGGGGGCTCTGAAAGCTGTCGTATACACAGACAGACAAACGCTCAACAACCAGTCGTTTTCGGTCGTAAGGTACCCTGTTCCTTTTATACAACCAAACTTTTGAATTAAGAAACAACTTCTGGGCACGCTAAAACATTTTAGTTGCGTGGGCGGATGACAGGGCCGGATATCGGAGGGGGGGGGGGGGGGGGGGGGGGGTGTCCTGGTTTCTGGAAAAAAAGCCTCTGACCCAAGCATATATCTTATACAAGGTGTGTGTGTGGGGGGGGGGGGAGAGAGAGTGGGGGTAGGGGGGGGGGAGAGTGAGAGTAAGAAAATGGCGCGATTTGTGTCTTAAAATAATCACAAAATTGCCACAATTCCAGAGGGGATTTGCCCCTCCACCTGGGTCCCCGCAACACCACTGCCACTCAACCCGGTGCTGCATACAATATTTTACCCATGAAATAAATACTCTTTTCCCCATACAAATTGCTTGCTGTTTGGGAAAGATTCGCCCCTAAATACGTTCAGATGCGTCTTGTGGCATGCAGGAAGAACAGAAGATTCATCATTAAATACTGAGAAGTCTGGGATATTTTTCTAAATTTTTTTTTTTTTTCCTAAACGGATGGTTATTTATATCGTCCGCCATTTTGAAAAAATACGAAACTAAGTGACATGGCTTTGTATATCGATTGCAAAAAAAATGTAAATTTACACCGTCCCGCTCTATTTCTTGGATCTTTCCGTGTAGATTGAGCACTTAAATGTCAATATTTTAAATAGTAGTTGACTTATTTATCACATGAAAGAAGAATGGCTCTAGTGCGCTTTTGAAGGGTACTTATTTGGTTTAAATACATGTTTATTACGTTCAACAGGACATATACATAAATACATTAACGAAGGAATGAGCAACAACAAGCTTCGAGCTTAGAGCGTGCTCACTATCAACACGAATGCTACATATTATGACGACTGTTGAAAAAATATAAGATATATTAGTAGTCATTTTAAGAAAAGTGTACTTATTTCACGGTGTGTACTTATTTCTTATGACACCGGGACTTAATGCTGCTCTCAACTATTAACTTATTGTTTCGTCTTGTAGATCATCGGTCCTCAGACTGACCTACCAAAATAATTTTAGCCTTTTAACAAAAGATAAATCTTAACTTATTTTAACTAATTTTAAAACCATTACAAAATTTCCCTACATTATAATAAAGGGGCAAATTGTGGACCCCCATCTTAACTAGAACATTTTAATCATAGTTTAGAGCATGGTGCCCTACTTGTATAATAATTATACATGTTTGTATCCTATGTTTTGTATTATAGTTAACCTAGACTGGGATCAATTAAAGTAATTAAGCCCGTGTGGAGGTCCCCCTCTCGGGGAGGTGTGCCCGTGGTTGACGGTTGATGGGGGGTTGCCCCACGTCCCCGTCGGCAGCGGGGGCGGCTCCTCCTGACTGGCTGAGGACCCCCGGGTTACTGTCCTCCCCACTTCCCACCCTCCCAAAACCCGTGAGATGACCTCCCCCTTGATGGGGCGGGCCCGTCGTGGGTTGTTGACGCGAGGATGTCTTGCGTATACCTCCCTCGGCCGGCCCGCCCCAACTCGGTGTGTTGAGGCCCTCCGGGGTCCCCTCTCACCCCCCCCCATCCCCTTTCTCATTAAGATCCCTTTCTTGGATTTGACATTACCCCCCTTTAAAAAACTATTTTGGTTCGTGTTAATATTATAAAACTATAGCCAGGTTAGGAGTTTTCTCCCCTGGTATTTTAATAGATTTGTATATAAATGTTATCTACTATGTAAATAAATTTAAAGTTTTGTCTACACTGTAAATAAAAAAAGGATATATCTGTAAATATATGTTTTTAAACATAATTAATGTCTTTATTGGTTTTTATAAATAAAAGCACATTTCTAATTTTAACACAGTAGCCCTTGAATTTTAATTTCAACCGGGAGGGTTGATTTTAGGCAAATCTGCGAAAAAAGACTTTTAATATTAAAACTTTTATACTTATATAGTTAACTATTTGATGTCCACGGACACTAATAACTATATTTTAAAGTTTTTACTAGGATGCTCCTCTATTCAAAATCAAATCTTGCGCTTTTAGAATCCTCCCCACACACTTCTATGTTCTGTCTACGTCTTTGTACATGTCTTTTTCAGTTTTGTATTGTCTTTTACGTTTTATTTTTCCAACTAACAAAATAAATTAATGTCCCATATGTGCCTTCCCAGGTCGAGAGGACGTAAAGCTCCAAAATTACTACTACTAATGCTGCTCTCATCATGTGGCGGTACCATAGTCGATGAGGTTTAACCGAGGCGTGGTTACCGCTACACCTATCTATATTGTTAAAAACTCGGGACTTTACTGGTGTTGCACTGCCTCCGGGCATTGCAGCCAGTATTGTTCCCACCATCTTTGTATTTACAAATGTCCCATATGTGTCTATGACCGAGAGGACGTAAAACATCATTTTCACCTTAACCCTTTCGCCGCCAGCCATTGTTTATTTAGCACCCAAAAAATCCCATTAAACTGAACAGGGTATAATTATGCTAGAAATAAAAATGTATCTGCAGTATTGGGAATTCCTCTGTGAAATGCATATGATATCATTAGGCCTATCCTTACCTCCCAAAATTCCGAAAATGGGGTCTTCGGATAACAGGCCCTGATTTGATGCCTTTTAGAGACATGGGTGTTAAACCATTGTGGTGCATAAATGCGTAATTGGCGGTGAAAGGGTTAATGATACTCTCTGGACCCCCCGGCGGAACCCGCCCCCCCCCTCCCCTTCCCCTCTTACGAAATCACTTGGTCCGGCCCTGGATAGTATTGGTGGGCGAGGTAATATTTTTGGGGAATGATTTTCCCCAGGGAGGGGGGGGGGGGGGTATGTTAATAGGGGAGGGAGCGAGGTGGGAGGGATGATCGGATAACCCTTGTGGTAATCCCTGTCTTTAGTTGGTGATCACGAAAAGCCGCAGGGTGGAGGGATGTGTGTGTGTGTGTGTGTGTGGGGGGGGGGGGGGGTAACTTATTATCAAGCAGTGACCTGAACATCCTTCAATAGATGATTGAAAAATTCTAAGTTCGAATTTCAGACCTGTTTACTCTACTCTTTTCGATTAGTATTCTACTCAATTTGGACCTCTACTACTCTTCGAAACTAAAAAAATAATGCTCCTTAATTCTTGGTGACTACTCATTTTCTGTGAACATTATTTGATGGCTTAATGAATAAAACTACACATTTTGCACCAACACTACTCATTTCAGCTATCCAGACTACTCAAGACTTGTGTAGGGGGTAAGCAGGTCTGGAATTACTTATTTCTGTATAATGTATCAACATGTATTTACTTCACAGTCCAATGGACGATTTTCGGAGAGAAAAAAACTAGGGGAGAGCTCTTCGTGAATATTAGAGTTGCTTACCTCCATTACTCGGTCAAATACCATAGTAACAATGCAACAATGGCGTCGAAGCTTGAAACCGCAGGATGCCAGTCAGCGACTGGAAAACATTGTTTTTTTTAATAAGAAAAATTAGGGGTGGCCAGTTGCTACAAAGTGATAGAACTTGCAAACTGTGACGTAAAAATATAAATGACATATTTTGTTAGAATGACGCACGGTGTTCTAAGTGCTGTATGTCTGCTCAAACACACGAGTCGATAGGCTACGAGAGGTAATGGTAGAGGGACTTCCCCTGTTTGACCGATTGAATTAGGCTAGATCACTCCCACACACCATGACATTACTCCCTATAATTATTTCCGAACAATTCCTATTGGCATGTTAGTATGACATTTTTTTTTTAGAAATAGAGTTAGTTTTTGGTTGCTGTTCTTGTTAACCGATTTAAGCTTTTAATTATGTTTCAATTTATAATATAATTTCAGTCTAATTTTAGCATAACAATTTTGGCACTAGGCTTTCTTTTTCTTTCTTTACTCTTAACTTTTGCATAGCCGATGAGGTTTAACCGAGGTGTGGTTGCTGCTACACTTATCTATATTGTTAAAAATTCGGGATTTTACTGGTGTTGCACTGCCTCCGGAGGCAGTGCCTCCAGTATCGTTCCCACCATCTTTGTATTTACAAATGTCCCATATGTGTCTGTTCCAGACCGAGAGGACGTAAAAGTTAAACACCATTTTTCATCATTCTTCCTTTTTATTTAATAGGGCGGGGACACATTAGACACGGAAAACCATAAATAGGAAAGAGAAAGAAGGGTTAACAAATATACGGATTATAGGGGAAATATGGACACGTGCGCTATTTTCTTTTCTTCCTTCTTTCTCTTGCTTATTTACGGATTGCGCATCGGGATGTCCGCGCCTACTGTGTACGCGGCCTTAGCCTTGTGTCCTTCATTTGGATATCAATCAATCAACTGTTCTTCTTCTTCGATCGCTCAGACAGTTTCCTGTCAATTATGAGCGCAGATGCGGCATGCTGCCGTTATGCGCCTAACTAAGAATATAGCTAGAAGGCCCAGCAAGTCCGACTTCGGCTGGAGGAGGAAATGTTTTGGAAAAGTGTTTCGTGCAAAAAAAAAGGCAGGAGAATGTTCCAGAAAGATAGTAGATGACAGCAAGCAAAGTCAAAGTCAAAGAGAGTGACAGATGAGAGGAAGTTACGAGCACAGAACTTCCATTGAAGGTCCCTGAGATAAGCGCGAGAACTATTTATACAGAGAAAGGTGACTCGCCTCGCCCAACGAGATGATCCTCCTACCGGGGTGCAATCATAGTTGTTATAAATCGATAGTCGTCTACGAAGAACACTTGCGAGTCGAAAATCACGTTATACATTCAGACCCTCTCCCTGGATGCTGCCGCACAACGTACTTAGCGCTACGGCGTATCCTGATGATCAATCAGTCGCGCATGACTGTTCGCATCGTAGATCGTACAGCGGCAATAAATCTGATATAGTGGCTTGCTGCTCTCGAACACAGTCAGAGTCAGTTCATTTACTTACAGTATTGACAGTTTTGTGCACCGTTCTTGATCTCACTAATACCCGACCATCGTGACGCAGGACGCAGACCAGCTCACCTCCCAGCTCTTCGCGCTTCATTCATACACTTCCTTTCTTTCTAGGCTTTTTTTTCTTGATACTTTTTATGTATTTGTTAGAAGCTATGGTGTGGAGACGGATTACAGGACATAGTTAGTTACGGCTATCTTGTGTAGAGGCATATGATAACTGTGTGCTAAAAAGATCACCCCCATCCTTATTTACACAAACCCCCCGCATAATAACTAGTGCATGTGAGCATCGCAAGCGAGTTTCTTTGCATGTAGCGCTTGGTGTTCTAGCTTGAAGTAGGTCCGGATGGTACTAACAGCAGGCCTGAGGCCATGAGCATGACATGTAGGACCGCATCGTGAGAAGGGTAGTAGCGAAGCCCCAGTAATGCACGTGCAGGGTATTCACATGTCGCACACTCTTAATGTACTAGGCATCAAGATTTCTTCAAGAAGAAGCCACCCACCATGGATGCATTTAATGGATGGTTTTGCTACAGTAATTGAATCAGTCGTTACAGATCTAGTGTCTGTTGAAGATAACGTGACTATGATCTCTCAGACGAAGGGGGGCCTTATTGCACCCGCCCCCGAAAATCTACTAGCGTGCTTTGCACGCTCGTTATTCCACTCGGTGTATAACTTAAGCTGAACGAGTAGCATCTTGCATTTTGACCAGGTCTGCACTGCGAAGGTACCTAATGCCCCAACATTGCACAACTACCGACACACGAGCAGTCCTCTTATCAAATGAGCATAGCCATATGGCCACAACTCTTGGAGATGACTGTGTGGAGTCTACAGTCTACCCATGTGACAAAGAAGAACCAATCTCACTATAAACAATTCTCGTCCATCCCACCAGATAATAGCATCTGCGGAATTAAGCGACTGGTCGTCGTGCCTATCTCACTGGCGTCACTTGTAATGTATGTTCGGAAACGTGACAGCTTAGTAGAGGTGACAAACTAACATGAAAGACCGATGCATTTTGAGCACAGTGACGGCTGTGGTTAGTTGGACTCTTTATATGGGTGTGACTAAGTGTCGCAGTAGCGACATGTTGTGACATGCAGCCTTATGGAAATTCGAGCTAGATGCCCCTGAGTAACTCCCTTGGACTAAGCTGAAAAAAATAAAAAAAATGACTTAGAATCTGCCTAGATATGGAAGGCAGTGAATGCGAAAGCAAGATTAATTAAACACCTGACAGAATGATTGTTGAGTTCCTTCCAGTTACTCCTCCTTTTAGGATAAGTGGATTAAAGGAGGTATGGAAGGGGTCGGGGGAGAACGTGGGAAGGGACTAGGGGGCAGGGAAAATGTGAGATAGGGGAAGGGTGGTCAGAGTGCGTAAACACTGGGGTGGGACGGTTGTATTTACTTACAAGCACGAGTGCTCGATATCAGTCGCCGAAAGTGGGATAGGTAGCGCGCTCCTACTAGTGGCTATCACTAGGACTAGCGCTGCAGTTAATTCACGTCGTTGTAGGTCGAGATGCAGAGGATTGATAGAGGTAATGATCTGAGATGGAGATGATGAGAACTTTGATCAAGGATGAACGATGATGCGAAGGCTTCAGAGAGAGAGAGAGAGGAGCTAGTGCTCCGCGTGTGTAGTGTGTGTCAGTGTGCCTAGTGCCATGGTGAGCGAGTGTGCTGTGACAGATTATCTGTCAGGCTGTCGTAGTGAACGCAATAGAAGTAGAGCGATGAGTACCGTACGCACGCAGGTATGGGCGAGAGAGACTGAGAGTGAGAGCTGATTTTGAGTGAGAGCAGAGAGCCAGATCCGAGAGTCTCTGTGAGAGAGAGAGATTTGAGCCGTATGTGTGTGTGATGAGTGTGTAGTAGAGAGATCCCCTCGATGACCGAGGACTGAGGAGGATGAGAGTGCAGCACTTTGTAGAACTTTCTATAGCACTGTGATTGTGCAGTCGATAGGCCAGTTGAATTCTGCCATTCGTAAGGATTTCCAGTGAGACGAGAGGAGCAGATCCAGATGAGAGGGAGAGACGAGAGAGAGTGTGTGAGATCAGATGAGTGTTTGTGTGTGGCGTAGGTTAGCAGACGAGAGACCCGACGAGCAGCCACCGTTTTTTTTTTTCTGTGAATGTGTAGTGTGGTGTGTGGGAGGAGAAAGTAAGAAGCATGAAGCGCACCTCAAGCTAACGATGTGAAAAAGCGATCGATGAGAGAGTCAGACTCCAGGTTCAGACTGCTGTAAGCATGCTTGAGTAAAGATGAGTCTGATCGTATGCACGACCTTGAGAGAATCTTTCGTGTGTGTTAGAGAGAGATTAGAGATGAAGAGCGGTGTTGGGGTGTGCATCGTTGCAGCAATGTGTGTTGTTGTAGAGAGAGAGTAGAGCAGAGAGAGAGAGAGCGAGTGTGGGTAAATGTACGTGTGACTGGTGAGTGTAAGAGTATGCGTTTAGTGGCCCCCCATGCTTACGAGAGACGAAGAGGTAGAGTAGTCAAGACGAGATGACGATGCTGAGAGCCTCTGCTCCTTCTTTGAAGGCGTGAGACGTTTTGAGTAGTACCCGAGCACGAAGGTTACATTCTGGGGACGCTAATTGTATTGTAGCAGTCTCCCCGTGCTAGAGACCGTACACCGATCGAGACGCAGCGATCGGGCAGAGGCGTGCCTCCGATGAGACGGTCGTGCTATGTTCGTCCGTTCGAGATTGACTGCAGAATAGAGACTGTATTCGTGACGTAGAGAGATCACCGATAGCAAATATTAGCGACAGAGAGAGAGATGATAGTGTGCTTAGTGTTTGACCTGTCGTGCTAGTGAGTGAGATGCAGAGCATGAGATCGCAGAGAACTGAGAATGGTATTTCATCTTTTTCATACACGTGGGACAAGCCCGCTGTGTCATGTAGGCCCTTTGTGTCACAGGCCCGATATGTTCACGTCAAACTTATGTCGAGTCGTATATCACAACAATTTGGCCATATAGTTTGCGAAGCATGCAAGCATCCACTGATGAGATTAGTTTTAAACACTGGGTAAAGCCCGCTGTTGTCCTAGGCCCTCTGTGCTCAGCTGTAGGCCCGATAATGTAGAGATCGACCGACTGCATGGATCCGCGTGGAGATGAGCCGTCAAGGAGTGTGTGCCTGGTGCGTCCGTGGAGACTGATATATGAGATGTATCGATGCAGTGTAAGGGTGATGGTGAAATAGAGAGCGAGAGAGGAGAGGAGGATGTGTCTCCCTGTGTCCACCCCCCCCCGCTGTGTCTGTTACAGCCGAACATATCATCCGACATTTCGCAGTAGCCTCGCACTGCATGCCTGCGCGAAGGGTACCCTTTTTTTTTTTTTCTAAGTGCAACTCTTGCAAGTCCGCTCGTCCTTGGCATGCAATTGTTTAATATATTTCGGAGTCTTTAAGTGTCTATCAACAATAAAAGATTTTGTTCTGCGTATGCCCTTATGGTCCTTTTTTCATAATCTGGTTTACATCTGTGTATAGCCGAGGAAGTCGCACGAAGCCAGCAAGGGGCGCTTCTCCACAAGTTATGAATATCAGTCTATAGAGCACTGCGCCACTGCCCCATACGTATTCATATAATAACAGTCAGATTTATGAAATTGATATGTTGCAGTGACATGAAAAACTAAAACAAGAAAAACATGTATTATAATGACATGGTTAAGTGTTTTTGTGCATATAGCAAATGTGGAACATTTCTTAGAAGAGAATAGAAAAACCCTCAGACATGGATCAGAGATATTCACAACCAGATGCCCAATGCAGGCTATGTGACCTTTTTTCTTTTCTACGTATGAATTAGTTGTGTTTAGATTTTTTTTTTATTTATCTGTTTGCATACTTGTTCTTTTCAGCTTCAAACTTTACCCGACTATGCAATTCATGATCTCTGTCGCATGAGTGCTAGCGGAGTATTTGGAAAGGAGTAGAAATCTACTTTGTTTCAACCCTGTCCCATAGTGGTAGTGCGTAGCCCTGATAGAGAGAGAATCTAAGAAAGCACGAGTAGGTAGCTGTATGTCGAGAGGATGGATGAGAGAGAGAAGAGAGATGAGAGAGAGAGAGAGAAGAATGTAAGTGTGATGATGATGTGGTGTGGTGTGATGCGCAGAAGGAGGAATGAGCATACGAGAAATGAGTGTAGAGACGATGGAGAGAGAAGAGAGAGAGGGAGAGTTGTGTGCAGTGTGTCCAATGCAAAATGGTCTGAATGCGTTTTTTTGTTGTGTCGTCGCTGTGTGTGTGTTAGACTGCCATCCTGCTAGGAGGTGCGACGAGAATTTTGTCAGAGATGATGAGAGGATGTGAGAGGAAGGCTAACTTTTTTTGAAATGAATGTAATGTCGTGGCTGTTCAGTACAATATTTTTTTGTTTCTGTGGTGAGGCAGAGATACGCTAGAATTGGCGGGCCCCCATATCGAGCACCCAGAGAAGTCGATGCTGTAAGTGCATGATACGACGAGAGTAAGAGAGCATAGGAGCGTTCTTAGCTACTTCTGCTGTGTGTGTGCAGAGAGAGATCGAGATGTGTGCGGATTCTCCAGAGCCAATGGAGCGAGCAGAAGTCGAGAAGTAGAGAGAGAGAAGGTAGCACGTGTAACGTAGTGTGGTGTGTTAATAGCCGCCAATTCGTGTCGACATTTTCGACTCGAGATGACAGACGAGGCGGAACTCGTCAACACGTAAGCGTGATTTCGTCGTAGTGTGGTCGTTTCTATAGTGTGTGGAGAAGAGAGAGAGGGATGAGTAGTACTAGAGAGCAGAGAAGCATCATCGAGAGATTCGACTTTTGTTAATCGGAGACTGAGACGAGAGAGAGAGAGAGAGAAGAGTGCTGGTGTATGTGTGTGGAGGATAGAGAGAGAGAGAGTGTGTGTGTGTGTGTGTGGCTGTCGTGAGAGAGAGAAGAGACGAAGGTGTCAGTGTGTGTGTGACGAGAGAGAGAGAGAGAGTGTATGGGTGTCGTGTTTGTGAAGCTATGAGAGATAGCAAGCAGACAGTGCTGTTGTTGTGTAGATGAGAGAAGATGCAGAGTACGAGAGTATTTAAACTGATATGCTCGTGTGTGTGCGTGTGTGGAGACTGCATGCTCTCTCGTACCTGACGAGACGTTAACTGCGATATGCAGCACTGACGAGTGTGCTTCTCTGTTTCTCTCTGTTTGTTCTCTCTATCTCTCTCTGCTGATGACTAGTAACGAGTAGGACTCCGAGCAGTACGTCTCTCGAGTTCAGCTATCTACTCTAGCTACTCTCATTCTACGACGTCGTCGTACTGACTCTGACTGCATCTGATGCATCGAAGCTACGACTCTGCAATGCATCTGACTGACGTACTCTGAAGAGACTATCATCCATCGTCTCTCTAGAGTGTGTGTGCAGATGACTGACTGACTCTGAGCCCTAGAGACTCTCTGAGGAGGGCTCTCTCTCTGACTCTCTCTCTCTCTCGTGCGTCTTCTCGACTCTCGATGACTGGCATCTCTGAGAGCCTGTGTACGTCTGCTCGTCTCTATCTCCCCTCCTCTCGTTGCGTCTGCTTGGCTCGTCTCCTCGTACCTCCGTAAGTACTTCTCTCTGCTACTGACCTGACTGCGAGATGCTGTGCTGCTGTCTCGTCTCGTGTTGACGTCATGACTCTGTCTCATGTACGTCATGAGACTCTCGTCTCTCTAGCCTCTCTACCTGACTCATCTCGTCTACGTAGACTGTGTGCTGTGTGCTCCGTCGATCGTGCTCATCTCTCTGCAGTCATTCCATGCCACGTAGCAAGCGACGAGCAGACTGCTGTTGTGTACGTGATGTGTGAGTGTATAAGCAATCTGTGTGTGAGAGGAAAGTATGAGTGATGCAATGCGCAGGAGTTGTAGAGTTTGATTGAGTGAGAGATGAGATGATGAATGATCGATGTATCAAGGATAGAGAGAGAGATGTAGAGTTGGAGAGAAGTAAGACCGCGTAGATGCCATAGAGAATTGAACGATGACCTGAGAGCAGATAAAGTGTAAATTTGGCGACGGTGCATGAGAGTATGCTGAGTTGCGCCGTCCGCGCGTGCGATACGTCTACTGAAACATGGTATCATCGGATCAGTCTGTTCCTATCCAAGGCCCATCCCAACCAATCTACAAGTACTTCTAGGCAATGATGCCTCTACTTCTCGCTAATCGGTCTCCTTGAATCTCTCGATCTGCATCGTCTCGCTAGCGCGTCATCAGCAGTACCTGATCTAGAAGACAGACGCTGCATCCTTCTCTCGTTCTGCTCGACTCTCTCTTCTCACAGTGAGCTCTGTCTGATCTGTGCGTGTAATGAGTGCGATGCGAGCACGCGTGCGAAGAGAGGAGGAGAGAGTGTGAGGAGAGTGAGAGGGTGTCACGTGGCTGCGTAGGCATAGAGATGGAGGAGATGGAGCGGATGTAGTAAAGAATGAAAGGTAGATTGGGGAGATAGTACGCAGAGGTAGTACAGATCATAGCAGACACAGAGTAAAGAGACCAGACAGAGGCAGGAGGGAGCAGAGTGACATGAGAATGAGGAAAGCAGTAGAGAAGAGTGAGAGTGCTGTGTGTAGGGGACTTAACTAAGCGACTGAAATGATTATATGAAGGATGAGAGGACTGATATGGAGCCTAGCTAAAAACTCTCACAGGTCCCA
>CM065707.1:7594118-7599118 GCA_017654935.2 Phymorhynchus buccinoides
AATCGGGACTCTACTGGTGTTGCACTGCCTCTGGGCATTGCCTCCAGTATTGTTCCCACCATCTTTGTATTTACAAATGTCCCATATGTGTCTATGACCGAGAGGACGTAAAACACCATTTTTCATTCATTAGTTATATGATAAGGATTGAAAGCCCCTGTCTTTGCCAGCTCCGCACTGTCCGGGAGAACATCACTTGTGCATGTGTGTGCTCACAATACACCAGAAATTAAAATTAAAAACCGGAGTCCAAGTGCTTTTTTGGTGGGTGTTTATTTCTTCCACATTTTCGTAGACTTTGCTACCCGCTTCGCCAGGGGATGATTACTGCAACGTATAGTTATATGTCTGCAGTACAACAGTATGTAACATACAGAAATGTCATTCCATGTCAAATCGTATGCAGTAGTTAGACAGAATTAATAGAGTTGAGAACCGGTTCAAAAATCGGAACCGGTTTTAAACCGGTTTTCCCTCTTCGATCCGGTTTTACCGAACCGGTTTTTAAAAAAACAACAGTACTCGCATCACTAGTTTGACCTATGCAAACACATAATCATTTATTTGTCAGAATATTCACACATACGCACGCACGCGCACACATACACAATAAAGAAACTTGTGATTTACGACACACACACACACACTCAATTCAACACTCAGTCAGAGTCAAAGTCATGCACCAGCACAAACTAGAATCAGCTACTCTTGGTTTACAAACACCCAATCTGCGCTGAGAATCAGTGTTGTTCTTCGAAAAGAATGCGTTATTCTAAGAAAAACTTACTTTCAGTTTGCAGTGAAAAAACCGGTTCACAGCAACTCGAACTGGTTTTTCGAACCGTGCAAGTTTAGCACCGGTTTTTCGGTTCAAACCGGTTTTTTCCCCCACCTCTAAGAATGAATGAACAGTTGTGTTGAGCGTCTTCTCGGTCCAAATGGACACATCTGAGACATTTCTGTTGGTAAAGTTAAGATATCCTTTAGACAAGTCAGCACGGGTAATAGTATGTCATTTTTTTTATAGGCTAAACAGCCAATGGTTTAGGGGGTTTAGTCTAATTTACATAGGCCTACTACTACTACACGTGTTGACTGTCTAAAAGACGCACTCATCATTACACGCCCCTCTTGCTACGAGAAGTCGTGGTCGTAGTGTTCAATGTTTTCTGTTGTTTATTTATTTATTTATTTATTTATTTGTGCATTCATGAATGCACGACGAAGAAGAAGAACAAATGGTGTTTTACGTCCTCTCGGTCTGGAACTGACACATATGGGACATTTGTAGATACAAAGATGGTGGGAACAATACTGGAGGCGATGCCCGGATGCAGTGCAACTCCAGTAAAGTCCCGATTTTTTGACAATACAGATAGGTGTAGCGGTAACCACGCCTCGGTTAAACCTCATTGGCTATGGTACCGCCACAATGGATATTATCACAGTCATGATTACACGACCCTCTTGCTACGAGAAGTCGTGGTCGTAGTGTTCAATGTTTTCTGTTATTTATTCATTTATTTATTTATTTGTGCATCATTACGCGACCCTCTTGTTACGATAAGTCGTGATCGTAGTGTTCAATGTTTTCTGTTGTTTATTTATGTATTTGTTATTTATTTATTTATTTATGTGTGTGTTTATTTATTTGTTTGTGTATTTATTTATGTATGTGTTTATTTGTTTGTGTATTTATTTATTTATTTAGAATGAAAATGATGTTTTACGTCCTCTCGGTCTGGAACAAACACATATGGGACATTTGTAGATACAAAGATGGTGGGAACACTACTGGAGGCAATGCCCGGAGGCAGTGCAACTCCAGTAAAGTCCCGATTTTTTGACAATACAGATAGGTGTAGCGGTAACCACACCTCGGTTAAACCTCATCGTCTATGGTACCGCTACATACGTACTAACTGTACATACAGTTGCTTTTTAAAGTATTTATTTATCTATTTGTGTGTTTATTTCTCTATTTATTTATTTATATATTCATTTATATTTGCAGTGCGTGCAGACCTGGTGGACAGTCCCGCCCAGTACACGTCAGAGCATCATTACGTCACACTGGACGCGGCGTTTAACGCGTCACACTACGCCCGGGCACTGCCCCCCGTGCCCGAAGATTGCCCCACGCCCATGGGCGTCAAAGGTAACGACAATACGGGAGAAGGGAAAGTTAGAGAGAGAGAGTGAAAAAAAGAGGAAGAGAGATGGGGTGGTGTATGTGTGTGTGTGAGTGTGGATACATAGTCTCTTAAACAAACGGGCAGATACAAACAATATTGACGGCGACTGTCTTGATATCTGTCATGATGATGATGATGACGCGGCACAATGATGACAACGATGACAGGAAAGGGAGGCGACGATGACATCGACGACGACGATAATGATGACGATGCCGACGACGACGATGATGATGACAACGACGACGACAATGATAATGATTACGATGATGATGATGATGACGAAGAAGACGATGGTGATGATGACAACAACGACGACGATGATGACAACGACGACGATAATGATGATGACAACGACGACGACGACGACGACGACGATGATGATGTGATAATGACGAAGACGACGATGATGATGATGGCAACAACAACGACGACGATGACAATGACAATGGTGACGACGACGCCGACGATAATGATGATGACGATGATGACGACGACGATAATGATGACGATGACGGCGAAGACGACGACGATGATGACAACAACGACGATGACGATGATGACAACAACGACGACGACGATGATGATGACAACGACAACGACGATGATGATGATGATGACGACGATGATGATGATGATGACAACAACGACGACGACGACGACGATAATAATGATGATCATAGTGATGATTATGATGATGATGGTAATGATAATAGCTACGACAGCGATGACGATAACGATGATGATTTTTACTCTATTTTGTGTGTGTGTGTGTGTGTGTGTGTGTGTGTGTGTGTGTGTGTGTGTGTGTGTGTGTCTCCACTAAAGGTCCGAAAGAGCTTCCTGACGTGGACGTTCTGCTGAGGAAGTTCTTCACCAGGACCAAGTTCCTCCCGGACCCCATGGGATCCAGCGTGCTGTTCACCTACTTCGCCCAGCACTTTACGCACATGTTCTTCAAGACAGACTTCTCCAAGGGACCTGGGTTCCAGTGGGGGGACACGGGGTGAGTGTGTGAGGGTGAGGGAGGGAGAGAGAGAGAGAGAGAGAGGGAGAGAGAGAGGGAGAGAGAGAGAGAGAGGGGGGGGGGGGGGGAGAGAGAGGGGGAGAGAGAGAGGGGGGAGAGATAGAGGGAGAGGGAGAGATGGGGAGAGAGAGAGAGGGGGAGAGAGAGGAGAGAGAGAGAGAGAGAGTGGGGGAGAGGGATAGAGGGAGAGAGAGAGGGGGAGAGAGAGAGAGAGAGAGGGGGAGAGAAAGGGAAGAGAGAGAGAGTGGGAGAGAGAGGGAGAGAAAGTAGCGTGCTGTTCACGTACTTCGCCCAGCACTTCACACACATGTTCTTCAAAACAGACTTCACCAGTGGGGGGGGGGGGGGGGGGGGGGGGGGGGGGTGGGGGGGGGCACGGGGTATGTGAGAGAGGGGGGGGGAGGGGTAAAATGAGAAGGGAGGGAGGAGAGAGAAAGAGAGGAGAGAGAATGTAGGTATGTTTAGCGTTTCTGTCTATTGAGGTCACTCATCTCTTGGCCTCTGCTGACTTTATATTAATCCTGATCGCTTCTCGGCCTTTTGGCTAAGACAGTGATTCAGGAACATAAATTTTTGTTTATACCATGGTTGGTTTGTTCAGCCCGTCGTACATGGCGAAAGCCGATACGCGACGTTAAGCTGAACTTCCATCGGAGAGAGAGAGAGAGAGAGAGAGAGAGAGAGAGAGAGAGAGAGAGAGAGAGAGAGAGAATGTAGGTATGTTTAGCGTTTCTGTCTATTGAGGTCACTCATCTCTTAGCCTCTGCTGACGATAGGTCAATTGGACCCGAAAATGCTGTCCGCACAGCTGGTTGATCTAGCGTTTTGACGCTCTAGTTTAACGTTTTGTTTGTTTGTTTTTTGCTTTGCTCCTCACAGCTAGACATGACAAATGTGTACGGAAAGGACAAGGCGGCGGAACACAAGCTGCGCAGCTTCTCTGGAGGCAAATTCAGAATGAAGGTAGGGGTCATTATTTTTTTTCTCAGGATAATAATAATGATTATGATTTACCGTGAATCTCGCTTCTACCTGAAATCGGAATGTGTCGGCTATGCGCAGCGGGGAGACCAGCGAAAACTGAAAACCGGACACATACGTACCTTAATACCCAGTATGGCCATATGGCCTGGGAACGCAGAAGAAGATGAAGAACATTGTTTATAGTCCCGTCAACAGCAATGGTTTTCTCAGGACTGTCACCACGGTAAACATCGAGCACGTTTCTCTGCGGATTTTAAGCTTTTTGTGAGGGCCTGCCTATAAGTGCCAATTCGTCCAGCCAAACAATCTAAAAATGATTTTAACCCTTTCACCGTCAATGTCGCATTTATGCACCACAAAGGTTTAACACCCATGTCACTAAAAGGCATCAAACCAGGGCCTGTTATCCGAAGACCCTATATTCTTAATTTTGGAAGGTAGGGGAAGACGGGGTAAAAAGCGCATGGGCGGGTAAGAAGCCCACCCCAATTATCTCATGAAATAAAGAAAATTTCAGTCAAATTTGCCCATGAGACGAATGCTAGACATTAACGCTCGTCTCATGGGCAAAATGAGACTGAAATTTGCTTCATTTCATGAGATAATTGGGGTGGGCTTCTTACCCGCCCATGCGCTTTTTACCCCGTCTTCCCCTAAGGATAGGCCTAATGTTATGCATGTCACAGAGGAATTCCCAATATTGCAGATACTTTCTTTTTTCTCTAACCAGTTAAGTACTCTTTTGCTGGAAAAAGGCTGGCGGCGAAGGGGTTAAGCAAGAAGTGAAAGTCTGT
>CM065707.1:7604118-7656618 GCA_017654935.2 Phymorhynchus buccinoides
TAAGTAAGAAATAGTTCGGCCCAGCATGTGCCGACTGTCGGCTGGAGGAAATGTTTACGAAAGTGTTTCTTTGAAAATAGGGCAGGAGAATCATGGGACCGGTAACTGACTGAGGCAGAAAGATATAGTAGAGGACAGCAAGCCGAAAGGGAAAAGGCAGAGTCAAAGAGAGTGACAGATTAGAGGAAGTTACAAGCACAGAACTTCCAGAAGGTGGCGGGACTATTTATGCAAGAGACCCCCCGGTATCCCCATGGGGGTATCCATTTAAAAACATTCTAATGTTGCTGTTTTTTACGAAAGATCGTCTGATTTGCTAATGTCCATCCGGCTATATCGCCTGTCTGTATGGCCGATGTTTTGTCTGTCTGTTTGTCTGTCTCTCTCTCTCTGATTCTCTTTTTCTTTCTCTCTCTAACTTTCCCTTCTCCCTTTCCCTTCCATTTCCTCTCCTCCCCCCCCCCCCCCCCCTCTTTTCTCTCCTATGTACACGCACACACAGGTACGCGCCACACGCATATTATACACATATACATACATGATTATATAAGCTAGTCTGCGTCTCTCTCTCTCTCTCTCTCTCTCTCTCTCTCTCTCTCTCTTCCTTTTCCATTTCAACTTTTTTATTTGTATTTTGTTCAGAGGGCTGGATGTAAAAAAGCATGTTATTGCTTATTCTATTACCCTCTATAAATAAAATTCATTCAATTCAATTCTCTCTCTCTCTCTCTCTCTCTCTCTCTCTCTCTCTCTCTCTCTCTCTCTCTCTCTCTCTCTCTCTCTCTCTCTCTCTCTCTCTCTCTCTCTCTCTCTCTCTCTCTCAGTGTTAGTTACGTGCTGCATGCTTAGAACCAAGGACAGAATGGAAGACTAGGCCAAGCCTAAATTCTTATCCTTGTAAAATAAAGCATCTGAAGTCATGAAGTTTCTCTCTCTCTCTCTCTCTCTCTCTCTCTCTCTCTCTCTCTCTCTGTGCCTACAAAAGCCTTTTTTTTTTTGCTTTAGTCTCGTGACAATCACTGGCCATCGATTTCATACACTTAATCTTGCCCCCCTCCCCCCGTCTCTCTCTCTCTCTCTCTCTCTCTCTCTCTCTCTCTCTCTCTCTCTCTCTCTTTCTCGTTCAGTAGTAAAGTGGGGTTTTCCCTCTCAATTGATCATTGATATAAAACGCTTAATCAATTCTAATCCAACATAGAGATTTGACATCTTGGCGACACGGGTGGATCGAGAGAGAGACAGACTTAGGGGATTTAGAATGTATGGCGTAGAATTTACCTATGTACCCCCCCCCCCCCCCCCCCCCCCCCCCCCCCCACCCCCCCCCCCCCTCAGCTCTAACACCCCCACCCCCCAACTTCTTACTATTTTCATTTAATTTATCTTTTTCAACCTTCTTCTTCTTCTGCGTTCCTGGGCCATAAGGCCACAATGGGTCCGGGTACGTATAATTATGTGTACATTTTCCAGTTTTCACTGGTGTCCCCGCTGCGTACAACCGACGCATTCCGATTTCAGAGGAGCTCAATTAATTGGAAGATTGTTTTTGACAAAAAGCAGGAGAATGGGCCAATAAGCCCGAAAGATAGTAGATGATAGAAAGCAAAGGGAAAAGGTAGATTCAAAGAGAGTGGCAGATTAGAGGACGCTACAAGCACAGAACTTCCAGAAGATGGGGGAACTATTTGTAGGAAAGACCCCTCCACCACCACCACCACCACGGGGAGAGGCTCGTGGAGGTGGCGGGGTCGTCCAGCTCCCCGTATGGAGGCATGAGGCATCCACCCACTGCCCCATGTGATACGATTCTCATTGTTTTCTGACGAAGAAAAAAAATAATATCTGTTTAACGTCCTACCGGGTCTGAAACAGACACATGTGGGTCATTAGTAGAGTATAAAGATGGTGGGAACGATCCTGGAGGCAATGTCCGGAGGCAGTGCAACACCAGGAAAATCCCGATTTTTTTTTTAGCAATACAGATATTATTGCAGTTTTCTGACATTTTCCGTTCTCCTTTTATTCTGTTAAATAGGAGAGAGGGAGGGGGGAGAGGAAGACAGAGAGAGAGAGAGAGAGACACAGAGAGAGAGAGAGAGAGAGAGAGAGAGAGAGAGAGAGAGAGAGAGAGAGAGAGAGAGACAGTTATAGGATTCTCAGTTTTCTTCGGGATGATGACGAGATTAGCGTCCAATCGGTCAGAGACCCTTATGGACGGTATTGTTTTCTGACAATTTTCCTTTAGCGAAAATGGTGTTTTACGTCCTCTCGGTGATAGACACATATGGGACAGTTGTAAATACAAAGATGGTGGGAACAATGCTGGCCGCAATGCCCGGAAGCAGTGCAACACCAGTAAAGTCCCGAGTTTTTAACAATATAGATAGGTGTAGCGGTAACCACGCCTCGGTTAAACCTCATCGGCTATGGTACCGCCACATTAAATATTGAAAAAAAAGTTGGCCCTTCTTTGTAAGTATTAAAATTAACTCCTTTTAAGACCCCTCCCTTATAAGACCTGATTTTGGATGATTTTTAAAGGTCTTATAAGGGAGGTTCCATTGTATTATTGTAGTTTTCTGACATTTTCCCTTTCCTTTATATTCTGTTAAATAGGAGAGACCATCAACATCGTGATTCGGGACTACGTCCAGCACCTGAGCGGCTACAACTACCAGCTGATCTTCGAACCCGAGATCCTGTTCGGCGAGCCGTTCCAGTACCAGAACCGCATCACCGCCGAGTTCAACCACCTGTACCACTGGCACCCCCTCATGCCCACCACCTTCGTGGTCAACGGCACGGAGTATGAAATGAAGGACTACATGTTCCACTCCGAGATCGTCTTCAAGCACGGCTTCAACGCCATGGTGGATTCCATGTCTAGGCAGCGAGCCGGACTGGTGAGTATTTTGTGCATACTGTTTTGTATTGTACAGTGGAACGTCCCTTTTAAGACCTCCCATTATGACTCCCTCCCATATGCGACCTACTTCTCTGAGACATTTCCCTTCTTTGTAAGTATTAAAATTACCTCCCTTAGAAGACCCCTCCTATGGAAGACCTAATTTGGGATGATTTTTGAAGGTCTTATAAGGGAGTTTCCACTGTAGTGCTATTGCATTGTATTATGGTGGGTGTGGTGACTATGTTATGGAATATGAGATGAAGGATTCAATGAGAGACTTAGTGCGATTTTTCTCACACCAGAGGGCATGACGCTCGTGTGGGGCTAATCCTCTCTATATTATTAGTTGGGGATAAAGAAAGAGAGAGAGACAGTGAGTGGTCCTACCATCACTCTCTCTCTCTCTCTCTCACTACGCCCAAGTAAGAAAATCGCGTGATAAGCCCCTAGTGCATTGACTGCCCTCTGGCGTGAAAAATATCGCCATAAGTTGACCATTACATTGTTCCACTCTGAGATCGTCTTCAACACCATGGTGGATTCCATGTTTAGGCAGCGAGCCGGACTGGTCAGTATTTTGTGTGTGTTGTTTTGTATTGTATTGTATTGTGGTGGAGGGAGTCTTATAACGGGGAGGGGTGGGGGGGTCTTATATAAAGGAGGTTCCAATGTAGGAGTAAAGTGCCTTTCCCAAGGACACACACCACTGTACGTGATCCGAGCGGGATTCGAACCCGCACACTCGCAAACCTGACAGATCACGAGCCAGCGACTGCATGTTAACCAACTGAGCCACAGCGCACAGAAAGGACAGACTGGCACACCGAAGAAACGTTTAATGGGTTTCAAGTTTGTGATGTTTCAAATTCAACAGGTATACGGTTCGCTCGTAGATCTTCGAAGAATGGATTTTAAATTTTTATTTTTTATTTTTTAGATGTCTCATCATTCATAACCATGGCCCATGCAGCCACACTCGCACATTCTGCATCAGAGACAACTTTTTAGCCATCCGTGAAGGGAACGCTTGTTAATGGTTTCAGAGCAGTCTGTTTGTTCCTGACTATGTGTCTGTATAATTATGTTAACACAATAACCAGGCATCAGAATAGTCTGAAGTCCAATCCCCTGAAAACCGCGATACAAAGGCCATTAGGCCCAGTAGACTAAACAAGGACAACACTGAAATGAGTTCCCAATCTGACCAAATTGGCTTATGCCCCACATGGCTGAAAGGCCAAAGAGGGCGTAAAACATTATTTCTTCCAAATTGGCTTAATATGGTGATTGATTTTTTTTGAATTTTTATTTTTTTGTAGGTCAGTTGGATTTCCCCCCCCCTATGCGACCGCCTCATGAAAAGCAACGCGAGGCAAAGCCTCCCCAATCCTGGGTAGTCCATAGAGTATCGTAGGGAATGAACACTTGAGCCTATAGGCTAATGTACATTTTTTTTTCATGCATTATTTGCTGACCTACTCTCTCTCTCTCTCTCGCTTAATATGCTATTTAATGCTATTTAACAGAAAGGATAGCACTGGATGATAAAAAGGCAAAACCTCTGACAAGACTGAAGCCAATCGTCTGTCAGAAACTCTTAACCCTCTGAAATTAGCAGATCCTCTGACAGTTCTGATACCTGAATAACGTTTGAACGGAGGGACCTATAGGAGGCTCAAATTGTGCGTGCGGATAGGTATTTAGGATATCTAGGCCAAGTTCGAAAATGAAGGTCATTGGTCAAACTACAAAGGTCAAGATCACTGAAGCCCAAAAATGCTGCCGCGCGAGATCCTCGCTGGCGCAGGGGTACTGTAAAGTGCGGGTGTAGACTAGTTTGATCGGACTTTAGTTTCAGAGGTGTTCGTCCGTTTGTTCCTACAAGGTCGCTGGATCCGAAAATAGGCCTACTGTCGCGCGGCTGGTGGATCTACCGATTTCACGCTCTATACTATTATTTTAATTTTTGTTTTGTTGTTTTTCACGCTCTAGGTCAAGATGTGCCACCCCCCCCCCCCTACCTATCTCGGTTAATTGTATTTTTCCGTTATTGCCTTTCTGACCATACATAAAGCTGTATTTTAGGAACATTTTTAGCTAATAACCTTTTTGGAATACTAACCCTAACCCTAGCCCCCACCGTATAAGACGGAAAAACGCAACGAACCACAACTGTGACAAATCGCGGTGTACTGCAGTACATAGTGGGGGGTAGGGTTAGGTTTAGGGTTAGGGTTAGGGTTAGTATTCCAAAAAGGTAATTAGCTAAAAATGTTCCTAAAATACAGCTTTATGTATGGTAAGAAAGGCAAAAACGGAAAAATACAATTAACCGAGAAATGCATGGGGGGTGGCACATCTTTACCTTTACCTTAAATTAAAACAAGCGCGAAATCGCAATAGTTTGTGGCACGCAGTCTATTTTTACCACTCCAATCATGAGTCACCTCCCCTGGCTTTTCAATAATTTTAATCTGTAAACCAGAATGTTATCTCTGCACCATTTCGTAACTTTTTATATCTTTTGGAAAACATTTAAAACTATGTATCCTACTTATACTCATCAAAAGAAGCACCGTCGTGTCTGTTGTAGTCGTCTGTATTACGTATGTTTATTATTTTGTACGCTTTTAAAATACATCATTTTAAAGAGCGGCCTCAATTTGAAGTGTAGCCTCGATTTGAAGTGCGACAATTTTGGACCGACAGACCAACAAAGTGAGTTATAGGTTTGTGGCTTGAGCCACAAACAAAAACAACCAACAAACCTGTTCTGTTCAGATGTCTCATCATAACCACGGACCTGCCACGTTGCACGTGCTACGAGACTCCATCCTGCACCAGAGGCAGCTTCGCTTCCAGTCCCTCAACAACTACCGCCAGCGATTCAACCTGCCTGTCTACACCTCCTTCGAAGAACTCACGGGTCAGGAAAAAAGAAATCTGTCATCTTCTACTATCTTCGTTTGTTGTTGTTTTGTTTGTTGGCTTACGGTGGCTAAAAGACTCCAGGGACCGTCCCAACTACAGTACCTAAAGGTACTCTAATCCCAGCAGCTAAAGCACTTGGAATGCACAATGGTACAAATGCATCAGTTAGGGATGAAGACATTACGTGCGTGACCGTTTTTGATTTACCCCGCCACGTGGACAGCCACACTCCGTCTTCGGGGGGTGTTGGAGACTGACGAAGTTATGCTAGGAGCTTGTGCATGGCTAAAGACACATCTCTGCATAACTACTGATGCACAGCATGACGACATTTGAATGTAGCCTCGGTGTTCTAGCCTATGTCAATATTGGTGTGACACAGCCTTAAGCCCAGTCGGATCTACTAGGGGAAGACGGGGTAAAAAGCCCATGGGCGGGTAATAAGCCCATGCCAATTATCTCATGAAATAAAGCAAATTTCAGTCAAATTTGCCCATGATACGAATGCTAAACATTAACACTCGTCTCATGGGCAAAATGTGACTGAAATTTGCTTTATTTCATGAGATAATTGACATGGGCTTCTTACCCGCTCATGGGCTTTTTACCCCGTCTTACCCTATCTTTCTGCCTAAACGATGCATTCTCCTACCCTATTTTTTCAAGAAACTCTTACAAAGATTTTTCTCCAGCCGAACACGGACATGCTGGGCTTAACTATTTCTTTTCTTCTTTTTTTTTTTTAGTTAGGAGGCGCATAACGGCAGCATGACGCATCTGCGCTCATAATTGACGGAAAACTGTCTGAGCGATCGAAGAAGAAGAAGAAGATCACAATGCTTGTTTTCAAGAGTCAATGGCAGTGAGCACTTCTGAAGCTGAAGCAAACATTGAATTTTTAAGGAATGTTATACATGTCTCTTGCGCATTCCAAGACAAAGTTTTTTTTAAATAGGTTTTATAATTGAATTTATACAAATGTTTTATTTGTAAGCGACCCCCCCCCCCCCAAAAAAAAAAAAGGAACTTCCTTTTTAGGTAAAATTTTAAAAAAGAAAATCCTCGTGAAAAGGAAATACGTTTGACATATATACATGCACTCAAGACTTACACTCCAATTAAGTTTGAACCTTGTCTTTTCCACTCCACAATGTTAACAGATATTGAAATAAGATAGGGTGAATGTGTGCACACACCCCACCCCCCCTCTCTCTCTCTCTGTGTGCGTGTGCGCAAACTTGTGCAACTGTGTTGTATGCTTATGTATGCTTTTTCTTTCTTTTGCTTTATAATTTGAGTTTAGCGTTTTGATGTTTTTAGTTCAATTATTGCTTTATATTTTCAACAGAATTATTATGATAATATAAGAAAGGAAACTTTTATGTGAGCGATTATTATTTATATTTCATTTTTTTTCAGTTATTTATTCTTGTTGTATTATGTTTCTGCAAATTGCATGAAAAAACTTTCAATGAAAAAAAAAGAGACTCCAATACTAAAACACTTTTTTTTAAATGTTACAGGCGAAACCAAGATGGCTGCCGAACTGGAAAAGCTCTACAGGGACGTGGACGCGGTGGAAATGTACGTGGGGATGCTGGTGGAGAAGCGGCGCTACCGGGCCATGTTCGGGAGCAGCGTGGTGGAGATAGGCGGACCCTTCTCCGTTAAGGGCCTCATGTCCAACTACCTCTGCAGCCCCCAGTTCTGGAAGCCCTCTACCTTCGGAGGGGAGGCCGGCTTCGACATCGTGAAGACGTCCTCTCTGCAGAAACTGTTTAGTCAGAACGTGAAGGGGGAGTGCCCGCTCGTGAGTTTCCAGGTCCCGGACTACCACGAGGACGAGGTGCTGGAGGAGTGGGACGGCAGGGATGGTTTACGAGGGCGTGAGGAGTTATAACGATGATTGTATAGTGTTTTCTTTGGGGGGGAGGAGTTTTTGATGGTTTTGTTGAAATGTTAGGTTTTTTTTAAACGTGACAAGTGATTTTTGTAGATTTGTAGTGTGTGTGTGTGTGTGTGTGTGTGAGAGAGAGAGAGAGAGAGAGAGAGAGAATGAATGTCTGTGTCCACTGCCAACTCTACAAACTAACTATACTATAGGGGGCCGTAAAGTATGTATGTGTGTGTGTGTGATTGTATGTGCGCGCGCACATGTGTGTGTTTGTGTGTGTACGCGTGCGTGCATGTGTGATTGCATGTGTGTGTGTGTGTCTGTGATGATGTGACGGTGACTGTGCTGGCATTTTTTTGAGGAAAACTTGGAATCCCCCCCCCCCCCCCCCCCCTAAGCGAAACTGTTAAGGACTATTGAAATGATAATTTTTGTTAAAATGTTGTGTGTGTGCGTGCGTGTATGTATGTGTGTGATGTGACGATGACTGTGCCGGCATTTTTTGAGGAAAACTTGGAACATCCCTCCAAAAAAACCACCCCAAACCGTTACGGACTATTGAAATGAGATTATTTTTTTAAAATTTTGTGTGTGTGCGTGCGCACATGTGTGTGTTGATGATGTGACGATGTCTGAGCCAGTATTTTTTAAAGGGACGAAAACTTGACCCCCCCCCCCCCTCCCCCTCCCCCGAAACGAAACTGTTAAGGACTATTGAAATGAGTATTACTACGTCACATAATCGTTAAGTCAGAGTGTTGACAGTAGTGGTATTTTTTTTGGGGGGAAAAAAAAATGTGAGACGATTGTGAGTGAACCCAAAAAAAAAAAAAAGAAGAAAAGAGGCTGGAGGGAAAAATGGTCTTGAAAAAAAATAACTGTTCTTTGTTTTTATCCGTATGGTTTCTGAAATTAGAGTGGGAGGGTGGAGGGTGAAGGAGGTATGGGATGGGGGAGAGTGGGGGGGGGGGGGGAAGGAGGGTGGTGAGCGACAGAAACAAACACACAGGCATTAGAGAGAGGCAGAGTTGGAAGGGAGCAGGACTGTTTTGTAGAAATGTTTTGTAACTTTTTTTTATGTATAGTTTTTTTTCTCTCTCTTCTTCTCTAAGTAGCACTGTGAATGAACCAGTAGACAATTTGTGTAGAGTTAGGTTTTGTGCACATTACATGTGGAAAACTTCATGCACTAATTTTCATGCGTGGAAAACTTCATGCGCAAATAAATAACTTCATGCGTGGAAAACTTTATGCGCAAATAAAGAACTTCATGCGTGGAAAACTTTATGCGCAAATAAAGAACTTCATGCGTGGAAAACTTTATGCGCAAATAAAGAACTTCATGCGTGGATAACTTCATGCGCAAATAAAGAACTTCATGCGTGGAAAACTTTATGCGCAAATAAAGAAACTTCATGAGTGGAAAACTTCATGCGCAAATAAAAAACTTCATGCGCAAATAAATAACCTCATGCGTGGAAAACTTCATATGCAAATAAATAACCTCATGCGTGGAAAACTTCATATGCAAATAAATAACTTAATGCGTGGAAAACTTCATGCGCAAATAAATAACCTCATGCGTGGAAAACTTCATGCGCAAATAACTTAATGCGTGGAAAACTTCATGCGCAAATAAAAAACTTCATGCGCAAATAAATAACCTCATGCGTGGAAAACTTCATATGCAAATAAATAACTTAATGCGTGGAAAACTTCATGCGCAAACAAAAAACTTCATGCGCAAATAAATAACCTCATGCGTGGAAAACTTCATACGCAAATAACTTCATGCGTGGAAAACTTCATGCGCAAAAAAAACAACTTCATGCGCAAATAAATAACCTCATGCGTGGAAAACTTCATACGCAAATAAATAACTTCATGCGCAAAAAAACAACTTCATGCGCAAATAAATAACCTCATGCGTGGAAAACTTCATGCGCAAATAAAAAACTTCATGCGCAGATAAATAACCTCATGCGTGGAAAACTTCATACGCAAATAACTTCATGCGTGGAAAACTTCATGCGCAAAAAAAACAACTTCATGCGCAAATAAATAACCTCATGCGTGGAAAACTTCATGTGCAAATAACTTCATGCGTAGAAAACTTCATGCGCAAAAAAAACAACTTTATGCGCAAATAAATAACTTCATGCGTGGAAAACTTCATGCGCAAAAAAAACAACTTTATGCGCAAATAAATAACTTCATGCGTGGAAAAATTAATGCGCAAATAAAAAACTTCATGCGCAAATAAATAACCTCATGCGTGGAAAACTTCATACGCAAATAAATAACCTCATGCGTGGAAGACTTCATGAGCAAATAAATAAATAAAAAGAAAGTAAGAAAATTATCCCTTCCACTTATTTTCTTGTACTTATTTGCGGAGGTTTTCGCGTGAATTGTGCACAACGCCTTATGGTAAAAGAGAGCATAGAATGCTGATCCGTTTTGAAATGCTTGATATTTTGTCTCTTGGGAGTTTGCTTTCTGTGTTCATCTTATTATTATGATTAGTTTTGTTTTTAGAAATGTATTGTTATGCATGTTTTAGATTTGCTGTGTGGAAGTCTTGCAGAGCGAAAATGAGATCTTCGTAGAATATGTTTGTATGCTTGCATTACGGTTGCAAGTGTGTGTAAATTGAGATCTTTGTAGAATAATTATGTGTGTATGGTTGCATTACGGTTGCACGCATGTGCAAAAGTGTGTGTAAATTGAGATCTTTGTAGAATAATTATGTGTGTATGGTTGCATTACGGTTGCACGCATGTGCAAAAGTATGTGTCAATTGAGATCTTTGTAGAATATGTGTGTATGCTTGCATTACGGTTGCACGCATGTGAAAAAGGTGTGAGTGTGTGTGATTGTGAGTGTGTGCATGTGTGTGTATATATATGATTGTGTGTGTATGTATGATTGCGAGTGTGTGTGAATGTGTGTGTGTGTATGTTTGCGTGTGTGAGAGAGTATACGTGTGTGTGTATTCAACTGCTATTAGTCCATGCCTATTTTTTAAAAACTCATCATCAGTTTACACCAATCCAAAGTTTTTTTATCCCTTCTTTTGTTGTAGTGTACCACTTGTAAGGTCTTTCCCCATCCCTAACCACAATCATTGAAAAGAATACTTACCTATGTGAAAGGAAATAACTTGAAACGGCTCTCTGGGTAAAACCAAAAGCATTCAGAATGTGTGGAATTTGTGTGCCGTGGTTATGAAACCCCCCACTAAAAAGTACTGTTTGTGTATGCATGTCATAATTATGAGTGAGGAAAGAAACTTTGTATAGTATATATTAGAAAACACGTTTTGTGTTGTTATGTAACAAAACTAAACATGGCATATAATTTTTTTTTTGGAAGAGAAATGTGTAAAAAAATTTTTTTCCAAAATTGGGTACAGCACATGCGTGTGCTTGAGTGTGAAAATGTTATCATAGAGCGTAAGTGTTTTTTTGGGTGTTTTTTTAGTACAGTGGACCTCCCTTATAAGACCTCCCATTATAAGACTCCCTCCCACATAAGACCTGCTTCTCTGAGACATTGCCCTTCTTTGTAAGTATTAAAATTACCTCCCTCCCTTATAAGACCTCATTTTTGATGATTTTTTAAGGTCTTATAAGGGAGGTTCCACTGTACACAAAAAATTGTTAATATAGTCAATAATTAAATAAATAAAAATGTGCTGAATTTATTATGTTGGAGAAAAAACAACCACACAACAAAACTAGTGTATTTGGGAACAAAATAGCATGACAAAAAAGGGAAAGGGATATATGAGCGTCACCAATAATAAGTACAGTCTATATCGTTAACAGATGTAACGATTTAACATAATTATGAAAACATGTTACAAAGTTATAGGCTGACATATACTGGTACAAGAAAGATAAGAAATCCATGCTAAGGGATAAGCAAAGCCAGACTTACTTCCCTTGACAGTAGTAACGGTTGTTCTTCTTTTTATATATGCCTAGTCTTAAAGTTATATATGTATGTACAAATTAGATGAAAAAGTATAGTTTTTTTGAGTATGTGTCTGAGAAAATACTGTCGATATAGTTGTGATGTTAGAGAGAGAGAGAGAGAGAGAGAGAGAGAGAGAGAGAGAGAGAGAGAGTGAGTCAGTCAAGTGGTGTATATTAGAAAGAATGTTTAAAACTTAGAAAAGAAAGACATTTTGATTTAGGACACATATTTTTTAAATGCATGCAGTTTGTAGAGAGAGAATGAATGAATCTTTAATTTAATGTCTTTTCACATAGATCGTGATTTTAGACAGAGAGAGAGAGAGAGAGATCGTGATTTTAGACACAGAGAGAGAGAGAGAGTAGAGATTGAACATTTTATTTTGTGAATAATTGTTAATCGTATGTAACTTGTGTTAAATGATAGTAAATTTAGTGTCTCATATAGCTAAGAAACTCAAAACGAGACAGATAGAGAGAGAGAGAGAGAGAGAGAGAGAGAGAGAGAGAGAGAGAGAGAGAGAGAGAGAGAGAAAGAGATGTTTGAACAATGTAAATGTAATCCATATGCCGTAGCTGTTCATATGTCTCAGTTTAGCGTTGTTTTAAAAAAAAGTTTTATAGAAGTATGGCAATTATACAATGAACTACACTGTACACTAAGTAAATGTGATCCATCTTGTCTCTATATATATGTCTGTGCATTTAAAATAAATCGATGTTGATGACGATATCAAACACATTGTCATATTGTTTGGTAGTGTGTGTGTGTGTGTGTGTGTGTGCGTGTGCGTGTGTGTGTGTGTGTGTGTGTGCGTGTGCGTGTGTGTGTGTGTGTGTGTGTGTGTGTATGTGCGTGCGTGTGTGTGTGAGTGATGTGGTCTTTCTTCATAACTGCTTCTATCCTTTTTTAAAAATAATACAGTGGAACCTCCTTTATAAGACCTCCCATTATAAGACTCCCTCCCACATAAGACCTACTTCTCTGAGACATTGCCTTTCTTTGTAAGTATTAAAAATGCCTCCCTTATAAGACCCCTCCCTTATAAGACCTCATTTTGGATGATTTTTGAAGGTCTTATGAAGCAGGTTCCACTGTAATAATAATAATAATAATAATAATAATAGGGTATACATATATAGCGCGATACCCCACATTGGGCTCATCGCGCTTTACAACAGTATAAAGGCATTACAAATCATAAAAGGGTTCAACATATATGAATTGCACACACACATAAAAACAACTGGTTCTCAACTTAATCTCTCTCTCTCTCTCTCCCTAACACACACACACAATGCGCGCATGTACACATTCACAAGAAACATGAGAACATGCACACACACACACACTTGCATGCAACACTAACTTTGATCTGCGTTTAATTTTTTTTTTTTTTGGCTGACCATACAAATATTCTCTAAAGACCCTTTCTAAAAAACCAAACAAGCTTGAATTTAAAAAAAGAAAGAAAAAAGATGCAGATAAGCTGTAAAAAACAACCAACCATCCTTGTTAACCCTCTGGGCATGATGGGTCACGGTTGTGGCTCAGTTCTGCTCAGTTCATATTTCGCGCTGAACTTTGGCCAATCGAATAAACAAATACAGCTAACCAATCAGAAAGCTTGTAGCACTCATACGACTTCCTGCTGTCTTTTTTTGTGTGAAAATGAGTGATGAAAGTAGTGATTGTGAGGATGAGGATGAGTATGTTGCCGATAGCTACGCTGATGCAGACTAGGAAGGTAATTAGGCTTGTATTTCGTGTTGCAAAGTGAAGAAAAAGGGTTCGACTGCATGGTTTTGTGATGTCTGACACGAGCAGATCATCGTCGGATGGGGTGGGGGTGGGGTTAGCTGCAGCCACAGTGAAAGTACTTTACTGGATTACTGCTGTCACCATATTCAAGGCAAGTTGCTTTACTTTCATTGCAAAATTCAAGCTTTCTTCTTTCTAAACGTGTATAGGTTTCCCAGTCAAATGTTTGTATGAGAGATGAAAAGTGAAAATAAGAAGTACCGGTTGACGTTTCTGCAGTCTTCAATTTTACGCCTGTCTTTTAGCTTACGTTTTTAATATTTACGTCGTGCCCAGAGGGTTAAAACAATTAAAAATCACACAATTATGGGCCAAAACATAAATTAATAACCAACATTCACTGATCATAATCATTCTAGCATCATCTTTAATCACCTTAACCCTTTCACCGCCAGACATATTTCAGCCAAAATGTTCATTAAATTAACCCGGTTAGAGAACAAAATCCATCTGCAGTATTGGGGATTCTTCCTTGACATATGATATATATAAAATAAGGTCTATCCTTACTTCCCAAAACCGTGACAATAGGGTCTTTGGATAATAGACCCCAACTTGATGCCTTTTAGTGACCTAGGTGTTAAATCACTGTGGTGCTAAAATGCGACTTTGGCGGTGAAAGGGTTAAAGCTAACACTGTTGACGATTTTCTTTCCTTCTGTTTTAAATCAAGTACAAATTGATTTCCACTCTTTTCTTTTATCCAAAGGCCAAGATATTCTACAATTTCTAACCAGTCATTCAAAATCTTTTTCTTTTTTTTGTCCTTGATCTTAAATTTCTGGTAATATGTCACTGTGCGCGAACCATAGACACGCAAGTCAAAATTGGTCAGCTTCAATGTGTTGGACTCACCAGTTGATCAAGACAAGCTGCATCATCTAACAAAACTGTGAAACAACAATTTGCAGACCTGTTTACCCCTATTTTGCAAATTTGTAATTTCTGAAACAAAAAAATAACGTAATCCGGCGCGCGGACAATTCTTTTTCTTCACATAACCCGATTACATGCAAGCAATAGTGCACTGGGAGACCTTTAAAAACATTTTATTGGCCTTTTGTTCAAACTGCTTGTGATCTCACCACGCGGTCGCTTTGACGCCATCTTGAAACAGAATGACTGGGAACCGGAATGACTTTTCAACGCATTGTTTCAAAAGCATCGCTTGCCGGCGCAACTGCAGTGGTGTTGTTTTTTCTTTCTTTTTTTTGTCGCCATAATTATCGTAATTTGACTTTTCTTTCGTAAAAATGACGGCAAAATCGTAAAGGTAAACAGGTCTGAATTTGCAAAGATAAATCACCGATGGTGACGCTAAATGAAAAACTAAATGACGTCATTTGACCTGAAATTTTGAGCTTTCCATTCCTCAAGTGAAGTGACGTCTTTTGAGTTGCGTTTCTACGTTTTCCGCACTGCGATACATCGTGTCGCTTTTCACAGCATTTAAAATCACTTTTCCATTATCGTAACTCACTCAGAGCCTGTTTTTGAATAAGAATATACATTGCATGATCAGGCACAACGTCATCAAAACCAGACAAAATAATAATTATAGTAATAAACCTTACTTTCTTTGTAACTCTGTTCAGCTGTTAACTGTAACCACTTCATATCTATGTCGTTTTAGCATTTGGGACTTTACTGGTGTTGCCCTGCCTCCGGGCATTGCCTCCAGGATCGTTCCACCCATCTTTATATCTACTAATGTCCCATATGTGTCTGTTCAACAGATTTTCAGGACGGGCCATTCGGTTGGGTTTGAAATCCCATTCACCATGTTAAAAAAGTTACGTAAAGTTAGGGGTCGATATTTACAGAGAAGATTGCCAACACCATGCACTAAACGATCGTAAAATATCAGATTCCATACTGTCATCTTCTTCTTCTTCTTTCAAATACGTTGCTACAATTCAGTAGTCAGGCATAACTGCGACGGGGACCCCCGCAGAGGCGGTTTATTGATGTTGGTTGATTAATAGCTGTCTTTTGAAGGCTGAAAAGGACGGTGCTGTTATTCAGATGGTTCCACTCTGTTGGTGTTCTAACAAAGAAAGAGTTTTTGAACAAACGGTGTTTGAGGAGGGAACTTTTATTGCTTTGTTGTTGTTTCTAACTGAAGATCTGATCTGGGTTCGACGAGTAAGGAAGTCCGGATCTTATCAGTCTATTTGTGATAAGTGATGAAGTCTTCATACTAAGGCCGGTTATCCCCTCAACCACTCTGTAGAGCATGGTCAGGCAGAGGTGATGGTGCCTTTGCTGAAGGGATTGAAGCACAGTTTGTCGTTTGTCGCCTATTGAGGAAAACAGCTTACGCATAGAAAAAAGGAAAAATTCCACATTCCGATCTCTGACACCCCCCTCCTACAGCCAAAACTGAAAGTAAAGTCTGCAACGATTGGTTGATTTCAAGAGAAGAAAAGTCAAAGCAAACTAAAAAAAATAATCACAAAAACAAAAACTTCTAGAAAACTCTTATGAGCCGGATCTGGCTCATTCATCCCGAGTGAGTTAATAGGGTATGCTTGCTTATAAACATATGCGTAGTCGCAATATATGACGTTTCGTTTTTTGCTTTTTTTCCTTTTTCGAAACAAACGCACAAACAATATAAGGGATGTGTGCTATTGCTTGTGCATGTGCATCCATTCGTGGCAGTGTCTTTCCCTCCGTCAGCGACCAACCCTCTCTGCTTTCAAATCCAACCTCAAAACCCACCTGTTCCCCCGTCATCGAGGCTCCACTCTTTCTCTTCTCTCTCTTGCCTTTAGGTCTGTTTCTGCTGTATACCATTTATGTCATACGTTTGTGTTTCGCTTTGTATTGCATTTTTCAAAACAATGCGTTATGAATACTAACGTGTGTGTGCGCTTTGATTTGATTTCTATCAAGATTCAGCGCCGTACAAATACTGTATGTTGTTGTTGTTGTGTGTGCAAATTAACATCATAATTCAAACCAGGAATCGTGTCACGCTGTCGTGTCGCAGATGATACCGGTTGTCACTCAGTTGTCATTTGTTCCAATGTTTTGAGCTGTGCAAGGAATTGCGTCACGCTGTTGTCAGTGTCGAGGATAACGTTGGCGTCACTCAGCCGTCGCTGTTCCAACGTCTTCAGCTGCGCCAGGAATCGCGTCACGCTGTCATGTCGCCGTCAGTTTCGAGGATGATGTTGGCGTCACTCAGCCGTCGCTGTTCCAATGTTTTCAGTTGCGCCAGGAATCGCGTCACGCTGTCGTGTCGCCGTCAGTTTCTAGGATGACGTTGGCGTCACTCAGCCGTCGCTGTTCCAACGTCTTCAGCTGCGCCAGGAATCGCGTCACGCTGTCGTGTCGCCGTCAGTTTTCGAGGATGACGTTGGCGTCACTCAGCCGTCGCTGTTCCAACGTCTTCAGCTGCGCCAGGAATCGCGTCACGCTGTGTCCGTTGCTGGCTTGGAGGAAGCGGGTGAACGTCACATCTGTCGGGACATAAAATATATTACTTGCAAAAGAAGCAAAGAAGGCTGATAGACAGAGAGAGTACAAAGACAATGGTTTAAAGGTGGACCCTGACGGATGAGTTTTTGCAAGAAACACGTCGAGATCACCAGAAAGACAGTCTTTTCAAGGATCGGAACACTCACTTTGCTCTGGTTTCCTATAAATTAAACCGTCAAAACGGCGATTCCTCCTAACCTTGGTGGAGTTGCCAGAGAGAGTAGCCATTTTTGATGGGGTGGGTGGAGGCCACTCATTGTGGTTGAAGCGCTTTCTCTTTTTGTAGTGCAGTAAAAAAAAAATTGGAGCTGTTTCCTTTTGTTGAGCGAAACTCCTTTAGATAATATGCAAAAAATTTTAAAAAAAGAAAAGAAAAGAAAGGCTTGTATTGCGAAAATTTTGTGCAAACGATTTGGTATAAACGCAGGCGGCCATTAGAAAAGAGACGGCACACGCCTTCTCTTTGGGTGAAAGAATTTTACTTCCAGCACCTCCGCCAAGGAGGAATCGCCGATTTGACGGTTTGATTTCTAGAAAACCAGAACAAAGTGAGTGTTGCAATCTCTTAGTGTAAAGGGTGTTTTCCTGGTGATATGGACGTGTTTCTCTACTCAGAGCTTGAAGGTATTTTTTGGCTGAAAAATGACTGGCGGCGAAAGGGTTAAAGGCCAGAGCTAAGAATCAGGGACCGATACAATGTTATTGTTATAAAATATTTAACAATACTGACACACAGAGAGAGAAACACACACTCACCAATATAGTATCCAAAACACACAAACATCCACAGTACTCTCACACACATAACAAAACACACACTCACCAATATAGTATCCAAAACACACAAACATCCACAGTACTCTCACACACATAACAAAACACACACTCACCAATATAGTATCCAAAACACACAAACATCCACAGTACTCTCACACACATAACAAAACAAAACACACACACACCAATATAGTATCCAAAACACACAAACATCCACAGTACTCTCACACACATAACAAAACACACACTCACCAATATAGTATCCAAAACACAAACATCCACAGTACTCTCACACACATAACAAAACACACACTCACCAATATAGTATCCAAAACACAAACATCCACAGTACTCTCACACACATAACAAAACACACACTCACCAATATAGTATCCAAAACACACAAACATCCACAGTACTCTCACACACATAACAAAACACACACACACACCAATATAGTATCCAAAACACACAAACATCCACAGTACTCTCACACACATAACAAAACACACACTCACCAATATAGTATCCAAAACACAAACATCCACAGTACTCTCACACACATAACAAAACACACACTCACCAATATAGTATCCAAAACACACAAACATCCACAGTACTCTCACACACATAACAAAACACACACACACACACAGAGTCTCTGACAGAGTGACACACACACAATTACCCCCCCCCCACATAAATACCCCCCCCACAAGCATAAATGACCCCACACACACACACACATAAATACCCCCCCCCCCCCCACACACACACACACACAAATAAATACCTCCCCCACACACACACTCTTGACTCACCATTAATCAAATCCAGAACAGGCACAATCTCCAAAGGAACCATCTTCCCACCATCACCACCACCATCATCACCTTCCATCAAACTGCCAGATTCCAACCTCCAACCTCTGCTGCCTTTGAAAGCTTGACAACTGGAAGATTTACGACGAACTTCGCTGCAATTTGTCGAAGCGCCATTCTCAGAATCGTTGCGATGACATTTGTGACGAAACTCGTTGCAGTTTGTTGCAGTGTCAATCTCGCAATCTTTGTGATGAGATTTGTTGCAGTTCGTCGTAGCGTCAATCTCGCAATCTTTGCGATGAGATTTGAGATGAAATGTGTTGCGGGGATTCATTGCAGCGCCAGTCTCAAAGTCATTGGGTTGTCGAGATTCGCCCGAGATGGGTTCATCAACACGAACGCTGCTGCCAACAAAACTGCTGCCTTTAATAGTGTTGTCTGTATCGGAGATATTCGTACCATCTTTGTTGACGAAACTTTTGACAGCATGTGCGCTGACTTTGTTTCCGCTAGCACCCCCTTTACTAGCATTGCATGATGCACAGAAACTGTTGGTCACAGTTCCTCCCAAGTTTGCTGCAGAGTCCTTGCACATGGTACCTCTGCCGATGCTGGCTTTGCGAGCGTCGCACGAACAAGAAGCGTCTGTGCTGGAACTGTCCTTGCCTTTCTTGCGTGCGCTCACGTTATTTCCGCTCACGTAGCCTCCGCTTGGAAAGCTTGTGTTTAAACAGTCTGAGCTTGCATCGCCTTTCTTTGCTTCGTCTACGCTCGCATCGTCTGTGCTCTTTTTGCCTCTGCCGGCACTGCATGATGGGAAACAAAGACTGTCTACGCCAGCAGTATTGCCTACGCTTGTCTTGCTCAAGCACACGCCAACTCTGGAACTGCTGCCTTTGTGAGCGCTGCTGCATGTACAAGAGGAACTTTCTGAGTGAGTGCTCCCTGAATTTCTCTCATTTGTGAATCCGATAATATTGCTGCTGCTGCTTTTGTGAGCGCTGCAAAAAGTACAGTCACCAGAGTCCAGACAAGAACAAGAACAAAACGGCGAGACTGGATCACCCTCCTTTCCGCTCAAATCTGTAGCTTTCATGTCGCATTTGTGCGAAAACTCAGCAACATCTTCCGAACACATACCAGTTTGCTCCCCCTTGTTCAACCAATCAGCGTGTGCGAGACGTTCACCAGATTTAGCATCACCGTGATCCGAAACTGACGCTTGCTTCGATGTATCCGATTGCCAGCGCAGGCAAGTTTTAGATGCGCACGTGCTCCGGGGTTTCCGCACAGACGCGCGATCGCCGGAATCTCTCTTGTCGCTCTCGGCAACACCCAACGGAGGCTCCGTTGTCGATTCTTGCTCCCGTGCGTAGCGAGGACAGGGCTTCATCTCCACATCATGGGGCTCACACCCCGCATCATCATCATCACCGCACGGGGCAGCCCGAATCGTGTGGAGAACTGAAGTCATGCCCGCACTGCAAACATCTTGCGACTGCGCAAAGGTCTCCAGGCTGCGATCAGAATCTTTCTCCGTTGTTTGTGCCACGTTCTTCGATTCTTCACTCGCTTCTTCCCCTTTCTCTCTCTCAGTGGCGCGACGAACCGCTCTCTGTTTGTCCGAAGCAGCAACAACGACGACGCAAGGAGAGCGCTTTCCTGGAAGACCTTCCGACCCCCAACCACCGAACGGTGCGCGACTTGACCCTTCGCGAGACCGCTTGTCGCTTGACTTCTCGCACGTCTGATGCCATTTGTCGCACGACTGCTCTTCGCACCACACATCCTGAGCAGTAGCGGAACATCCACACCCCGAAGATGACGCTTCACAATCGCTCGTCTTGTCGTCGCCCGTCGCCAGATCGTCGCTCCTACCAGACACTTTCTCGCTTCTCTCTTCCGGCTTGTAGCCTCGTTCGACACAGCTCCGTTTCGCCGCGCTTTCCTTCGACGGGGGCCCCGACTCTTCCCAGAAGTCCAGAGAGCGGGCGGGGCCGGTGGGGCAGGGGAGGTAACGGCGAAGGGACTCGAGGAGGGTGAGGAGAGGGTAGGAGGGGGAGGAGAACTGCTGAAAGAGGAGGGTTTGGTAGAGGAAGGGGGTAGGCCCGCCGGGGACAAAGTTGGTCTGTAGAGACATAGCGACAAATATATATTTGATCAATAACGTACAGAGACTTAAACTATATGTACACATATAGACATTTATCATATTTTTCGAACGTTGGATGTTTTTTTTTACCAGACTGAGACCCCTGTGTCTTATATTAAAATATAACTAATAAAATAGTAAGAAAATATAACCCCCCCCCCCAATCTGAATTTTGTGTATAATTTTGGGGGGTGCACCTTATATAATCCAAAAAATATGGCACACACACATGCACACAAGCGGTCATTTACATATACATTTACATAGAAGCAATCAAGACTATTATAATACAAGAATAAAAACATACACACAGAGAGATATTCATACAAATATTTTTTTTAAAAACCAAAAAAACAAGAGGAAGTTACAAGCATAGAACTTCCAGAAGGTGAGGGAACTATTTTTATGAAAGACACCCCTCCCCCCCCCCTCCCGGTATCCCCATGGGGAGAGAGACTCGTGGAGGGGGCGGGGTCGCCCAGCTCCCCGTACGGAGGCACGAGGCATCCACCCACTGCCCTAAGAGGCGCTCCCATTCAAACAATTTCACCACGAAAACACTTTGTCAGCAGAACACTGGTGCATATTATTATAACAATAAAGCAGATAATGAAGAAGATGACAACGACAATAACAATGCAGAGAATGACAGTGACGAAGACAATCACAATGTTGATGATCATGAAGACGACGACGAAGAAGACATTGATGATAATAATAATAATGCATATTTTTATAGCGCCTATTCTCAGTAAGGGCTCTAAGCGCTTTACAAAACATATTTACATTGATTAAAAAGAAAACATTAACCCTCTTGCATTTATTCCGGCCCAAACCGCCCAGCCGGAAGTTGCCTCTGTGTATTCAAGCCGCCCAAAACCGCCCGTAGCTTGCCCCCACTCTGAGACCCCCTCTGATGGCATTTTTATCACGCACTAACTTCTGGCTTGTTATACACACACTATGAAGAAGCTTCTCACTTGCAGTGATGCGATAGTAACTGTATGGTGCTCTGTGTGCTTCAAAAGACAAGTTTTTCCCGAAAATGCGCGAAAGAACCTGAACACTAGAAGAAGTTTTGTATGTAACAAATGCGAATGCAAGAGGGTTAAACAAGAAAACAAACAACCAAAGAGCTGATGCGAAGTAGCCTTGCACACCCACACCCACAACACACCACCACACAGTCAGGACACACCCACACCCACACCCACACCCACAAGACACCACCACACAGTCAGGACACACATGCGCACACACGATTGCACACGCAGACAGACGCACGAACCTCCCCCCCCACGCCCACCCACCCAGACGCATGAATACACACACACACACACACGCACACACACACACACATGGACACACACACACACACAACCTATGATGATACTGATAAAGATGATGGACACAAACAAACCTATGATGATACTGATAAAGATGATGGAAACATTGATGATGCTGATGAGGATGATGATGATGACGACAGCAATATCTAACCTCTTGGAAAAGTGTAGCCATGATGTAAATCAGGCCAGCTGTCAGGCGTGTCAAGGCCAGGGGGAGAATGAGAACCACACTACTCCCACTCTGCAGATACTGTGACACACACACACACAAATTAAGCATTCTTCACTATTAATACTGACTTCCATTTTCCAGATGAAAATTTTTCAAAGACATCTTTTTTTGACATTTCTTCTTTTTTTCTTCTTTTTTTTAAAGACATACTGAACACACAGGTTTTTAAATAGTCAAACTTCTACAGGGGTCAAAATTAACTTATTTATTTCAGTGCCAGTGGGGCACCCTAAAAACATTTGAGTGCCCCATTCTGATTTTGAATGCCAAGATTCACAAGAAAAGTCATCAATACACGTGATAGGCAAGGGTGGGTTTCTGCGTGTCTGCTTAGAGTGTTTTGTTTTTTATATCATTGTTGACCCCTCCATTAATTCCAACTTCGATCTTCCAGTCCCCCCTCCCCTTCTCTCACTCTCATTTCAACACGGCGTGCAAACGAGCACCTGTGTTCTATCAGGCCTTGTTTCTACGCTGTGCCAGGGAAATTCCTTTAACCAAGCTTCTTTGTAGCTTCGCTGCATGCGTTCCGCGTCACATTACTGGTTTTTTCTTCTTCTTCTTTTCTTCACTGCATGCAGCTTTTCTGAGATTCTGTCGTTGTTGCTTTTCTTTTGACATTGAAGATCGGATACATCGTAATGCTGAATCGTAGGGCCTACGCAGACGCCCAAAAGTGCATCCATTAGCGCATGCGCCTTGAAGTACGAAAACAAGATTTGGCAGCTCTGCATCCAACAAAGTGAGAAGCAGACGACTTGCGGCTTGCGACTCGGCCAGACTGCCGATCATGTGGGGTGTCTTTTTAGTGCCAGCGGGGCACGCTTGACGAAAAGTTTGCCAGCCCAAACTAACTTTTCGTAGCACTGGGCACGCATTAATTTCGACCCCTGTTCTATTATAAGACCTCCTCTTGATTAAGACTGATTTTTATTTTTAACTGATGTTCAACTCTCCTATTTAAGGCTATTAATAAGGTACTGATTTTTTTTTCACTGTCTCCCCGCTTCGGACACATTCCGATTTCGGAGGAGCTTCAAGATTTTTTTGAAAAAAGGCAGGAGAAAAAAACTCCGTTATAAGACACCCTCCAAATAGTCCAATTTAAGACTGATATTTCCTGACTTTTTTGGAAGTCTTAAAATTGAGGTGTGACTGTACACTTTTCTTTTCATAAAAATACTTTTTCCACAGAAATTGTGACAAATTAAGTAACTTTAAAAATAAAAGTACATTTTCTCAATTTCAGTGTTTTTTTAATGCTGGCTACATAGAATGACTGCATTTTGTGGAATATACATCATATTACATGGATGCAACTGGAGAAAATCGAAAAACAGGCAAGGCAGGGTACAGGGCTGGGGGGTCAGGGGGCAACGCCCCCCTGAAGCTGAAGAAAAAGCAAAATGATACTCAATTTGAAGCTTATTCCAGGCCTGTAAAGTGAGAATTCAACACTTTTTTCCCCTTGAACTTTGAATCAAATTTATTTTGGGGGGGTCAAAATTTTGAAAAACAGGCGCTGCCTTGTATCCAAGGCAAAGTTGCATCCATGAATATAAAGTGATCTTTTCTTCCCAGACTGAGACCCCTGCATCTCATATGACTAACAATATAGTAAGGAAGTTTGTGTCAAATTTAGGGGGGGGAGGGGGGTGCCTTCTAATAAGGTGCGCCTGTTAGTCCGAAGAATATGGAAGTCATTTATTGATTTACGTACCGGTAACGTACCAGCTACACATACTGACAGATTCAAAGCACACACACTCACGCACGCGCGTGAGTGCGCACACACACACACACACAAGCAGACACACACACATACACACAAACATAAGACTATTTATCGTCCATAATACAGAAGTACATGAGAAAAACGTTTTCCAACGTGCAAACAAAACAAGCTGTAAAAGTACTAAAACACACACATGCACACACCCTCTCACCCCCCCCCCCCCCTCTCATCCTCCCCAAATACTCACACTGCAAACATGTAGCACCATACACGCAACACGCATGCAGACACACGTAACAATCTCTCCCCCTCCCCAAATAGTCACACTGCAAACGTGATGCACACACACACAAACATGTACACTCTTTCTTTCTCTCTCCCCCCCCCCCCCCCAAATACACTGCAAACATGAAGCACACACACAAACATGTACTCTCTCTCTCCCCCCTCCCTCTCACTCTCCCTAAATACTCACACTGCAAACGTGAAGCACACACACACAAACATGCACACACACACACATACAAACACAAAAGATCAAAAGATCATTTGACTTGACTTGACTTGACTTGACACACACACATGCGCACACACACACACACACATGTACACACACACACACACACACATAGACACACAAAGATGTTCTCTCTCTCTCTCTCTCCCCACCTCTCTCGTCCTCCCCAAATACTCACACTGCAAACGTGAAGCACACACACACACAAACATGTACATATCTCTTTTTTTTTCCCCTCCCCCCCTCCCCAAATACACTGACTGCAAACGTGAAGCACACATAAACATGCACACACACACACTCTCTCTCTCTCTCTCTCTCTCTCCCCCCTCCCCAAATACTCACACTGCAAACGTGAAACACACACACACACACACACACACTCTCTCTCTCTCTCCCCCCCTCCCCCAAATACTCACGCTGCAAAGGTGAAGCACCACCCTCACCAGACTCCACTGACACCCCGCCTCCTCTCTCCCCACCCCCACACCACCCCCTCCCCCACCACCACCACAATCCCCGGGACTGGTCAGATCCACCACCACCCCTACCGCCCCCTCCCCCTCCCCCCTCTCCAGCTCCTCCCCTAGTTCCTCCACGCCCCTAGCGCCTCCCCCACCCCCTAGCCGACGAACGGAAGGCCCCAAGGGAGCCAGCTCAGCGGAACCCGGGGGCCAGAACTGGGTCAGGCTTCCGTCCAGGGGAAGGTGAAGGATGGGGGGGAGTGAGGGCGGTGGCGTTAGAGAGGGGGGAGGGGGATGGTTGGGGGTGGTGGTGGGCTTTGTTGTGGGGGTGGGGGTGGGGGGGGGGTGGGAGGGAGGTGGAAGGAGGAGCGCAGGAGGTCGACGGCTTGTCGCAGAGCGGCGGACGAGTGACTGGACCATGACTTCTGTTGGTAAAAGTTCACCTGAGAAAGAAAAAAAGGAAAAAATATTTGTGCGAAACGCATAAAGGGGGGGGGGGGGGGGGGAGGGGGAGAGTATCGCAGAAAAACCCTGCCTGTGTTTTAGCGAACATTTCGCATTAAACTTATTTTTCAGGGTAGAGAGAAAAAAAAAATGTCTGTAATATTGGGTATTCCTCTGTGTCGTATTAAAGTAAGGCCTCCCAAAATTCAGAGAGCAGGGTCTTTGGATAACAGACCCTGATTTGATGCCTTTTAGTGACATGGGTGTTAAATCATTGTGGTGCAATAAATCGACTTTGGCGGTGAAAGGGTTAATATCACGGTATGAATATCATCAACAGACAATCGAGGAAATAACTGCTGACAAAGGAATATCTCTCTCTTTGTGTCTCTCACTCTCTCTCTCTGACAAGAGAAGCCAATCCTCTGTCAGGAATTCTTAATCCTCTAAAATTAGCAGATCCTCTGACAATTCTGATGCCTGAGTATAGAGGGTCCTAGAGGCGGGATAGAGGGTCCCAGTGGCATTGCGAATGCTAAAAAGAATTTTTTCCAGTGCATCCCTGGGACCCCTTGCACATTCTTTTAGAGGGTCCTTTAGACCCCAAAAAGGGGGTCCCTGGGAGCCCTGGACTCTCTCTCTCTGTCTGTCTGTCTCTCTGTTTGTCTCTGTCTAAAGGCTAAGTCCCGATGATGCAACCACTCGCTCTTTCGCAAGAGTGTTCACCCATTCTCACAGCGTGTGACAGAGCTACCAGGTGCATGCCAGAGGAAGCATCGTCGGACGAGGCCAAACACCTGTGCGTGTCTCATCATGGCATTCTGATCAGTCGACAGTCGATGAAATGACTGCCTGTGCACACCACAACACACACACTTACACACCTCTGTCTGTCTCTCACTCTCTGTCTATTCGCCTCTCTTTCTGCCTGTGTCTCTCTCAAACCTGCGCGTTTTTCATCACGGCATTCGGATCAGTCATTAATCGAGTCGATGAAATAAATGCTGGCGATGGATTCAAACCCACGCCCACACAACGCACACACACCTTTCCTTTTCTTTCTCTCTCTCACTCTCTCTCTGTCTCTCTCTCTCTCTCACTCTGTATCTCTCTCTCTCTCTCTCAAACCTATGCGTGTCTCATCGAGACATTCAGGTCAGACAATAATTGACATTCGAGGAAACAACTGCTTGCGCTGGAATCAAACCCACGCCCACACAACACACACACCTCTTCCTTTCTCTTTCTTTCTATTCGCATTCTCTCTCTCAAACCTATGCGTGTCTCATCAAGACATTCAGGTCAGTAAGCAGTCGACAGTCGAGGAAATAACTGCCAATGAAATAACTGCCAGCGACGGATTCAAAACCACGCACACACACCTATTCCTTTCTCTCTCATGGTCTCTCTCTCTCACTCTCTCTCTCTCATACCTGCGCATATTTCATCATGGCATTCAGGTCAGTAAGCAGTCGGCAGTCCATGAAGTAGCTGCTGGCGACAGAGTCGAACCCACGCCCGCACAACACCTTCCAATGCTGTGCCACTTTTTCCGAGATCTTCTGCCGACGCTGAAAAAACACCAAAAAACAAAAACAAATCCGAATAACTTGAAGATTTATTCATGGGTGCAACTCCTCAAAATGATGAAAAAAACCCTGAAAAGGCAAGGGGTCCAGGGTCCCTGCAGGGCACAGGGACATAATTTTTTTAATTTTTTTAAAGAATAAAGAACAAATTCTTTCTCTGTCTTCCTTACTTTCTGACGATTTGAGTAAAATCATTCAATACGCCTTGTATGTTTATTTAATTCTTTCAGCTGTTTGTTAATAATGTCAGTTTCCACTTTAACCCCTGTTTTCTTGTTTATTTTCCTTGACGATCTTGGAAAATTATTTATTTTTGTTTAAATTTATTCATACAACCAACAAACAACTACACGACAAGTGTAAAGTGACGTTATTTTATTCACAAGAGACAAAACAAAACTACTGGATATTTCGGCGAATGCGCCTTTATCAACACAGACAAACAATTAAACAGCAAATATAGCAAAAGGAGCAAAAAGCAGGCAACAGAAGGAGCAAAAAACCAACAAGATCAAAATAAAAAACAATACTTCCCCTCTACAGTCCAACGCCTAAAAATGTATAAATTTATTCATGTTAAGCGTGACAGTACTTGTGTGTTGTATTTTCCAGCTGCCATAATATGTACACTACAATGGTCAAAGTAGGCATATTATAAGCGTCAAGCTTGCTGATGCCATTATTCATCTTTGTATAAATTGCTGTATGTGTTGTTGGTGAACAAAAACCTATTTAAACCAAAGAACTAATTAATTTAAAAAAGGAAAAAAAAAGAGCAAAGCTATCTTACAGTTCCAGGCATCAGAATACTCCAGAGTCCAATCCGCGGACGAACAACACTCGCCATGACTCGGAGTCGACATCGAGTCGGACCCCACAAAACTCTAGTCCGTAGTCGGCATCATTGCGATCATTCGCTACCCGATTTATCGCGGAAAAGTTCAAAGTTCTCACATCATCGTAGCCTCCCGCGATCATATCCTCGAAATCGGCTCATTTAAAACCCAAATCACAATCACTGTCATCAAAACAAACTCTGAAACAGTGAAAGTAAGAGTCTAGAGAGCTCTAAACTCGGAAGAAAAAACAAACATGGCCGCGATTTTTCGTTTCCGAAGGTGCAGTATGAAAACAAACCGTTTAAGAATACCATTTGAGAATAAGATCGCGCTGCCTCATGAAGTACAAACCGCGGCCGGCAGTGCCACAACCGCGGCCAGTAGCTACCAAAACCGCGGACCGTTCTGATAGCTGAGTTCTACCAACTGATAACCAACTACACCTCCCCCTTCCCTACCCTCCGCACCCACTCACCCTGATCCTCTGGCCAGCGGAGCAGTCGTCCGCCGAGTAGTCCGCCATGTTTTCCAACTGCCGCCGCCACGGAATCTGGTGGTGCTTCTGCCGCTGGTGGAACGTGCCCTGCCGGCGGTTCAGGGGGAGGGAGACGGAGCTGCTCCCCACACCACCCCCGCCTCCACCACCACCCCTCCAGTGATGCGTCGAGGTCACCCCTCGACCGGCGAATCCCGTTCCTGAGAAGAAGTCCCCGCCTGCTTTGTGGACTGGTGGGGAGGAGAAGCGTGTAAAGTTGCTCTGAAAGAAAAACAACAACAACACAACGGTCTGAACGTGGAGTCTTTCCGGGATGAGACGATAAAGCGAGGTCCCGTGTGCCCATGCACTTAGCACACGCTAAACCCAGTGGCAACAAAAAAGTTGTCATTTAATCAAAATTTACACCTCCCTTTCCTTCCTCATCAGTCACACAAAAATTGCATGCAAAAAAAAAATTATTTGGGTGGCGCGCCTCTGGCTGCGACGCGCTCTCCAGGTGGGAGCAACCCGAATTTCACAGACGCCTCTGTGACTATAAAGTACCTAATACAAAAAAAAACATAAAATGAAAGAGAAACCTCTATAGCAGGGGCTGCCTACCCTCTCTGTTGCAATGCTTAAAGAAACACAGGGTCAGAACTGGGACAAACTGCTTAAAAACCAGGGACAGACTTGTTTTCAGGGACAAAAAATCAGGGACAGAGACTTATTTCCAGGGACAAACTGCTTAAAGACACACTGAGTCTGACGCACCACGATTAAGTCCCTTGTTTTTTTTCTTCTGGGTAGCTGTGACCCACATACAAATGTCCCCAACTTCAAATTGAGGCTGCTCTTTAAAACGATGTTTCGTTTTCAATTTGGGGACATTTGTATGGGAGTCAGACCTGGTCAAAACAAGATTTCGTACCAGCTATAAGAGGGAAAACACGTGAAAAACCCGTGATTTCGACACGTGATCTGGCGAGTCTTTAAAAACCAGGGAGAGACTTATTTCCAGGGACAAATTGCTTCAAAAACCAGGGACAGAGACTTATTTCCAGGGACAAATTGCTTCACAACCAGGGACAGAGACTTATTTCCAGGGACAAATTGCTTCACAACCAGGGACAGACTTATTTCCAGGGACAAATTGCTTCAAAACCAGGGACAGAGACTTATTTCCAGGGACAAATTGCTTCAAAACCAGGGACAGAGACTTATTTCCAGGGACAAATTGCTTCACAACCAGGGGACAGAGTTATTTCCAGGGACAAATTGCTTCATACCAGGGACAGAGACTTATTTCCAGGGACAAATTGCTTGAAAACCAGGGACAGAGGGATTTATTTCCAGGGACAAACGCTTAAAAACCAGGGACAGAGACTTATTTCCAGGGACAAATTGCTTCACAACCATGGACAGAGACTTATGTCCAGGGACAAATTGCTTCAAAACCAGGGACAGACTTATTTCCAGGGACAAATTGCTTCACAACCAGGGACAGAGACAAATTGCTTCAAAACCAGGGAGAGACTTATTTCCAGGGACAAAATGCTTCAAAACCAGGGACTAGACTTATTTCCAGGGACAAATGCACTTCTTTTAGGGGTCAGAGACTTATTTCCAGGGACAAATTGCTTCACAACCAGGGACAGACTTATTTCCAGGGACAAATTGCTTCAAAACCAGGAACAGAGACTTATTTCCAGGGGCAAAGCTGCTTCATCTCCAGGCGCAGACTTATTTCCAGGGACAAATTGCTTCAAAAGCAGGTGATAGAGACTTGTTTGTCAGGGTGGCCGACCAGGGACACAAGTTATTAGTTTTCGTAATAAGTTCAATCATTATTGTCAATGGACTATATAGGGGTCCGCTTTGACTCCAAGCCATCGTAGGGATTTCCGTACGGAACTTACGCGTCTAATGTGAACCCGGCCTTACAGTCAGTAAAAAACGGTATTTTTTTACATTCCACAGGGCTCCCAATCGTCCCGCAAAACAAGGGGTCCCAGGGACTCCTTTACTTTACAGCATAGAGGGTCCTAGAGGCGGGATAGAGGGACCTAGTGGCATTGCGAATGCTAAAAATAATTTTTCTAGTGCATCCCTGGGACCCCCTGCACATTCTTTTAGAGGGTCCTGTAGAATTTTAGTGCTTCATAGACCCCCAAATGGGGGTCCCTGGGAGCCCTGATTCCACCCACCTTAAATCCAAATGGCCGGATCCTGCACTCGTCATCGATCTCTCTCAGTTGGCACAGCTGGGCGAATCTCTCCACGCACTTCTCCTGCAGCCCCACGATCCTTAGCTTCACCTCGTCGGTCATGTGACCGTAGAGCCGCAGGTTGTGGGCGATGGTGGCCGACTGCAGGCGGCAGAAGTGGAGGCAGCCGTCGACGTGCCGCGACAGGAAGTCGTCGGGGATGTCCTCCCTTGGGAGAAGGACAATGTGGGGGTCCTCTGCGGCTGCAAGGGACAACAACCCAAGGTTTTCCGATGAGAGAATGCGGCAAACCTAGTTTACCCTTACCAATTTTAAAAAAATTTAAAATTTAATTTAATTTTGTTACCCTTACAAGTTTGATGTACCGTATTTTCCAGCCTATAAGACGCTACTTTTTTCTTCAAATTTGACGCCTGAGGCTAAAACAACGATTACGGCTAATTTGTGAATATTTCCCCTTCTGTATCTTAGGCTGGTCGTCAACTCCAGCCTGTGCGTGTTGACATCGTCAATCTCGGTAAAAACGAACCGTTCTCATGCCTCAAGAAACTTGAACTTCTAATTTAATCAGCGATATCACGATCTGACCACTAAATTTCATCACTTTTATGCACATGTCATCACTGAGCAGTCTATGATCAAAGTTTGAACTGAAACAGACGCGATCATGTCGACCTTTACGAACTCTGTGCGAAGTCAACTTCCAAGTTGAAACTAGGTGATCTGTCTCACTCCATAAGTTGGAACTCAGTGAATGGTCTCACTTTACAAAAAAAAAGTTGAAAAGCAGCTCCTTTCCATTATCAAACTGATAAATCAGCGTTAGTGTGTGCACTGAAACACTCGCTGAATGCGAACAACTCACAAATCCGATAAATGAAAGCAGCTGGCGCATTAGCGCTTGCCGTGATTTCGTATTTGCGGTGTGCGCTGCGCCATTTTGTTAGCCGAGTTGTATGCGCGGTAAAAGTTTTGTGTGTGCAAACTGTGACTGAAAATGAACTGCCAGTGCGCTACTTTGTCATGTTTTGTTACCTTCGTGTTGTGTCCTATTGACAGAATTCTGTATTTAGTAGGTCTGTTATGGCGAAGATTAGGTCTGTACTGTTATGTGTAGTTTGAATGTGAGTGCAACACGGGCCGTCAAAGTTGCTGTGGCTTTCAATCACGAGTATTAGCCGATATTTTGTATGAAATTTTGTGGGTGTCAAACAACAACAAAATGTTGAACTCATCCAAGACGTTCCGGCCATATATGTCCGGAATCAATAAGATAGCTGTCAATTTGATGCATTTGCTTCAAGGGAAGTAAATCTGTGTGCACACCATACCTTGGTCACTTCACAACTCTCTCAGCTCCCAGACCACTGACTGCCTTTTGTTTACCCTCGTTTATAAGGTCATACACACCTCACAGCAGAAAGTCGAAGAGGGAAGCCTGTAGCATCCTGTAAACGCTTACCGACCGCCATTACTGCTGTCATAAACCTCAGAGTTGGCTCCCCTTTCAAATAATCGAACTTCCAGATGTGCTGCTTCCTGTTGTTGTGTTTGGACAATTCTTCGCAAAAACTGATAGAATTAAATGGCATTTTAAGCTCAACAACACTGCTTTTTACATCCAATGAAGGGTTTCACGGCATCTGTTGGACGGGCTGTTTGATGATAATAGGGTTATTTTGAAGCATTTTAATAAGAGTATTCGTCACTAAACGATCGACTCGTGATTCACTTTCGATGTCTGACTCACAGTAGACTGTACTGAGTAAGGCAATCGTTGCCTCTCTTCTCACAACCAAAAATCAATAATAGGGCGCCCTCGTTTATTAGGAGCATAGGTCGAAATTGGAGAAAAAAATATCGCCCTATAACCCGAAAATTACGGTATTGTGTTTCTGGGTGGGGTGAGTGGTAGTGATTGTGATGATGGTAACAACTGCCGTGTGTGTGTGTGTGCCTGCCTAGTGTAATGGCGTGGGTGTATGTGTATGCCTATTTGTATGTGTGTGAGCGATTATATGTCCTTGTTGAATTTCTTGCATTTGGTGGAGGAATGCGCTATATAAATGCTTCACTATGCAGATTTTTGATTCCTTTCTTACCATTGCTATGACAATCAGACTCAAACTCACAGCAGACGGCAGCGAAGAGGGAGAGCAGAGCATCATGGGACAAGGGGGCAGAGTACCCTGAACACACAGCGTAGACCTCAGAGTTACCCGACTTGCTGGTGGCCGGTTTGCAGATGGTTACCTGCATAAAGTTTGAAAAAAATAGATTACAAAAATATAAATAAATAAATGAGCAGTTATACATCAATCAGTCACTGCTCTGCACTGGCCAGTTGTTTCCCCTTACAACCGTTCAGGACGGGATGTTTGACTAGGTTCAAAATCATATCACCACAAAAAACTTATGGAAAGTTATGGACTGATATTTTCAGATAAGATTACTGACACCAGTGGATATTGCTAGATTTTCACCCATGGGCATTTTTATTTATGTTTGCGATACTTAGAGTATTATTCAAGAACATTTTCTACTAAATATGTTGCATAACACTGCTCAACAAAAACAAGTTTTTATCTTAAATCTGATGGAAGAAATATATTAAAAAATACAATGAACCTAATAACCCAAATATATTTTTACAAAGAAATGATTGGTGCAGTATTTATCTAAGATTCCTAGATTTAGTCTTTTAACTAAATCTAGATTTTGTGTGGGGCAGAACAGCTGTGACCCACGCGGTATCCAAACATACCTTTTCGAAAACGCAGTTCAGGAAATACATGAGGGCGACGCTCGACGCTTCGAACATGGTGAACATCTTGAGCACCAGGCAGCCCCCTGGGGCCAGGAGCAGACAACCGCCTAGCACCTCGCAGTGGTGCAGACGCGACACGATCGCTTCCTGCTCCGCCGGGTTTTCCTGGCAGTCGATGCTGCCGTCTGCCGTCACCTGGCAAGAGAGAGAGAGAGAGAGAGAGAGAGAGAGAAAGAGGAAAATTCAGAGAGAAGCTGAACTGTCAGACAAACACATGGGTGCTCCTGGGAAATTTCAAAAATCCTGCAAGGCAGGGGTCCAGGGGCTGCCCAGGCCCCGGCGGAGTGCAGGGACAGCGCCCCTCCTGGGGGTTCCGGGGTGGGGGGGGGGGGGGGGGCAATGCCCACTGAAGCTGAAAGGAAAACAACAGTTTACAATGTAATTGACAGGCTCTTGTGGCACTTTCACTTCTGGTCAACAGGGCTCCCAGGGACCCCAATTTGGGGGTCTATGAAGCACTAAAATTCTCAAGGACCCTCTAAAAGAATGTGCAGGGAGTCCCAGGGATGCACTAGAAAAATTATTTTTAGCATTTGCAATGCCACTGGGACCCTCTATCCTGCCTCTAGGACCCTCTATACTGTAAGTGAAGGAGTCCCTGGGACACCTTGTTTTGCGGGACGATTGGGAGCCCTGGGTTAAACTTCATGACCTCTATAACCAGCAAAATGCATCTTCTCAAATTCTCATAATCCGGCGACTGCCGGCTCCAGGCAATAAAAAAACAACTCCTGAACTTCAGGATATCCTGAAAGCAAGAGCACCCATGCATGCAGGAAGGGAGGTGGCAGAGTGGTTAAGACGTTCGCCTGCCGATTTCAATGTGTCGCGACTGCAACGTGAAGTGACCCAGGGTTCGAATCCCGGCCTCCAAAGAGAGTGAGAGAGAGAGAGAATGGAGGGATGGAAAAAGAGAGTGAGAGAGAGAGGGAATGGAGGGATGGAAAAAGAGAGTGAGAGAGAGAGGGAATGGAGGGATGGAAAAAGAGAGTGAGAGAGAGAGAGAATGGAGGGATGGAAAAAGAGAGTGAGAGAGAGAGAGAATGGAGGGATGGAAAAAGAGAGTGAGAGAGAGAGAGATGGAGGGATGGAAAAAGAGAGTGAGAGAGAGAGAGAATGGAGGGATGGAAAAAGAGAGTGAGAGAGAGAGAGAATGGAGGGATGGAAAAAGAGAGTGAGAGAGAGAGAGAATGGAGGGATGGAAAAAGAGAGTGAGAGAGAGAGAGAATGGAGGGATGGAAAAAGAGAGTGAGAGAGAGAGAGAATGGAGGGATGGAAAAAGAGAGTGAGAGAGAGAGAGAATGGAGGGATGGAAAAAGAGAGTGAGAGAGAGAGAGAATGGAGGGATGGAAAAAGAGAGTGAGAGAGAGAGAATGGAGGGATGGAAAAAGAGAGTGAGAGAGAGAGAGAATGGAGGGATGGAAAAAGAGAGTGAGAGAGAGAGAGAATGGAGGGATGGAAAAAGAGAGAGAGAGAGAGAATGGAGGGATGGAAAAAGAGAGTGTGAGAGAGAGAGAATGGAGGGATGGAAAAAGAGAGAGAGAGAGAGAATGGAGGGATGGAAAAAGAGAGTGAGAGAGAGAGAGAATGGAGGGATGGAAAAAGAGAGTGAGAGAGAGAGAGAATGGAGGGATGGAAAAAGAGAGTGAGAGAGAGAGAGAATGGAGGGATGGAAAAAGAGAGTGAGAGAGAGAGAGAAAACAGGGATGGAAAAAGAGAGAGAGAGAGAGAGATGAATGGAGGGATGGAAAAAGAGAGTGAGAGAGAGAGAGAATGGAGGGATGGAAAAAGAGAGTGAGAGAGAGAGGGAATGGAGGGATGGAAAAAGAGAGTGAGAGAGAGAGAATGGAGGGATGAAAAAAGAGAGAGAGAGAGAGAGAGAATGGAGGGATGGAAAAAGAGAGTGAGAGAGAGAGAGAGAATGGAGGGATGGAAAAAGAGTGTGAGAGAGAGAGAGAATGGAGGGATGGAAAAAGAGAGTGAGAGAGAGAGAATGGAGGGATGGAAAAAGAGAGTGAGAGAGAGAGAGAATGGAGGGACCACTCACTGTCTCTCTCTGGAGAAAAGAGAGTGAGAGAGAGAGAGAAATGGAGGGATGGAGCCAAGAGAGAGAGAGAGAGACTATGGAGGGATGGAAAAAGAGTGAGAGAGAGAGAGAATGGAGGGATGGAAAAAGAGAGAGAGAGAGAGATGGAGGGATGGAAAAAGAGAGTGAGAGAGAGAGAGAATGGAGGGATGGAAAAAGAGAGTGAGAGAGAGAGAGAATGGAGGGATGGAAAGAGAGTGAGAGAGAGAGAGAATGGAGGGATGGAAAAAGAGAGTGAGAGAGAGAGAGAATGGAGGGATGGAAAAAGAGAGTGAGAGAGAGAGAGAATGGAGGGATGGAAAAAGAGAGAGTGAGAGTGAGAGAGAGAGAGAATTTTTTTAAATGATGAAAAAAGAGAGAGAGAGAGAGAGAGAGAGAGAATGGAGGGATGGAAAAAGAGAGAGTGAGAGTGAGAGAGAAAAGAGAGAGAAAACAAAGAGAGAAAAAGTCTGAGAGATAGACAAGAGATGAAAAAAAAAGGAGAAGGAAAAGAAAAAAGGAAAAGAATTTGTACAATAACAATAGCATTCCCGCTAAAAGGTGTGTGGGGGGCATTACCCTAATAAAAACGTTGGATCTTGGGTGCTAGTACACAAAATGAAAAACCCCTGAAAGGCCGGGGTCCATGGGTAATGTCCCCCTGCAGCTGAAGCAAAAATTTATTTATGAAGGCTTTGCTATTTTAGTGTGCTTTTTCCACAATGGTCAACCTATGGCAATATTTTTCACGCCAGAGGGCAGTCAATGCACTAGGGGCTTATCACGCGATTTTCTTACTTGGGCGTAGTGAGAGAGAGAGTGATGGTAGGACCACTCACTGTCTCTCTCTCTTTCTTTATCCCCAACTAATAATATAGAGAGGATTAGCCCCACACGAGCGTCATGCCCTCTGGCGTGAGAAAAATCGCACTAAGTCTCTCATTACACACATGCTTATTTTAAAGTGTTTGAAAAATACAGTAGACACAACAACATACAGTATTTATACGGCGCTGAATCTTGATAGAAATCAAATCAAAGCGCACACACAAGACACAGTAGACACACAAAGATCTTGCTTGACCAAAAAAAAAAAAAAAAAAAAAGGAACTTCCTTTTCTGGTAAAATTCAAAATACAAAAATCCTTGTAACTTGTAAGCCAGGGCCTGTATTCACGTTGAGATAGCATGAGACTTAGCATCATGCTAACTTAGAAGCTCTTCCAAAAGTCCTATTAAATCCTATAGGACATGCTAAGTCTCATGCTATCTCAACGTGAATACAGGCCCAGGAAAAGTGGCACCCATGTTGGATACAAGAACAAACAAATTTACAAAACAACATTTACCAAGTGTATGCTTCCCATAGCGCCCGCTCTCTCCATCAAGGCGGCCATATTGGGCAGGGTCATGAGGTCACCGGAATTGTCCACGCCGAAGAACCAGTCGCCGTAGGTCGTGCGGATGAATCGATCGTCGGTTATCATCCGCCCCGTGTCGTTTCCTTCGTAGTATGGGTTGAGCGTGGTTCCCAACCACCGCCACTGCAGGCTTGTGTCGACTCCTGTAAATGATGGTGGTTTTTTTGTTGTTCCCCAGCTTAACTCTTCTGCCCCCGTCGGCGGGTTGAACCGCCCGGCTTACTGTTTACCGTTGCTAGCCATGGGCGGGTTTGACCGTCAGATACTAGGGAAACCCCGGTGTCTCCCTTTGCGCTATTTATATGAAGTGGCATCACATCCTTTACTTCCGTGACATGCGCAGTTCGTTCAGGGAAAGCACAATCTTCCGCCATCTGCATTTGTAGGCTAAATTTTGCAATTTTCAATCGATTTTCATCGCGTTTTCGACGATGGAAACTGACGATGACTTTTGGCGTGAACTTCTACAAGATGGTGACAGTGACGACGAAGCATTCACTGGATTTACTGTGGAAGAAGTGGCAGAATCTGAACTTAGGCGAATAAAAAAGAGCATAAAAAGTGCTAAAACGATCTTGGGTTTGCAGCAGCAGATCGACACAGGGAATTTTAGTGATGATTCGAGTGAGTATTTTTTATGAATTATTAAAGTATGTGCGAAAATCAGTGCAGCTGCAAAAATTACTTGGTGCTCAACAGTAAACAGTCTAAGTAATACCTGGTAGTAGAAGAGTTAAACACTCTGGGGGCACACCCAGTGCCATGTGAACATTTCGCATGGCCTTGGGTGGGAAGATTACCTGCATGGCTGCTTTTAACCCTTTATTTATTTATTTATTAACACAACTTTTATAGCGCCTAATCTTTAAGCTCTAAGCGCCTTACAGAAATCACTAAAATGAATAGTAAACACAATGAACAAAAAGTATACATTAAACATTGACCAACACCCCCCTTCCCTGATCCATCAGTCAATTTCTCAATCACGCCCAAATAATGAATGACATAATCTACAGTACACTTTCGCAACCAACTTGAAACACTCACACTGATGGACACTTAAAGACGCCCAGGCCACACTATTAACAAATCACACCCACACTTATAATGATAGAGAGAGAAAGAGAATGAGAAAGAGAAAGAGACAGACATACAGACAGACAGACAGAGAAAGACAGAGACCGCCAATGTCGCATTTATGCACCACAATGGTTTAACACCTATGTCACTAAAAGGCATCAAATCAGGGCCTGTTATCTGAAGACCCCCTATTTTATTAATGTTGGGAGGTAAAGATAGGCCTAATGTTATACATGTCACAGAGGAATTCCCAATATTGCAAATATGTTTTTCTCTCTTCACAGTTAAATGTAATGGTACTTTTTGGCTAAAAAATGGCTGGCAGCAAAAGGGTTAAAGGGCCCCCGCCACATGGGCGGCCATACTCCGACTTCAGGGGACTTCGCTCCATTCATGTGGAGCCACCCACACATTCACTCCACCCGTGGAGTGACAACAACCAACAATTCTTTACGGCGTGTAGGGAGAACTGCCACTGGTAAAGACAGCTTCCATTGGGCACAGCCCTATCATTTTAATGTTGGCCATGGGTCAATTTAACTTGCATCACATGTACAGACACAGTGAATAGCCAAGGACCCTTGGCCGGACTCCTGTAAATGATATTTTTATTGTTTGTCGCCGTCATTGTCATCATCATCATAAATTGTCAGTTATAATTCATTTGTTGTGACACTTACGCGCGACCCCTCTTTCTTATCTACCCCCCCCCCCCCCCCTCTCCTTTTCATTTCTCTGTCCGGCCGCCATTTTAATTGCCATCCACCATCAAAAGAATGCCGATTAAGGCATTTGTCTCTTTGAAGCCCGATTTACCTCCCCTGTCAGCATGTACCACCTACAGAGGTTATCTCCCTTTAACCCCCCCCCCCCCCTTTATCTCCGTTCCCCATCACGAGAAAGTGAACCCCACAGTCGGCGCCCTTTTGAACCCTTCCTTTTCAATCACGATAAGGATAGGAATGTCGCCATGTGATAAGGATGTAACCGGCGCGTGATTGTTCGGTACTAGTATGCATAAAATTATAGCATCATCTTGTGACGTGTCAATTGCTATAAACCAACCACAGGCTTTCATTGTTTGAAAGTGAAGGCTATAATTGGAGTAGTGAGAAAAAGTTTTCACACAAGACGCTGAAACCTAGCTAGAGCAACATTGCAGACTCAACCTCTCCCAGCCAGTCTTTTATAGCCCAACTACAGGGCATCGTGGGCCGGACGATCATCCCGAACTCACAAGCACCAAGACGGGAACGCCGCCAAGACGCCCCGCACCCAGAATCCGCGAGGAGACCACGCCTGAACCGTGCCATCCCGCGAAGCCGTAACCGGAACGACTGGGAGCTACTCTCACCTGACGAGCAAGCCCAGCCAACCCAGCACTCGCCGATCACTACGGAGGAACTTGACAACAGCTAAGTCCAGCGGACCGCGCCAATCACTTGAACTTTCCTCCGGACAATGAAGATTAGTGACCCTTCTCGCTTGGGGCTAACCTTCTAGAAAGACAAAAGTCTTGTAAATCCTTTCGGATTCCATTGTTTTTTTATTCATATTTTGTTTTGGCGCCATTGAGCTGCTTTATTATTATTGTTGCATAATCTTATGCAGATTTTGTGAGTAAATAAAATACAAGTGTCAAATAATCCTGAACCCTTTGGTCAGACTGATGAGAGTGGGAGTCTTGTAATTTCATGTAAAACCCTACTTCTCTCTGTCTGCCATTTAGAGCAAATCAACCACTTGTATTTCTTACAATCATACGAGCCAGAACCCGGGCACAAATATAAATTTATTAGATGAAAAGGGGCCGGGAAAGTTGCTCATCTCCCATACCCTAGAGAAGTGGGTTAAAGGCAAATTTTCTACTTGAAAATTTAACACACTAAAAGTCTTCCCTAGAGGCTTAGCCTTTTAACCCATTACCTCGTCACATTTGTTTCATGTCATTTCCTTATCATCATCATTATAGACGCTTTTTTCAAAGACCCCACTGATTTAAAGTCTTAAACAGAAACCACATCAGGGCTCCCAATCATCCCGCAAAACAAGGGGTCCCAGGGACTCCTTCACTTACAGAATAGAGGGTCCTAGAGGTTGAGATAGAGGGTCCCAGTGGCATTGCGAATGCTAAAAAGAATTTTTCTAGTGTATCCCTGGTAACCCCTGCACATGACTTTTAGAGGGTCCTTTAGAACTTTCATAGAACCCCAAATTGGGGTCCCTGGGAGCCCTGCACATTCTCTCTCTCTCTCTCTCTTTCTCTCTCTCTCTCTAGCTCTATCTTCCTAACCTCTCCCTCTCACTAACCTCTCGACAGTAGGTAATGGTTAAGGGAGGTGATGAAGGCCCCGGGGGCTTCGCACAGATGGACTGAGTTGAGTGTGGCGCTTGGTGCCGACGTCACGGCGGGCGGCACCACGGGGTGTGACGCCAAAATCTCGTGGAACTTGCACCAAGCCTGGGTGCATAGCTCTGCGCCGTACTGCGTTTTGACCTCGCCCACAATCTTGCCTGAATAAAGAAGTGAAATCACACATGTACGTATGCATCCATGGGTGCTCCTGGAAAATAAAAAAAATCCTGCAAGTGGGTGCAGGGCTCCCAATCGTCCCGCAAAACAAGGGGTCCCGGGGACTCCTTCACTTACAGTATAGAGGGTCCCCTGGGCTCCCAATCGCCCCGCAAAACAAGGGGTCCCGGGGACTCCTTCACTTACAGTATAGAGGGTCCTAGAGGCGGGATATTAGAGGGTCCCAGTGGCATTGCGAATGCTAAAAAGATTTTTTCTAGTGCATCCCTGGGACCCCCTGCACATTCTTTTAGAGGGTCCTTTAGAATTTTAGTACTTCATAGACCCCCAAATGGGGGTCCCTGGGAGCCCTGGGGTGGCCCCGGTGGAGTACAGGAGCTGCGCACATGCACACTGTTTAGTATGTTTTAATATTTGCTTATTCAATGTTCCATCTGGAAATAAAATTTTGACTTGACTTGACATTTACTGCTCTTTTTTCACCCCTCTAGACTAGCACAAGTGCTACATGTATTCCTTTGAATATATAGCAAAATTCTTATATAGGCCCTTTTTACTATGCAAGCTTGTGTGCATACTTAGTGTCAGAAAATCGTTGCTTCTCAAATTCTCATAATCCGGCGACACCGGATCTAGGCAATTTAAAAATCCTGCAATTCAGGACATCCTGAAAGAAAGAGCATCCATGCGTATGACTGTCTTAGTATTTTCGCAAGCATTCTAGAAAATGCTTCTAGTTCTACTAAATAAAAGTTTTAAATTAAATACATTTAACTACGCATACTGTGAAATATTATTGTCTGTCATTTCCGAAATTCAATTTTAAGCTCTAAAATTAGTTAAAAAGTATTATAATATAATTAACCAGCAAAAAAGAAAAAGGAAAAAAAACGGAAAAAAAAGAAAGAATTCATTGTTTTGGTGTTTTTTTTCACAAAATAAAAGCACATTTTCAAGTCTAACATGATTTCATTTTGCAGTCTAATGAATTTCACACTATTTCAATTGATGTATAGTATTAGTAAGCACACATGTATAGTGTGCTTGAGCTAAGTTTTAAATAGTGAAAAAGAAAAGAAAACCGAACATGCACCTAGACTGCGCTAGAGTGAATTAAATACAATTACAATAGATACATGAATACACACATCTAGTCAAATCATATGAAACACTCTTGCTACCCCCCCCTCATTCTCTCTCTTTCTCTCTCACTAACCTGCCACGTTAGTAAAATTGGTGTGCTGATGCCAGGCGATCATCTCCTTGTCGCTCAGGCGATCTTTCAAAGCGTTCAGCCTTGCCTTCTCCCCCATCAGCCTCTCGCATCGCCACGGCGACGGCAAGGCCACGAGGGCGGCCATCTTGGGCAAAGCATGCTGTGCGGCCATCGGGCTCGGGGCCGCTTTTCTCCGGAACTTGTTCGGCGGCTGCTGCCTCCCGAACCCGTCCAGGTAGCGAGGCGACTTCAGCCGCGAGTCGAAACGCGGGGAATCACTCGACGAACCAAGACGGGACGGATTTTCCCTTGCTGCTGCTAGCGTAGGCGCGCCTTCTAATTCTATAGTTTCAGGGTAGCGTTCTTCGGGTCTTTGCGCAATGCCTTTACAGACTTTATTTGAATCTTTATTGCGCTCAGAATGTTCACACGGCGCGCATTTAACGACGGCACTAACAGCACCTCGAGGCGAAACAGTATCAATGGTGTCTAGGTGTCCCTCAAGGTTTTTCACATTCTTTTCATCCCGGCATGTAGTACTAGTAGTAGTGCTTTGCATCAGGGGGCCGATCGTCGAAGTCGATTTCAGCGACCACGAATCACTTTTGTGGTAGACGAAGTTCTTGTTGAACAGATTATGCAGAATCTCCTCAGAGCTGCTCTCGGTGAAGCTTTCCGGCTCGAGGGAGGTAACTTGCTGATCCTCGTCCATGGTCCGCTCGGTTTTCTTCCTTTCCATGTTGAGATGCCTGCACAATGTTAACTCATGAATTCGCATCGCAACGATTTTGAATTGTTCAAAAAGGTCAAAAATTCACTCTGGATAGCCATACACACAAACAAAACAGACATAAAGTAATGATAAACAAAAGACGAAATGAAAGACGATTACAGATTTTTACTTCAGATTTAGACATAGGGAAGTGGTAGATCAGACTTTATAGACTTTACATAGAAAAACTCTCCACACCCATCGGTGTCCCCATAACAAACCACTACGAAAGCAAAGTCAGAGGAAAAATTGTGGTCTAAGGGAGAGAAGCGAGTTTAGAAGTGACCAAGGTATGGTGTGCACACAGATTTACTTCCCTTGAAGCAAATGCATCAAATTGACAGCTATCTATTAATTACGGACATAATCACATATGGCCGGAACAACTTGAACGAGTTAAAAACAATCATACTATGAATATGATTGTTCATAGTATTCATTTCATTTTTAAGCGTGTGGAGTCACTACAGTCCAATTATAACTTCTGGATTAGCACAATAGGTGATTATCTGTAAAGGGCTGTTTGTTTGTTTTTAATCATTATATCAGTGTTAGTTACTGTTAGTAATATAACAGGGCTCCCAGGGACCCCCATTTGGGGGTCTATGAAGCACTAAAAATATGTAAAATCCTACAGGACCCTCAATAATAATGTGCAGGGGGTCCCAGGGATGTGCTATAAAAAATCTTTTTAACTTTAGCATTGGCTGTGCCACTGGGACCCTCTATCCCGCCTCTAGGACCCTCTATAATGTAAGTGAAGGAGTCCCTGGGACCCCTTGTTTTGTGGGAAGATTGGGAGCCCTGTATAAATTACAAATGTAGTAAAAAAAGCTAGATAAACTCATAAAGCAAAGGCAATAATCTTAATGTCTCTTATATTTGAACAACTCTGTGTGTGTGTGTCATATGTGTGTGTGTGTGTGTGTGTGTGTGTGTGTGTGTGTGTGTGTGTGTGTGTGTGTGTGTGTGTGTCCTTCTGTTTGTTCGCTCTGTAACTCACGAACCAGTGTACAGAATCGCTTCCAATTTTATGTGCTGATGTATTATAAATATAATCATGGTGCAGTGAGGTTCCCATAGAAAATGTGCAACCGTGGTGACCTTGACCTTGGAGTTTGACCTTGAAAACCGGTCAGAAGTAGGAGTAGTAACTAAAGGGTAGTAGTTAGGGAATGACTGGCTGGACTGGTTTACACTGGTTACTTCCCTTGCATCATAAATCTGAGTGAAAGAGGGGGAGAGGTGAAAGAGAGAGTGTGAGTGTGAGAGAGAGTGTGCGTGTGTGTGTGTGTGTGTGTGTAGGCACGTGCGAAACGTAGCGAGCAGGACTCCTAGTATTATAATACTCTAACTACAGTGGAACTAATAAGAAGAGTTAAGACCTTGAAAAAATCATCCAAAATAAGATCTTAAGTGGGAGAGAGTTGTAATACACTATACAGTGGAACCTCCCTTATATATTAATTATCATAAGACCTCCAATTACAAGACTCCCTCCCATAGAACTAGAAGACCTACTTCTCTGAGACATTGCCATTCTTTGTAAGTATTAAAATTACCTCCCTTATAACTTAGTGTAACTGTAAGGCTCGCCTTATGATTAGGAGCCAGAATTGTCAGCTCATTCAGATTGACTCATTGATCATGGGCCCTCAACTGGCTCAAGAGAAGAAGAAGAGGTGCAACCCCCAAATTTTACTCAAAATTCAGATTTCATTATTTTTTAGACTTCCTAACTAAAGTTCCTTACTGTATTGCTAGTCACTAAGGCAAAAATGTTGGTTTCCGGTTTCCCGACCGACCCTAGTTTTTGGCCGCCGACCCCAAAAATGTGTTTGGACGAATGCTGGAATGGGGAAAAGAAAAAGAAAAAGAAAACTCCCTTGCACTTGAGTCATGCTGAATTCAAATACAAACAAATAATCAGAAACATAAAACATCATAAGTGCAATACTATTACACGGCTTTGTCTTATTAAAATATGTATATATTCATACACATGTACCGAACACAAGTTTTCCAAAAAAAGCCTAGTACTAGTAGTAGTACAGTGGAACCTCCCTTATAATATATATAAGACCTTCAAAAATCATCCCAAATGAGGTCTTATAAGGGAGGGGTCTTATAATATAAGGGAGGTCATTTTAATACTTACAAAGAAGGGCAATGTTTCACAGAGAAGTAGGTCTTATGTGGGAGGGAGTCTTGTAATGGGAAGTCTTATCTTCTTCTTCTTGTCAATCGGCCACCTTCATCAGGTTGAAGATTTTGCCGATATTGAAGAAAAAAGAAAGAAAACGAAGGTCACGCGCAGCGCCATGTCACCAAAGTTAGAAGAAAATACCTACTTACCCTATTTTTTCAAACTGATGAAATCCCAAACAGACTTCTTCTTTTTTTGGCCTAATATTTGTAATAAAGAGCAGGGGGGGGGGGGGGGGAAGTATTGCCTGATATCTGAGATTTATGTTCAAAAATAAAATGTAACAGATGTTTCACTTCACATCTGTGACCCACATGCGTAGACTCTATCTGACTCTGAGCTCACCTTCAACAGTCAAGCGTTTTCCTACTGGTATGACTAAACGTTGATTTTCTTCAGCAGACGAAAATAAACATTTCCTGGAATGCCCATTCCAAAACGATCAATTTTTCAGATTTGTAACTTTCAATTTCAACTTTCCAAACTAAAAATTCCAGTTCTTTTACTGTAAATTAAAACTGTGATATGCTTCAAAAAGAGTTGTTTTATCTGTAAACTCATTAATTGCCATACTATAGTGTAGATAATTTAACAAAACACAGCAGACGAAGCCACAAAGCGTGTAGCAAGCACCATCGCGAAGGATGGACCACTTCCTGTTTTATTTGTCAAAGGGACAACACTCATACATGCACACGCTCCAAGCCACAGGTAGTAATTAATGCCAAGCAATTTACTGTCATTCGATATTTTCTTCCTTCAAGAACACCGAACAGAGCATCTCTGTGAAATTAGTGTTGTTCCCACCTGGATAACGCGTCGCCACGAGCGCAGCGCTACATTATTTTGGGAGGAAGGGGTGGTGAGATGGGGGCTTCTCATGAAAAAAAAATTTGAATGCAAAAACTGTACCGGTTCTGATGAAAATTGGCAGAATAGTTTTAGTCATAAAACATAAATATAGCCCATGAAAGTGCCCCAAATTTTGCATGAAAGTAAAACACATCTTTAAAAACATACAGAAACTTGTGCATAATTGAACATTATTACATGTCATACAATACTATACACAGTAGCTTTTCTCAGCTCCTTTCAGTTCATGCCTTTTGTTAACACTCGTCACCAGCATAAACCGATTTAAAGTGTTTTATTCATTAGGCTTACATTGTTTTATGGTGGCATACCACTTGTAAGGTCTTTTCCTATCCCTAACCAAAATCAATGATAAGAATATTTGCCTCTGTTAAAAGAAATAACTTGAAACAAATAGCTCTCTGTGGAAAACTGAAAGGAGCTAGAATGAGGGGAATTAGTGTACTGTGTACAACAAAATGAAAATTATTTGAATAATTAGATTCTGACATTGACAGCATGTTTGCACGAATGCATAATCTTGACGTAATTGGTAAAGAATTAATTAGCTTAATAATGTAATTGCAACCAACAAACTATGATTTTACAAATATATACTTATTAGTAGTACATTATCCCTACGTCATGTAATTCCAACGATAATCTGAAACGCATCCTATACTTGGACGCATTTCACTTCAAGAGCGTGGGGCTGACCGCCACAGCTGACATTGTGGCAGTACCATAGCCAATGAGGTTTAACCGAGGCGTGGTTACTGCTACACCTATCTGTATTGTTAAAAAAATCGGGACTTTACTGGTGTTTCACTGCCTCTTCTTGCTGGCCTTCCAAACTACCTTCTCAACAAACTCCAAAGAATCCAAAATAATGCTGCACGACTAATCCTTAAGTCCTCCAAGTTTGAACATGTTTCTCCCCTTCTGCACTCTCTGCACTGGTTGCCAATCTCCAGCAGGATCAACTACAAGCTTTCTGCTCTTACCTTTGCTGTCATTTCTGGCTCTGCTCCTACTTACCTGTCTGATCTACTTCATACTTACATTCCATCTCGTCAGCTTCGTTCTTCTTCTGATTCTCGTATTCTACAGCCTCCCTCAATTAAAACGAAAACTTATGGCGAGAGATCCTTTTCTTTTCAGGCCCCAGCTACTTGGAACAAACTCCCTCTGTCTCTCAGACATTCCAACTCCCTGTCAGTTTTCAAAACCAACCTGAAAACTCATCTATTCTCTGAACACTACTGTCCACCATGATCGGATTGTGAGAATGAAAGCGTGTGTGGATGATGAATGGCATGGGAAAGTTGGGAGACAGAAAGTGTGTGTGTGCATGCGCGCGCTGGCATGTGCTTATGCACGTGTGTGGGGATGTGTGTGTGTTTGTGTCTGTGTGTATGTATGTATGTACGAACGTACGTACGTATGTATGTATGTATGTACTGTATGTATGTGTGTATGCGCGTGTAAATGATATGCTATGTTCGTCAGTGTGTGTGCTTGTGTGCGTGCGGGCATGGGTATTGATGTGATTTGATTAAATGTTGTGGGGGTTTTTTTGTAAAGCGCCATGAGCAGCTAGCCTGGAATGTGCGCTATATAAGTTTTCTTCATTATTATTGCCTCCAGTATTGTTCCCACCGTCTTTGTATCTACGAATGTCCCATAGGTGTCTGTTCCAGACCGAGAGGACGTAAAGCACCATTTTTCTTAGTCTTTGTCATGGGGAATAGTTGTGTCTGTCAAGGAAGCATCAGAGGTCAGAGTCAGTATTGTTTAAACGATGACTTTGTTGTTTATTTACTCGCTTGTTTTTCAACACAAATGCTTGATGTTTGGTGTGTGCGTGCTCGAATCTGTCATTGATAAAGTCGTAAAAGTTCAGCAAGATTCAATGAACGGTTTTGAAAATATGAAGCAAAAAGTAAAAGTATGGGTGCAAACACACCCACGGGGTACGGGAAGGGTTAAGGCATATGGTGCATAAAGCAAATGATAATTCGGGCTATAGGTAGACGGGGAAGACGGGGTAAAAAGCGCATGGGCGGGTAAGAAGCCCACCCCAATTATAGGCTCATGAAATGAAGCAAATTTCAGTCTCATTTTGCCCATGAGACGAGCGTTAATGTCTAGCATTCGTCTCATGGGCAAATTTGACTGAAATTTTCTTTATTTCATGAAATAATTGGGGTGGGCTTATTACCCGCCCATGCGCTTTTTACCCCGTCTTCCCCTAGTAAAATATCGATAAGCTTTAAAATTGGGATTCATTGTCTTTTGTTGTTTCACCCACAATATTGCGGACTCGCTTTAGCAGCACATCACATAGTCTAGCCCAGGTTTCTTCCAGTGTCAAAGAGCAGGCGTAGGTAGGTAATTTGGGTTTAACGTCCTCTCCACCCGGGCGGGGCACATACGGGACATGTGTATTAGTTCGGTATGAAAATGAAACTAAAACAGACACAAGAACGTAAACAGACAATACATTGACGTAGACAACGTACAATTAACAGTAGGGGGCATTCTCAGTTTCGCAAGAAGCATAAAATTATAAGCACCTTAGTTGAAATGATTTAAGAACATCAAATTTGATTGGCGAGAAAGATGATAGGTTGTAAAATAATGATGTAAAATAAGTATAGGGGAAGACGGGGTAAAAAGCGCATGGGCGGGTAAGAAGCCCACCCCAATTATCTCATGAAATAAAGAAAATTTCAGTCAAATTTGCCCATGAGACGAATGCTAGACATTAACGCTCGTCTCAAGGGCAAAATGAGACTGAAATTTGCTTCATTTCATGAGATAATTGGGGTGGGCTTCTTACCCGCCCATGCGCTTTTTACCCCGTCTTCCCCTATTAAGAAGATATCTGGCAGTTGGTCTAATCACAACCCCCCAGTTGCAAAATAAAACTCCAGGGCCACCTGATTAAGAATTTGAAAAGATATTTTATTATTAAAAAAAACCCAAATTAGCCCTAAATTAGTTTAAAAAGAAGTATTTACAAAACTGTGTATTATATTTACATAAACATAGCCGGCGTATGGTTATGCGGACTGTAAACTGATGTGGTAATTCACAAGAAAATGTTGGTATTTGTGTGGCTGCATGCTATCAGAAGCGCTCCTCTGTCAGCTGTGGTGGTCAGCTCTCCACACTCTTGAAGTGAAATGCGTGCAAGTATAGGATACGTTTCAGATTATTGTTGAATTTACATTATGTAATAATGTACTAATATGTATATAATTATTTGTAAAATCATAGTATTTGTTTGCTGCAATTACATTATTAATAAGCTAATTAATTCTTGACCAATTAAGCTTGCGTCTGTGATTATACATTCGTGAAAACATGTTGTCAATATCAGAATCTATTTATTGTGATGCACCTACAAAGTAATATTTTCTTGTGAATTTGTTGTATGCTAACTAGGGGTTGTTATTCAACAGAAATTAACATTGTGTAGGCCTATCATATAAATACTATTATGATTTATATTGGCACTTTAATAAAGTTGCCCACTCTCACTCAAAATAATGATGTTGTCTTTGACTTGAGACAAAAATGGTTTTTTTTGTGTGGATCAACATCCCTTTTTTCGTATTAAGTCGAAGAAGTTTGTTGCTTATATGTTTTGTCATGTCTCACGATTCCGTGAGAGTCATTTCCCTTTTCTCAGAGACGATGGGCTTCGTCATTCCGCCGTGGCTGATCTCAAGTTCTACAAGCGTACGTGCCAGTCACACAGTTTTGTCTTGTACAATGTCCAAGACATGCAAAAGTTTTTCAACAAACCTTTTTACCAGGCAATCAACCCCTAGTCTCCTCCAGACGGATATGTCTTGTTGGGTGTGTTTGACCAGTAGAAGGTTTGTTCTCCGGGAACTCCGGTTCTCCTTCTCACCCCTTGGCCCTTGGTGCCAGGTGTCCCTGGGATCAGACTGTTGATTGCATTAGGCAACAACCCACCCAACACCACCACACTATTGGTGGTCAGTCCCACACTCTTGAAGCGAAATGGCGTCCAAGTATAGGATACGTTTCAGATTATCGTTGGACTACAATATGTAATATGTAGGCCTATTAATATGTATATTTGTAATATCATAGTATTTGTTGGTTGCAATTATATTATTAAGCTAATTAATTCTTTACCAATTACGTCAATGATTATGCATTCGTGCAAACATGCTGTCAATGTCAGAATCTAATTATTGTGACGCACCTACTACAAAGTTATTTTTTACAAGTATTTTCTTGTGAATTTGTTGTATGCTAACTATGGGTTGCCATGCAACAGAAATTAACATTGCGTAACATATAAATAATATTATATTTTATATTGGCATTTTAATAAAGTTGCCCATTCTCTCTCAAAATAATGAAAACGATCAAAAATTGAAGTGAATTTTGCTCATTTACTTAGGGTAGGTCTACCTTCTTGATTATAACAGGCATCACTCGTGTGAGAGGATTTGCAAATTTCAGTCGGTTGTCATTCACTATGGTGAATAAAGATTGTATTGTTAACGATCTTGATTATCAAAACAAAGTTCGGGACTTTCCTGGTATTGCAGTACCTCCAGGATCGTCCCACTATATTTATTTTTATTTTATTTTGCTGTCCCATCTTCTGGGTCGTACAGTGGCGTTGCTCCCACGCCGCTCATTATGAATCCCATTTCGCAGGTAGGACTACACCCCGGCTTGTTCACTGGTAGGTCGCAGAATCCGAGACCAGCAGTCCAGGGGGAGCGAATCTATGTTAGACCGTCAGGAGGCAACCAACCGAGGAGACACTGCACTGATGCTGAGTCACTTCGGTGGAGTTCAGCGGAGCCTGTTCAGGACACCACAATCTTTATAGTTATTAATCTCCCATATATGTGCCTGTTCAAGTCCAGGCCGGAGGACGTTAAGCCAACTTTCATCACTGATCAGTCGATTGAACATTTTAATGGTAGATTGGGTCATGGTTTGTGGTAGCAGATGTTTTTCTTATGTTTCTGAGGGTAGGTCTAATATTCACAGCAGATAGCATTTTGAAGTGATTTCCGACTTATGCTGAACCGTGCGTTTCGGGTCACTGACATGGGTGCCCAAACTACACTAAAATTAAAAAAAACAAAACACCGGGGGCAGGGATGGACCTACGGGGGGGGGGGGGGGGGGGGGGGGTTGCTTAGGGGGCTGCAGCCCCCACTCATTTTCCTTTGTTTCCTCATTAGTCCTTTATTTCATGCCCAGATTGTACCAGATTGCACTATTTTGCTTCTCGGATATTCAGGGGGAGCATGCCCCCGCACGCCTCTCCCCACCCTCCCCCCCTCCCCCCTCCCCCCCCCCCTCCCCCTCCCCCCTCCCCCCCCCCCCCCAGGGGTCTTGGTGCTTCGCACCTTCAATAAATTAGCCCCCACCCCTTAAAAACTTAGGTCCGGCCCTGCGGGGTCCAGGCCAGTGTCCCCCTGCAGCTGAAGCAAAAATTGATTTATGAAGGTATTTTTTAGTTCCCCCCCCCCCCACACACACACACACACAAGTTACGCAAATGCTTATTGTAAAGTGTTTGAAAAATACAGTAGAAATACACAAAGATCTTGTTTGACAAATTATAATTTAAAAAAAAGGAACTTCCTATTCTGGTAACATTAAAAAAATAGGAAATCCTTGCATACCAGGAAAAGTTGCAACATTGGGGTCATGGTAGGAACTGGTTCCACTGTCCTGTCCCTCCAACTGTCTGGGATCTTGATGGCATACCAGGAAAAGTTGCAACATTGGGGTCATGGTAGGAACTGGTTCCACAGTCCTGTCCCTCCAACTGTCTGGGATCTTGATGGCATACCAGGAAAAGTTGCACGCATTGGGGTCATGGTAGGAACTGGTTCCACAGTCCTGTCCCTCCAACTGTCTGGGATCTTGATGGCATACCAGGAAAAGTTGCACCAATTGGGGTCATGGTAGGAACTGGTTCCACAGTCCTGTCCCTCCAACTGTCTGGGATCTTGATGGCATACCAGGAAAAGTTGCACGCATTGGGGTCATGGTAGGAACTGGTTCCACAGTCCTGTCCCTCCAACTGTCTGGGATCTTGATGGCATACCAGGAAAAGTTGCACGCATTGGGGTCATGGTAGGAACTGGTTCCACAGTCCTGTCCCTCCAACTGTCTGGGATCTTGATGGCATACCAGGAAAAGTTGCACCAATTGGGGTCATGGTAGGAACTGGTTCCACAGTCCTGTCCCTCCAACTGTCTGGGATCTTGATGGCATACCAGGAAAAGTTGCACCAATTGGGGTCATGGTAGGAACTGGTTCCACAGTCCTGTCCCTCCGACTGTCTGGGATCTTGACAACCCTTTTACCCGCGGTTTTCAGAGGACTGGATTTCTGATGCCTGGCTAATATATGTTTGTAGCGTAACACATACGCGCACGCGGGCACGCACGCAAGCACGCGGGCACGCACGCACGCGCTCGCGCAACAACAACATACAGTATTTATACGGCGCTGAATCTTGATAGAAATCAAATCAAAGCGCACACACACGTTAGCATTCAAAACGCATTCAAACAAAAACGCAATACAAAGCGAGCACACACGTATGACATAAATGGTATACAGCAGAAACAGACCTAAGGCAAGAGAGAGAAGAGAAACAGAGCAGAAATGACGGCGGAACAGGTGGGTTTTGAAGTTAGCTTTGAAAGCAGAGAGGGTCGGTCATTGACGGAGGGAAAGAGGAAGCTTGTGCCAGGACTGGTCGGTCCTGAGACAGCAAAAGAGCGCCGACCAACAGTTGAAAACTTATACCTAGGGATCTGGAGAGAAAGAAGATCAGAAACTGGTTCCAGTGCGCGC
>CM065707.1:7661618-7666618 GCA_017654935.2 Phymorhynchus buccinoides
GCCGCGAACAAGTTGTGCTCACTCTGCCCGTAGTCTACTTCAGGAAAAAACTGCCGTACGATGTTGAACCAAGCATAGGGTGAGACAGAAACAATGAACAAAACCGAGCTCCCTACCAGCATTTTGGTCAAAGCGATGTCACGAGAAGAGAGCGAAGAGGAAGACTCTGATCGCCATTGCCGAATCTGGCGAAGTTTCATCGCCGTCAGGATCGTTGTTATCGACACGATGATCATCGTTCCTCCGAGAATGATCACGCCAAAGACTATGCCTTCAATGAAGTTGATCAAGTCTTTGTGGTCCCGGTAGAATTCATCTTCCATGGGGGCTCGAACTTGAGTGCCGAGAAGAGGATCGAATATGCACGTAGCTCGGAATCTCAAAAACACTACGTATGCGAGCGCGTATATGACGATATTCACGAGAAAAAGAATGACCGCTATAGACCGAGTGCGTATCAACGTCTGAGATTTCAAAGGGTTGAACACGCACAAACATCGATCAACAGAAATGATGGCGGACAAAATTGGAGAAACATAGTAAGTGCCCAACAGAAACAGAGCTTTCTTGTTGATGATGGAAGCGTACAAATGTCCCATAGGGTCGTCCGTTGCAAACTGCACATACAGTTCTTCAGCTTGGAAAACCATGGCAACGGTCACGTACACTTCGTCGATCAAAGCCAGGAAAAAGAGACAAAAGGTCACGCGATCTTTGAGCCCCTGTTTGAAAAACACCGCCATGTTGATGAAGTTGGTGGGAGCGCCAATCAGAAACAGGAAAGCCAGCAGGCAGTTTTTGAACTGGTGGACGGTGTGGCGTTGATCGGCACTGACGCTTCCGTCCGGGTTGTTGCCAGGCAACAGGTGAAGCATGGTGTACGGGATGACCAAGCAATCCCCGGAATAGGTCCAGTTGTTTGACCATTGGCCAGGGAAGTAGGAATAATTATTGGGTGGAATGGTTTGATTAGTAGTGGACGTAAGGGAGGAGTCATTCGCCATTTTGTTAGTTTGGATGTTGGTCTGTATATCGGATGTAAATTCTGTCAGTTTGAGCGAAATAACAAGAAGCACCCTGAGGTGCTAATGGGTCCTAAAGAAGCACGTGACCACACCTGCCCTACCAACACAAGAGCAGCTGGGACTGCATTCACATAGAGATAGTACTATGAGACTTATCATCATGATATCTTAGAAGTCCTTCTGAAGTAGTAGGATTTGCTAGGACTTTAGAAGGACTTCTAAGATACTATGATGATAAGTCTCATACTATCTCAATGTGAATACAGGCCCAGTATATCAATGTGAATACAGGCCCAGCCCTATGCCACCCTTTATGACCTGTCTTCGTCATCCGTGGAAACACCCAAAGGCGCTGATGGTACCTAAAGAAGCACTTGACCACACATGCCCTACCAATACAAGAGCAGCCCTACATCAACCTGTTCAACAGGGGTATCCTACTGTTATGAAGGATATATGAGAGATGTGGGAGTGATGGGACTTGGGAGAACGTCCATGTGCATCTCCTTAGCAACGTTTTGGTTTTGGCGTAATTGTTAGTTTGTGACGTCGGGGTTGGTAGGGTAGCGAGGAGTGGAAGCTTGCTGCCTGTCAGAGCCTGTGTGTTGTGTACATTCGTGTGTGTTACATTAAACCTTTATCATTTTGTAACTGAATTCACCATGACGTCTTCCTTGTGTTTGTGGGTGAGCTAAACTACGTAACAATTGGTGTAAGAAACTGAGGCAGGCCAATCAACAGACAACTGGTCTACACAACAACACACCAGTGGACTCATCTTCTGCTGTGAACCAGAAGGAGCATGCCATGCCCAGTTACTCTCCACCACTTAGAGTGCTGAATCCATTCTCCCCAGCATTCATCCCAGAGAGATGATCAACTATTCTTGCTCGACAGGATTCAGCATGCAGGCATGAATTACGCAGGGCTCCTGAGTTTGATGGGCAGATCCCCTTGGAGTCGTACTTAGCTCAGTTCGAGGACATTGCTCAGATGAATGGGTGGAGTGATGCTGAATGTGCTGTGCAGCTGTCCACTAGCTTGAAAGGCCCTGCTGTAGAAATTCTGGCCCGTCTGACCAAGGAGGAACGCCACAACAATACCAGTCTTCTTGCTGCCCTTGACATAAGATTGGGTACCAAACATCAGTCTGAAGTCTTCAGAGAAAGGTTCCGGAAAACGAAGGAGAAATATGGGAGAGGCTCTGCAAGAACTTGCTCAAGATCTTGAAACGTTGGCCTTCCGAGCATACCCAGAAGCTTCATTTCAGTTGAAGTCTATCCTGCTGAAAGATCAGTTTATTAATGCTCTGGGCAATGAGAGGCTACAGATATATGTCAAGCAGGCAAGACCGACATCACTGCAGGATGCTTTGATTTGGCCAGAGCGTTGGGATTTGAATCATATGTGCAGAGCAGCTGAAGTGAAAACCCACCAACTGCTGGCTACTTCACTCGCCATGGCTTTATTGAAGAGGACAGATCCGAGCAACAACAGGACAGCCCTAAAAAGAAGTCTTCACTCAGGTGCTGGTACTGCCAAGTTCCAGGGCACCTTATTCGGGACTGCAAGCAGAAAGCCCGTGACATGAAGAGAAAGACTGAACAGGCTGCACAGAGAAACAAGGAGCTTGAAGTGGAACAGAAACTAGAGAAGGCAGATGGTGAGGGGCAACAATCAACCTCATTTCCTTCTGCCCCAACAATCAAGTGCAAGAGAGCCACAGAGGATATGGTTCAAGTCCACGGGGAGATTAATGGGAAAGACCGTACGATTGTCATTGACACTGCATCAAGTCATTCGTTGATAAGACCTGATGTGCTTGGGCTCAACAATCTTCCACAACTGGCTGGTAAAGTCCGTGGGGTCACAAAAGACGGTGGAGAAATGTATGGCCCAGTAGAGGTTACTGTTCAGTTGGGAAAAGAGGATCAGAAGATTTTAGTGTATGCAATGGATATGGATGATCCCTTTATTCAAGGCCTGGATTTGCTTCTCCCAAACAAGTGTTGCATAGATCTGAATGATTTGAAAATGACCATAGGACTGCAGAGAACATTGGTACCTCTCCATACAGTGAATACGTAGGTACCTGTTGTCACCACTAGAAGAGCTGTTGTTTCTGCATGGTCAGAAACAATAATTTGGTGTAGATCCAGCAAGACTTGCCAGCAGCCCAAGCAGTTGTGGAGAGGGATACTAATACAGTAATGCCCAGTGGACTCTTGGTTGGACAGACACTGGTTGATCTGTCTCTAGAAAACGTACCGGTGATTGTGGCAAATGTGACAGATACACCAACAAGAACTTGGAAAGAAGCTGCCGTTGGCAAGTGTCACGTGATGCAAACCACCTTGGAAGAGGAAATGGCGCAACAGTCCGGCTTACCAGATCATCTGCATGATCTATTCCAAAGGAGCAAAACCCACCTGGATAAAAAAGAAAGCCAGCAACTTGAAACTCTCCTTATAGATTACCGTATGCAGATGTTTTCTCTGCTGGTGATCAAGACCTCGGACGTACTAGGTTGAGCATCGCATCGATACAGGATCTCATCACCCTATCAAGCAGGCTCCCAGACGAATTGCTCCTGCACGGCGCCAAGAGATGGAGAAAACAATGGACGACATGATCAAACAGTGATGTAAGATGCACCAAATTAAAAAAAAGGATTTTCTCTTCATCTTGTTTTTCTGTCTTTCTTTTCTTTTTTTTCTCTTTTCCATTTTGAACTTGGTTATAAGGAAACAAATCTTCAAGGAAACAAATCTTCAAAACTCGGATATAAGAAGCAAAAAAAAAATCATATCCCTTCGATTTTCTTATAACCCAGTTTTGCTGTATTTTGATTTTATGATGTAAAGCATGAGTCATAAGTCATAAGTCACAAATTTCTTTATTGTTCATTGGCATTGTACAAACGCAAATGGAAAATTGTCTTCCACCATGTAAAATAAGTTAAATACTGTTTTTTATACATCCAAATTAAAATATTAATTAAGAACACGAAACATAAATTTACTTTTAGACAAAAAATATGTTACTCTCACACCACACCCAATCATTCATCTGCTCTCCACTATTTTGCTCGCTCATCATGCAACTCACCACCTCTTCTGCCTTCATTTTTAATGTTCTGTTCTGTTCTTTCTTTTTCTTTCTCCTTTCTTTTGCTGTTTTTCCTTTTTTTATGCACCAAATTAGGTAAAAGGATTTTCTCTTCGTTTTATGTTTCTGCTTGTTTCTACTTGTTTGTTTGTCCTTTCTTTGACACTGACAGGAGAAGGTACCTCCCTAAGTATTTTTTTTACTCGCCCTAATGCTTATAAATTCAAAGCTTTGTTCTCTACAAAAAATAAGAAAATATTACTCAAACTAAAGCACTTCATTACAGTTGTTAACGGTTCTTTCAGATAAATGCTATTAATCATGTCTTTTTCCCATTTTGTTTTTAATTTAGTAATACATTACATTATTTGTAATATTATGGTATGGGTTATCTTTGAAATGATTTTGGACATCACTCTTGGGTTGATTCTTGGAAATTTATTTATGTGTGTGTATATTTTTATATTTCTGTGCCCAAATGGGGTATGAAATAAATTTCTTGCCTTCTTGCCTTGCCTTGCTTGTCTTTATTTTATGTTTCTCTCTCCCCCACCCCCCCTTTCACCCATTCAACTCGGTTATAAGAAAAAAAAAATCAAAATGTTTTCTTATATCCGAGTTTCGGATATAAGAAAACTCGGCTATAAGAAAATAATGTTTATGGAATTCTGATCGCTTCTCGGCCTTTTGGCTAAGACAGTGAATCAGGAACATAAATTTTTGTTTATACCATGGTTGGTTTGTTCAGCCCGTCGTACATGGCGAAAGCCGATACGCGACGTTAAACTGAACTTCCATCCAAGAAAATTAAAAAATATCGCCCTTCGATTTTGTTATAACCGAGTTTTGCTGTATAGATAGTCTAGT
>CM065707.1:7671618-7681618 GCA_017654935.2 Phymorhynchus buccinoides
GAAGAAGAAGAAGAAGAAGAAGAAAAAGAAGAAGAAGAAGAAGAAGAGCACAAATGTCATGGAACACCATTGTTTGTAGGGTCAGGCAGGAAGCGGAAGTTGTTTGTTATCCAGCATCATACATTGTAAGGATCATGCATTATAACGATAAGAATATCATTTGAGAATATACACTTTCCTACTTACGATACAATCATCATCTTCGTTTTGGTTTAGATAAGCTTTATTGACCAGCAACACGGTCAATTACTATTTTTTTTAAAACACCAAAAACCAACAAAGAAAAACAAAAACCAGCAGCAACAAGGCTGAAGTGTATAGTGTGCCTTATACAGTAAATACCCCTTCTTCTTCAGTGTTTTTCTTCTTCGTCTTCTTCTCTTCGTGTTTTGTTTGTTTTGTTTATCGATGCTTGCTTATGCTTCTGTTTCGCTCTGGATACGTAGCAGACGCCACTTCTGACGATAAATCGCGACGGAACTAGGAGGGCTCATGTACCATGGGTACAACTACTAACAATGAAAACAAAACCTGAAAGGCTGGGGTCCAGGGGTAATGTCCCCCTGCAGCTGAAGAAAAAAATGATTTATGAAGGTATTTTAGTTTGTTTTTGTGACCGAGTGACGCCATAGTCCACTCGTCACTTATTATTCATAGCCCAGTTTACTAGTCACAAGATTGTTCAAAGCAGACGGTTCAATCTGCCGACAGACGGCTCGATTGCAATTCGCTAGTTTTGACAACCATTGTCATCGTGTCAGCAGACGATGTAATTGCGTGTCTCCTTTGTTAGTCACAAGATCTTATTCAAATTCAAATCGAACAATGTATATTTTGTATCGTTGCAGGATGTATTTGCTGCACTGTCTTTCTTAGTCTTTTCTTAGCTATGTTTCCTAGTGAATAAACAAAGCCAAACAACTGTCTGGTTTCCTCTATATGTTCCTGGTCTGCGTTGTGTGTGCTCATCATCACCCCCAATTCCTCATCAACTTCCTCCTTATCCCTTACCCCTTACCACCCCATCACATGTTTTCCACAATTTATACAAATACTTATTTTAAAGTGTTTGAAAAATACATTAGACACACAAAGATCTTGTTTGACCAATATAAGAAAAGGAACTTCCTATTCTGGTAAAATTCAAAAACAGGAAATCCTTGTATACCAGGAGAAGTTGCATCCATGAACCTAATAGAAACATATAGGAGAAAGACCTACTGCTTACCCTGGGTTAAGACCATTAACCCCCCCCCCCCAGTTCAGCCGGAAAGGGCCCAGGCCCCACTTCCAGAAGCAAGCAGACTGATGAAAGATTTGAAAGATTTAGCAGAACGAAGTTCATAGGGTAGGGAGTTCCAGATAGAAGGGTCGGTGAAAGAAAATGAACGTTCACCATTATGTCTTAGTGTTTGTACGAGGAATAGAAAGGATAGGCTTGTCCGAAGAGGAACGGAGAGACCTGGAGGGTGAGTACAGGTGAACGAGATCAGAGAGGTAGGCAGGACCAGATGAATGGACAGCATTGAAACAGAGGCAAGCAATTTCAATTGTTAATTGTTTGTTCGGCAAGTAGAAAAAGAGCACGAAGTCTGCTAGACAACTACTCACACACACACACACACACACACACACACACACACACACACACACACACACACACACACACACACACACACACACACACACACACTAATTCAGTACATTTTCTAATTTCTTAGCTTACATAGCAATTGATTGTCTCAAATGGTTATTTCAGTAAATTTGCAAATTTCATTAAAATTTTAGGAAATTTGCAAAATCCCTGAGTGAAACAGGAAATTTGCAAATTCCCTGAAAGTTTTATGAAATTTGCAAATTTCCTGGTTTTGCAAATTTACTGTACCATATGCATGTTGCAGAGTGTGAACCTGTCCATTCATGTGTGAATGCATGGCATGTGTGGGCGCGCTGGTGTGCATGAATGTGTTTTCAGACAGGCAAATTGTGCAATTGGTCTATTCACAGTGTGTGCATGTGCATTTGTGTGTGCAAACATGCTTAAGTGTATCAGATTATGCATCTTTATCACTGTGCATTGTGTATGTTCATGTGTGTGTATGTACATCTGAGGGTATATGTGTGTGTTTGCACATGTGTGTGCACATATATGTGCAAGGGTGAATGTGTGCATTTGTGTGTGTGTGTGGACACATGTTTAAATGTTTCAGATCGTTCATATTATATACAGTTATAGTGGTCTAACGCCAACGGTTTTGAAATTATGAGCATTTGTTTTCAGAGCCCCCTCAGCTCTCACTCTCACTGTGCTATTGGCCCCTTCAAAATGTCTTCCACTGCATTCCCCTCTTAATGCTGATCACAAATATATATGGTTGTAGTGGTCAAATGCCAACGGTTTTGAAACTATGAGCACTTGTTTTCAGAGCCCCCTCAGCTCTCACTCTCACTGTGCTATTGGCCCCTTCAAAATGTCTTCCACTGGGTTTCTGCTGCGATGCTGATCATGAATATATATATTATATAGTTATAGGGGTCTAACTCCAACGGTTTTGAAATCATGGGCATTTTTATCCGGACAGACCGTCGTCATGTAACAGCTTCAAGGTCAAATGTAAAGGTCAAGGTCAAGAAGCTTTTAAATGTCTCCAACTGCTTTCCTTAGATCATGGTGATCAAGAATATATATGGTTTTGTGGGTGCAAACCCAATGGTGTCCAAACTACAGCCACAGGTCAAAATGGAAATTTCAAAGTCAAGGTCATTAGGATAATCAATACTTTGCACCACACATGACCTTGAGGCAGTCTACCAATCTGCCAGCTTTGAAGCCTGTAGCTGGAACAATGTGAAAGATATGGCCAAAACACAAAGTTGACACCTCCAAGGTCTATGTCCTTGACTTTGACCTTCATCGGTACCCAATTTTCCTAATCACCATTAGTCAATCCATCCTTGTCCCTGGTTTGAGCAGTCCAACGATATGAAAGATAATTATGTCATCAAGAACAAATTTCGGGTTTCAAGATCAAACTTCAAGGTCAAGGCCAGCACGTTCATAGGTTTTTTTTCATGGGACAATCCCTGCACTATGCTACACCACCACACACAATTTGAAGCCATTCTGTCCAATGGTTCATGAGATACAGCTCGGACATGAAATATATATCACAAAGAAGGAAATGTTGGTTTTGTGAGTCTTCCTTGGTGGAGGTTTGCACTGGAAGTTCAAATTGTCTATGGGATAATCTGGGTACCACGACACACCCCAACACAAATTTGAAATGATCCTGTCCAATGGTGCTTCATTTACATGGCAAACATATTTTACAGAAAAGTGAGTCTTCCTTGGCGGAGAAGTGTACTGGATATTCAATGTTTCCATGGGGCCATATCTGCAGCATGATACATCATCATACAAAATTTGAAGCGATTCTGTGCACCAGTTCATGAGTTACAGGGTGAACAATCATCTTAAAGAAAAGTGAGTCTTGCTTGGCGGAGATTTGCACTGGATGTTAAAGAAGGCATATTGTGACAATTTAAGTACCATGACACACCCTGACACAAATTGTGAAGCGATTTTGTTTAATAGTATGTGAATAACAGGGTGAACATCTTTTACAGAAAAGTGAGTCTTCCTTGGCGGAGGTTTGTACCAGAGATTCATATTTTGCATGGGACCATCTGTGTACAATGATACACCACCGTGGAAAATGTGAAGCGATTATGTGCACCAGTTCATCAGTTACAGGGCGAACAAATACACAGACAGACAGAATGGTATTATATAGTTATAGATTTATTACGCGTGATCAGTGATCATGATGGGTGGGAAAGTTAAACAACTTCCGTGTTGCTTGAACTGTAGTTAACCCGCGAGAACATGTAACCAGGGCCTGTATTCACGTTGAGATAGTATGAGACTTAGCATCATGCTAACTTAGAAGCTCTTCCAAAAGTCCTATTAAATCCTATAGGACATTGGAAGAGCTTCTAAGTTAGCATCATGCTAAGTCTCATGTTATCTCAACGTGAATACAGGCCCAGGTAAACAATCGCGGATTGCTTCCGTTCTTCTTCTTCGCTGTACGTGGCCACAATCAACATTTTGATTATTTTGCCACGGAACCGGGAGGTTCTACCACTTATGCCGGAAGAAAAGGCTCAAAGCCTGAGAAGAAACTGAAAAGTTAGGCCTTAGACAGAAGAGGGACAGGTAAAAAGATAAAGGATTAAGTGCTTGCACTGGGTTAAGACCATTAAACCCTCCAGTTCAGCCGGTAAGGAACAGGCCCCACTTCCAGCAACAAGCAAAAGCAGGAGGGGAAAAAAAGAAGAGAGTTTGGGTTGCTAGCCCAATGACCCCTGAGTGGGGCCATCAGGCATGACGGGTGCAGCAGGCGGGTGTCCATTCAGGTGCTTCCAGACTCTGGCTGCGAAAGTCTCTGGAGTTCTGGCCTCCACTGCTGATGTAGGCAGGTCGTTCCACTCCCTGATTGTCCGGGGAAATAAGGAACTCTGGCGATACTGCGTCCGACACTGAGGGATGAGGAGCTGTTGCGAGTGACCTCTTCGTTGCCGCTCTGGCTGAGGTATGAGCTTGCTCCTGTTAACACTCACCATGCCATTGAGTATTTTGAAGAGCATGGTGAGTCTGGTGGTCTGTCGGCGTTGCTGCAGCGAGTTCCATCCCAGTCTCTGGAGCATGTCGGTGACGCTGGCTGTTCTATGGTATCGATTCCAAACGAATCTGGCAGCCCTGCGTTGGTCGATTCCACCTTGTCAATACTCTTTTGAGTGAAGGGGTCCCAGACCGAGCATGTGTATTCAAGGAGAGGTCTGACAAAGGTCATGTAGGCCTTCTCTCTCAACTCAACGTTGGTAGTATAGGCAGAAGTAAAAAGTTGCTGCTGCCTTCTATGCATTCAATGATTATTAAAGAATCCCCCTTTTTGATCAAAGTCAAAGAGTGTGATAAAAGCCGGCGGGTCTCCTGACGCGATAGTTATTTCCCTTGCATAGAGTGGATGCTATACAATTGATCATTTCCGCTTCAATTTGACCAGTGCGCTGTTGCAGCTATGTCCTGCTAATATTAGAGTTTCCAAGAGAAACTGGGCTTTAAATCAACAGTTTATTGAACAGGGAAGTATACAGTATGATTTTCGATTTTTACTGGTTCAGTGAATGTCAGACAACATTACACTGCTATGCATTTATAATGAATGTATAAATTTGCAGCCTAAGCAAAGAGTTTTTATAGCTTACAAAGTCTGTGGCCTAAGCTTAGCCTCTTTAGGCTGGACAGTTTGTTACTATACTTAGTGCTGACCGGTTCTGACCAGTTGTTGGTTCGTCGTTTACGTGTCGGTTTACGACATAGTGCTTTTTTTTTTAATCGTCACACAGTCCCTGTGTTCCCTAAATATTTGCCCATTAGTAAGCAAACCAAATTATAAACTCATCACGAGGAGACTGGGGGTGGAGGGACGATAAACTGTTGATCTAAAGCCTAGTTCTTGCATCCACACAAAACCTTTTTTGTCACAAGTCAAAGAAACACAAGATTTAGAGAGAGAATGGGCAACTTTATTAAAGTGCCAAATAAAGTGTTATTTTATGATACATAACATTATTTTCTATTGCATGACAGCCAATAATCAGCATACAATAAATTGGTTATAACACTCACAAGAAAATGATAATACTTGTAATCACGTAAGTTTGCATGTGCATAACAATCACTAGATTATAATCATAGACAGAGTGTTTAATTCAACGCATAATAGTAGACTTATTTGGTAGAGAATCAATCAGCTTAACAATGTAATTGCAACAAGCAATAATACTGGTGATTTTACAGAAACATATTGGTACAGATTACATAATGCAGAATCCAAGACAATTTCAAATGTTCCTTTACTTGTAAGCATTTTACTTTAAGATTGTTGGGCTGACCGCCACAGCTGGCTGAAGGACACTGTAAGCCTTTTACTTCAAGATTGTGGGGCTGACCGCCACAGCTGGCTGAAGGACACTGTAAGCCTTTTACTTCAAGATTGTGGGGCTGACCACCACAGCTGGCTGAAGGACACTGTATATTTTACTTCAAGATTGTGGGGCTGACCGCCACAGCTGGCTGAAGGACACTGTAAGCATTTTACTTTAAGATTGTGGGGCTGACCACCACAGCTGGCTGAAGGACACTGTATATTTTACTTCAAGATTGTGGGGCTGACCGCCACAGCTGGCTGAAGGACACTGTAAGCCTTTTACTTCAAGATTGTGGGGCTGACTGCCACAGCTGGCTGAAGGACACTGTAAGCCTTTTACTTCAAGATTGTGGGGCTGACCGCCACAGCTGGCTGAAGGACACTGTAAGCATTTTACCTCAAGATTGTGGGGCTGACCGCCACAGCTGGCTGAAGGACACTGTATATTTTACTTCAAGATTGTGGGGCTGACCGCCACAGCTGGCTGAAGGACACTGTAAGCCTTTTACTTCAAGATTGTGGGGCTGACCGCCACAGCTGGCTGAAGGACACTGTATATTTTACCTCAAGATTGTGGGGCTGACCGCCACAGCTGGCTGAAGGACGCTTCTGACAGCAGCCACACACAATAAGGAACTACTTTCTTGTGAGTAAATAAACCGTGGAATAAATCTGCTTGTGAATGATTGATGTGTTGTTGAGAGTCAGTATTGAAGGAAACAAGTATAACACTGTGGATCCTGATTTTATAGATTGTTTTTGTTTTGGCTATTACTTCTTTCAGGCATTATGTTTGTAATAACATTGACTTTCGATGCCTAAACGTTGATTTTCTTCAGCAGACGAAAGTTTCCAAAACGATCATTTTGAACTTTCAATTTCAACATTCCAAACTAAAATTCCAGTTCTTTTACCTTACATCAAAACTGTGTTAGGCTTCAAAACGAGTTGCTTTATTATATAAAATGTAGACATGTTTAAAGGCAGTCACTAATAGACGATTTTCGGAAGAAAAGAAACCTAGGGGAGAGCACTTCGTGAACATTAGAGCTGCTTACCTCCATTACTCGGTCAAATGCCATAGCAAAATGCAACAATGGCGTCGAAGCTTGAAGCCACAGGATGCGAGTCAGCGACTTGCAAACATTTAAAAAAAAGAAAACTTAGAGGTGGCCAGTGGCCACAAACTGGTAAAACTTGCAAAATGTGACGCAGCATCACATTTTTTGTTGGGGGGTGAATGTTTTTTAAAAAAAAACTGTGTAAAACTGGTTTGAGTGAGATGGGGAGGGGGAGTACAAAATAGCCAACATATTTATTACCATATTGATATATCGATTCTGATCGCTTCTCGGCCTTTTGGCTAAGACAGTGATTCAGGATTAAATTATTTTGTTTATACCCTGGTTGATTTGTTCAGCCCGTCGTACATGGCGAAAGCCGATACGCGACGTTAAACTGAACTTCCATCCTTACCATATTGTTGATTTATGGGAAATATGTTCCAATAGACCACCACCTTAACTACTGTACCGGTTCTGATGAAAACTGGCAGAAACATTATTGATTGATGTCCTGACAATGGTGCTTTATTGCATATCAGTTTTTCCAGATACCAAGCCATACAAAGATGCTCTCAGTGGCTTCGATACGATGAACATTTCACAGAGGAAAAACCAACAACTGAACCGATACTTAACTGGAATAGGATCCCCCCTCCCCTCTCTACCCCGACCTCCCCCCCCCCCCCCTTGTCCATTCGTATCCCCCAAGACAAATAGACCCCTGGTGTCACAGCTTACACCACCCCAAATTGAACATTTCAGAGGATTGAACATTTCAGAGGATTGAACATTTCAGAGGATTGAACATTTCAGAGGATTGAACATTTCAGAGGATTGACCATTTCAGAGGATTGACCATTTCAGAGGATTGAACATTTGAGAGGATTGAACATTTGAGAGGATTGAACATTTGAGAGGATTGAACATTTCAGAGGATTTGCACATTTCAGAGGATGTGCACATTTCAGAGGATTTGCCATTTCAGAGGATTGAACATTTCAGAGGATTGAACATTTCAGAGGATTGAACATTTCACATGATTGAACATTTCACATGATTGAACATTTCACATGATTGAACATTTCAGAGGATTGAACATTTCAGAGGATTGAACATTTCACATGATTGAACATTTTAGAGGATTGAACATTTCAGAGAACTGAACATTTCAGAGGACTGAACATTTCAGAGGATTGAACATTCCAGAGGATTGAACATTTCAGAGGATTGAATATTTCAGAGGATTGAACATTTCAGAGGATTGAACATTTCACAGGATTGAATATTTCAGAGGATTGAATATTTCAGAGGATTGAACATTTCGGCAACGAGAGAGGTTTTGCCTTTGTTTCAGCTGAGCATTCTACACTGCCAAATAGCATTTTGAAGTCGTCGTCGTTGTTGTTGTTGTTGTTGTTGTCTTACCCTGGCTTAAAGACTCCAGGGATCATCCCATCAGCCGAAGCACTTTAATAACACATACTATGGCACGAATGCACCAGCTAGGGATGGGAACGTTATTACGTGTGTGATCGTTTTTGATTACCCCGCCACATGACCAGCCACACTCCGACTTCGGGAGGATCTTAGACTGATGATATTATGCTAGGAGGAGCTTGTCATGGCTTAAAGGCAAGGCCGGACTATAAAAGAGGCGGGCCGCGCTGAGCGCGCGCCGCATATGAATCACAGCTGGCGAGAGAGAGAGACGGTTCGCCCTTCTTTGTTCTCTGTTGTGCGAGCCACCGCGAAGCAGAGCTTTTCTGGCGAGAACGACCAGGTCCCTGGGATCGGTTCTTTTCCATTTAAGGCAATCCCCGACGCACAGTCATGCAGAACATAACAACATTTTGATATAGCGTTGGTGTTCTAGCTTATGCCACATTTTGAAGTGATTCTTTACTGTTGTATCGTGCGTTTAGGGTCATGTTAGGAACTGGTTCCAGAGTCCTGTCCCTCCTACAGTCTGGGGTCTTCATGACTCTTTTACCCGTGGTTTTCAGAGGACTTGGACTTCAGGCAGTTGCAATGCTTCCGCTGCATGCATGTTGATATACATGTATGTTTGTAGCGTATGTAGCACACACACACACGCATACGCACGCACATACACACACACACACACACACGACACTCATGCACGCACGCACGCACGCACATACACACATACACACACACACACACACACACATAGGCCTACACACACACACACACACACACACACACACACACACACACACACACACACACACACACACACACACACACACACACACACACACACACACACACACACACACGCAACCAATTCCTCCGAAGTCGGAATGTGGCTGCTCACGTGGCGGGGTACTAAAAAAACGGTCACACACGTAATGTTCTCATCCCTAGCTGGTGCATTCGTACCATAGTGTTCAAGTGCTTCGGCTGTTGGGATGATCCCTGGAGTCTTTTAGCCAGGGTACGACTGACACCAAGCAACGACGACAACAACAACAACAACAACGTACAACACAACCGACGCATTAGATGTTCCATCCTTGTAGTCATGAATTCAACAATGCCGCTCTCGCTCTCACAAAATTTTGGCCCAAACTTTGAAGGCAAATATCAACCAACCATATTGTAAAAACAATTAGATTAACACCCTTTCAATGCTAGCCATTTCTCAGCCAAAATGTATCATTAAACTTAACTGGGTATAGAGCAGATTTCATCTGCCATATTGGGGATTCCTCTGTGACAAGCATAAGACAGGGTCTATCCTTACCTCCCAAAATTAAGAACATAAGTTCATTGGATAACAGAACCTGGTTAAGTTGATGCCTTTCAGTGACATGGGTGTTAAATCATTGTGGTGCCAAGAGGCGACAGTGGCGATGGAAGGGGGTTAATATTAAAGTTACAGCACTCATCTGATAACAATGCACCACAAAGCATTTT
>CM065707.1:7689118-7698036 GCA_017654935.2 Phymorhynchus buccinoides
GAGAGGGATCTTTGATTTGAATCCCCCATAGGAATGGCATGTCCCCATGATTGGAAAAACAACAACCAGTAGAAGACAAATCCGCTTCAACTGTGATACAATAGGACAGTTGTCCTAGCAGATTGAGAGACCAAGACAATAGGACAATTACAAATTTAATAGGTACAAATGTACAACACTGACGTTATTCAGACATTTTCTTGGCTTGGTTCCAGGATAAACGGTCTGTTATGTCGTTTGCCCCGTTGCGGGCTTGGAATCCTGCAAAGTTCTCTTCCTGCCAAAGATATTCCAGAACACCTCCCGGTATCTGCTTCCCATCGTATAATAGACCAATATGTTGGAGCTGGGCTTGATGAGAACGAAGGTCTGTCCAATCACGGCACAAGACGCATACAAGTTGTGCTCACTCTGCCCGTAGTCTATTTCTGGGAAAAACTGCCTTACGATGTTGAACCAGGCATAGGGAGAGACAGAGAAAATGAATAAAATCGAGCTCCCAACCAGCATTTTTGTCAAAGCGATGTCACGAGAAGAGAGCGAAGAGGAAAACTCTGAAGACACTGATCGCCATTGACGAATCTGGCGAAGCTTCATCGCTGTCAGGATTGTAGTTATCGCCACGATGATCATCGTTCCTCCGAGAATGATCACGCCGAAGAATATACCTTCAATGAAGTTGATCAAGTCTTTGTTGTCCCGGTAGAATTCGTCTTCCATGGGGGCTCGAACTTGAGTGCCGAGAAGAGGATCGAATATGCACGTAGCTCGAAATCTCAAAAACACAATGTATGCCAGCGTGCATATAACGACATTCACGAACAAAATAATTACTGCCATCGTCCGAGTGCGTATCAACGTCAGAGATTTCAAAGGGTTGAACACGCAGAAACATCGTTCAACAGAAATGATGGCGAACAGAACTGGAGAAATATAAAAAGTGCCCACCAGAAACAGAGCTTTTTTGTTGAGGATGGAAGCATAAAACTGTCCCATAGGATCGTCCGTAGCAAACTGCACATACAATTCCTCAGCTTGGAAAACCATGGCAACGGTCACGTACACTTCGTCGATCAAAGCCAGGAAAAAGAGACAAAAGGTCACGCGATCTTTGAGCCCCTGTTTGTAAAACACCGCCATGTTGATAACATTGGTGGGAGCACCAATCAGAAAAAAGAAAGCCAGCAGGCAGTTTTTGATCTTGTGGACGGTGTTGCGTTGATCGGCGCTGACGGTTCCGTCCGGGTTGTTGCCAGGCATCAGGTGAAGCATGGTGTACGGGATTATCAAGCAATCCCCCGGATAGGTCCAGTTGTTTGACCATTGGCCAGGGAAGTAGGAAGAATTATTGGGTGGAATGGTTTGGTTAGTAGTGGACGTAAGGGAGGAGTCATTCGCCATTTTGTTAGTTTGGTTGTTGGTCTGTATATTGGGTGTAAATTCTGTCAGTTTGAGCGAAATAACAAGAAGCACTCTGAAGTGCTGATGGGACCTAAAGAAGCACTTGACCACACCTGCCCTACCAACACAAGAGCAGCCGGGCCTGTATTCACAATGAGACAGTACTATGAGATTTATCATCATGTTTTATAAGTCCTTCTGAAGTAGTAGGATTTCCTAGGACTTTATAAGGACTTCTATGATACCATGATCATAAGTCTCATACTATCTCAATGTGAATACAGGCCCAGTATATCAATGTGAATACAGGCCCAGCCCTATACCAATCTGTCTTCGTCATCCGTGGAAGCACACAAAGGCGCCGATGGGACCTAAAGAAGCACTTGACCACACCTGCCCTACCAAGACAAGAGCAGCCCTACACCAGTCTGTTCGCCAGGGGTATCCTACTATTGCCTTCAGGCAACTTACTCTCTTTGCCTAGAAGACATAGAGGGCCGCTACACTGCGTATGATTCCATTCACTGCGATCCAATTTCGACATCTGTTAGCCATGATTCACGTGCAATTCTACTGTCTAAATGAATCTGACCAGATCCTAGCATAGCTTTGTTCACTGTATTAGTTTGTTGTCCTCCGTACAAGAATCTAATACTTTACGTGGTGACAGTCCTGAGATGACAATAACTGTTAAAGGGGCTATTTTAATTTATGAATGACTAACTAACTTGACAAAGCAAATACCTATGTTCGTTTGATGTTCTTTGATTTTTCTAATGCTTATATGTAATACCATCCAGCCTCACATTTTAGCCAAGAAACTCATGAACATGAAACTGCCTTTTCCAACTATTTTATGGCTACTTGATTATTTGACCAATAGGCCTCAGTTCGTCAAATTTAACAATTCCATTTCTAATGTTTTGGCCACTAACACTGGTGCGCCTCAAGGTACAGTGTTGTCACCTTTTTTGTTTACTATTTACACAGCTGAATGTAGAAATGCTGTTGACAAGTGTCCCCTTGTAAACTTCGCAGATGACTCGGCATTGACTGGACTGATAACTAACAACGACGACACTGACTACAGGAACGAAGTCGACAACTTTGCAAATGGTGCGACGATAATCACCTTGTTCTTAGCGTAAAGAAAACAAATAAACTTGTTATTGATTTGAGGAAAAAGTCCCCAGTACTAAGTCGGATCACGATAAAACATTCCTCACACACACACACACACACACACACATGCACGCACACGCACGCACGCACGCACGCACACGCACACACACACACACACACACACACACACACACACACACACACACACACACACACGCACGCACACGCACACACACACACACACGCGCGCACGCACGCACGCACACGCACGCACGCACGCACGCACGCACGCACACGCACACACGCACACGCACACACACACACACACACACACACACAGAGTCAGCCAGGAACAAACACGCACTACTGAAAACATTAACCACGTTTCGGTTCACGGCTGGTCAACAATGGCAACATGCTTTCTCATTCCAGGATCAGGAAGAATAATTATGTTGTTTGTTGTCGTTCCCTGGCTAAAAGACCCCAGGGATCACCCCAACCACTTGAACAATAATGGTACAAACGCACCAGCTACTAGGGACGAGAACGTTATATGTGTGTGACCGTTTGTGATTACCCCGCCACGTGAGCAGCCACACTACTCCGACCTCGGGGGATTTTTGAAGAGACTGATGATGTTATGCTAGGAGCTTATCATGGCTAAAGACAATCCCCGCATAACTATGCGTTACAACACAACATTTTGATGTAGCCTTGGTGTTCTAGCCTATGTCAAAAGTGTAAGGAGGAGTTTTTTTCTTCTCACAAAAGAGTATGATGCGGGAGACATGTGTGGTTTGTGTTTGCTGTGAAAGTGTTCCATCGTGTTTTATAGTTATACCTATTAATTTTCATCAAAGCTACGAGAAAAATCAATCAACCAACCAACCAAACAAATGGGAAAAACAAAACAAATAGTGAACACAATATCACACATAGCAACCATTGTAAGTTACATTCAGAAACAAGCTAACATGCACACACAGAGGTACAATGTGGGTTTTTTTTTAACGAAGAAACAGGAGAGAGAGAGAGAGAGAGAGAGAGAGAGAGAGAGAGAGAGAGAGAGAGAGAGAGAGAGAGAGAGAGAGAGAGAGAGAGAGAGAGAGAGAGAGAGAGAGATAAAGAGATACTCATATAGAGAAGACAGAGAGAGCGAGCGAGCGAGCGAGAGAGAGAGAGAGAGAGAGAGAGAGAGAGAGAGAGAGAGAGAGAGAGAGAGAGAGAGAGAGAGAGAGAGAGAGAGAGAGAGAGAGACAGAGAGAAATATAGTACATGAGTAAATGATCATTTGTATGAGATGATAATAATTAACCTATGTGTGTGTGGGGGCTGTATTGGTGTGTGTGCGTGCGCAGGTGCGCTCGCGTGTTCGTGAATGAATGAATCTTTGATTTAACTTGTGTGTGCATGAGTAAGTGCATGGATGTGCGCGCGCGAGCGCGTGCACGATAGTAACATTTAACGATAACAGCCACTAATTAGACGACGAGAGCATGACATTGATTCTTGCATTAAAAAAAAAGGTTCTTGAAGAATAATGAATGCATTGTCATTATTTAATCAATTACTACAAACTCTTCACTCGATGTTTTCCGTTGCTTCATTAATAACATTTCTGTGCTCAGTTCGTGCATATCCCCTGCACTGTGATTTGTAGTCCTGTCTGTGTTTCATCAGGCCTATTTTTTTGACACTGTTACTCGTTTGTTTTAGTTTAGTTTATTTCTTTCCTTCTCCTCCTCCTTCTTCTTCTTCTTTTGCTTCATCATCATCATCATCATCATCATCATCATCATCATCATCATTATCATCAACATCATCATCGTCATCAGCAGCATCATCATCATCATCATCATCATCATCAATTTCTTTTTCTTGGTTTAAATCTTCTTCTTGGTGTAAAGTGGCACAGTGGTAACGCGTTCGCTTCGTGTCAAGTAAACCCGAGTTCGAACCTGGGTACAGGGGATTTTTCCTCTCACTTTGCACCAGGCCTTACGGTCTGAATGTGGAGTCTTTCGGATGAGACGATTAACCGAGGTCCCGTGTGCCCATGCACTTAGCACATGTTAAAGCCAGTGGTAACGAAAAAGTTGTCATTTGATCAAAATTTACTCCCCCCCCCCCCCCTTCCTTCCTCATCAATCACACAAAACATCGCATGCAAAAAAAAAAAAAAATGGGTGACGCGCCTCTGGCTGCGACGCGCTCCGAATTTCACAGAGATGCCTCTGTGACGATAAAGTACCTAATACCTAAATAATCTCTATTGACCAACAATACGGTATGATACAATAACAAAGAACAGCAACAAAACTGTCGACTGGCAGTAGTGAAGTTTTTCATTCGGGTCCGAGGCGAGAGAGCGAGAAGAACAACAGACCCTTGCTCCGGAAGATTCCTGAACATTCAAACAACGGTTTTCTTGATTTTAATGACTGTGAGCAAGAACAACAAGAAATATGACTACCCTACAGTCGGAAAGCATCTTCACTCTAATATTACATGTAGTTGTAGGCAAGGCAAAATATAAGTTACACAGTGTGAGTTCAATATTGGATATGATTTAAGCAAGTCTGTACAATATGTTTGCCCGCACCCTCTTTTTGCATCGTGAGATGGAAGGGCATAACTTAATGGCAGAAGGAAGGGAATTCAAAATTGAGGAACCCGAAAAGGAAAAACTTGATTTGTATTTATCTATTCTAGTGTTTGGCAAAATGTAGTTGCTGGAGCCATAACGATGTGATGCCGGGGTAACTAATTTTTTTAGGTATTGTGGGGCTGTCATTATGCACCGTGTACACGAGGATTGCTTTGTTGTACTTTAGTTGTGAATCCAACGGAAGGATGCTTAGGTGTTCTTGTTTTTCTGTTGTGGTGAGGTTCGGGTCAGGAAGAATAATTTTAGCTGCTCTTTTGTAGATAGAATTGAGTTTTAATAGGTGACATTTGACGGCAGAATCCCAAACTACAGATGCGTAGTTGACGTGAGAGAGACAATGGGCATGAAAGAACATTTTGCGTTCCTCTATTTCTATGAATGGTTTAAATTGTTTTAGTAAGAATAGGTTACGCGCAAGCTTGTGTGCTGCTTTCTCAATATGAGTCTGCCACTTCAGTTCTTTATCTATGATCACGCCCAGGACTCGGTGCTCTTTAACTTTGTCGATGATGCTATCCTTTGAATCAACTTTGAGAAATATAGGTTCGTTTCGATGTTTTTGTCTTGAAGTAATTACCATGCTTTTGGTTTTTTGATGGTGGAGGACCATCAGATTGGGTTTTGTTTTACTGTCCCATCTTCTGGGCCATACAAAGGCATTGTTCCCACGCCGCTCATTCCGAGTCACAATTCGCAGCCACACCTCTGCACCATCAGAGTTTGGTCACACCAGGCAGAAACATCATTTGAAGCTGTTTGTAATGAGGCTTGGATGGAGGATATACAAGCTGCACTACAGTGGAGTGAGGAGTCGTCAGCAAACAAACTTCAAACACTTTATTTGACAAGGATAAGACTTTAGGCTGGGCCTAGTCTTCCATTTTGTCCTTGGTTCTAAGCATGCAGCGCATAACTAATACTATAAACAGATTGCATGAGACACTTTCATCTGATATTGAAAGTGGTAGGTCATTAATAAATAAGCAGAATAAGAGAGGTCATAAAACAGATCATTGCGTTACACCAGTCTTTATGATACTTTTATCTGAAGTTGCACCATTACTAAAGACATACTGTGTTCTGTTAGTAAGATATGATGTAAAAAAGAAACCGTATTGTCGTCACACAAACATAGTGTTAGGTTTTTTTAAATAGTATTTCATGATTCACAAGATCCAATGCCTTCTTAAAGTCAAGAAATATAGCACCTGTCATTTTGTTTTGGTTTAGTGCTGAGAGCCAGGTATCACATAGACGAACTATGGCAGTTTGACACGAATGATGATGTTAAAACCCAGATTGTAAGGGATGGAAAAGATTGTTGTCTTCAAGATACTGCATTAAATGCTTGTGAACATATTTTGCAAGAGGCTTAGATAGAACCGTGAGAATAGAAATAGGTCTAAAGTTGTTCAAGTCGTAGAGATCGTTAGATTTAGGCAATGGTATAACATTAGATGATTTTAGTTCCCAGTGGGATTATGTTTTGATCTAAGCAGGAGTTGTATATGAAAGTAAGAGGTTCTACTACGTAGGGAAGTGCAATTTGTAAGAGAGAACTACTGATTTTGTCTGGTCCCATTGATTTTTTAATTTTTCAGTCTTGAGATAAGGGAGCTTTGTGAACAGCAAGCGAAGGTATTATAAATGAATTTCCAGGTTTTATGTTGCTGTTACAAAATGTTTGAAGAGAGGATGAAGGAGAGTATTCTTTTGCGGAGTGTGTTGGGTCTGTTACCCCTGTAGACTCTGCTAAATGTATGAAGTGATTATTAAATGAGCCTGGCGACCAATTGTCGTTGCTTTGTGAATTGTGGTTAGACTTATGTGTGATGTTGTTAATGGCTCGCCATAAAGTAGACGTCACGATTTGTAGATACCATTTTATTGAAATGCTGTTTTCTAGAGTCATAAGTCAGATCATTGACTTTATTTCTTAGCGTTTTATATTCTAATTCTTTATTTTCAAGATCCATGTTTTTGTGCTTTAGAGAGAGCGAGAGAGAGAGAGAGGGGGAGAGAGAGAGAGAGAGAGAGAGAGAGAGAGAGAGAGAGGAAGAGAGAGAGAGAGAGAGAGGGAGGCAGAGAGAGAGAGAGAGAGGAAGAGAGAGAGAGAGAGAGAGAGAGAACTCGGAACTCGGATGTTTATTGTACATTGGCCTTAGGCCACAATACAATGTTTGGAGGAAGGGGAGGCATGGCATACAAAATACAAGAAGTTATACATCAACCGAACATATAGTGCATATCAGTAGATGTATATATGAGTCCACACACACACACACACACACACACACACACACACACACACACACACACACGAAATATTAGTTGATAATGATTTTATACTATGACATACCCTGGGGTTATATACAACATTTGTAGAATCACATACTAATTTAACTAGAACTACTTCAGAAGCATGAAATACATACCTGGATAAATTATGCATACGAAATTAATTGGTTGCTTTAAGTAGCATGTGAGCTGGAAGTTTAGCTGATTCTTGGAGAAACTTCTGTCTAAGGTCATTATAGGCTGGACGTCAAACCAAACTTTCAAGGCAAATATAGACCAATCATAATTTTATAAACAATTAGATCAGAGTAGAGTGCTGCTGGTACCAGCACTAATCTGAAAAAATAATGCACCACAAAGCAGTTTGGACTTTTCTTTGTGAGGAGCACTTTTCCAGATAGGTACTTGCATAGTTTGTGTTGAGAGAGAGAGAGAGAGAGAGAGAGAGAGAGAGAGAGAGAGAGAGAGAGAGAGAGAGAGAACACTGAAATGTCTTAATGTGCATTGGCCATGAGCCACAATGCATCACGAGGGAAGGGGGAAATCAACACAAGCAAACGTGAGAATCAAAGCCATCCGAAAGTTCAGAATCCCTTTCACACATCATTCGCATCCCCATTATTAGTTAGGGGCGAACAATCTGAGGTCTGCACCCCGCTTATAGTAAAGTCCAGGGGAGCAAGGATTTTCCTTTACTATAACAGGTTTTTCTTATAAACGATGTTCGGATATAGTAAAGTTTTGATGATATTTTTTATCTTATCCAAGGACGTTTTTGAAAGTCAAAGCTAACGTAAATTACTGAATATAAACCCATCCCACCCCTTCCTCGTATGGTTTGAGGTCCAAAAAGGTGATTGGGTTTATACATAGTATATTGGCCTGTGCACAAAACAAAACTAGCTGTAAAAGCATATAGTGTACAACCTCTAACTTCCAGAATGGCCTTTGAATCTATTCATGCATGCACACGCCCGTGCGTGCGCACGCGAGCACACACACACACACACACACACACACACACACACACTCGCACACACACGTGACCGGACATTTCGCCTGCGGACATTTCGCCTACAGACACTTTGCCTACGGACATTATGCCTATGGTCACCATGCTCATCAGAAAAAATTTGCCTACTGGACATTATGCCTACAGACATTATGCCTAATAATAGATTATCATGCCTGCAATAAATGATGGCATTTTCATGATGCTATATATATTTTTTCCACTAAGTAATGAGAGTGTAGGCTCAATTGTCGACTTAGCTCGCCTTTCCCTCTGTGTGAGGGCGCTGCAGTAAAACAGATACAAATTTAATTGCAGCCAATGACCGGACAGTTCTCAATTGTATGTAATGAATTGCAAATGAAGATTGTGGGCGGAAATGGTCGACTTAGTTCGACGTTTCTGCTATGCAAGGGC
>CM065707.1:7698536-7729904 GCA_017654935.2 Phymorhynchus buccinoides
CTTTCAGCTCACATAAACAACAACAACATACAGTATTTGTACGGCGCTGAATCATGATATAAATCAAATCAAAGCGCACACACACGTTACCATTCATAACGCATTCAAACAAAAATGCAATACAAAGCGAACACACACGTATGACATAAATGGTATACAGCAGAAACAGACCTAAAGGCAAGAGAGAGAAGAGAAAGAGAGTGGAGCCTCAATGACGGGGGGACAGGTGGGTTTTGAGGTTAGATTTGAAAGCGAGAGGGACGGTCGCTGACGGAGTAAAAGAGGATGTTTGTTCCAAGATGTCAGTCCTGAGACAGCCAAAGAGCGCCGACCAACAGTTGAAAGCTTATACCTAGGGATCTGGAGAGAAAGAGGGTCAGAAACTGAACGTAAAGTGCGAGCTGGCGTATAAACGGAAGTATTGTTGCACACCCTGTCTTGTATCCTGTCGTATTATTATGTTGGAAGCACTCCATTTATAATGTTTATTCTGGACGAGCTGCGTTCGTGCGTGCGCGTGTATATGTGTGTCTGTGCGCGCGTGTGTGTGCGTGTAAGGGGGTATTTGTCCCTCTGTGTGTGCGTGTGTGTGTGTGTGTGTGTGTGTGTGTGTGTGTGTGTGCGTGTGTGCGCGTGTGCGTGCGTGTGCGTGTAAGGGGGTATTTGTTTCTCTGTGTGTGCGTGTGTGTGTGTGTGTGTGTGTGTGTGTGTGTGTTTGTGAATGCGTGCGTGCGTGCTGAGAGATCTATGGAACGTAGGTCAGCTTGAGTTAACACCGATTTAAAAAATGTACGGTATGCCGGTACATTTGTCCCGTGCCGGTACATACCGAAAGTAGATACGTGAGCTAGACGTTCTAAAAAGATTTAAAAGTGTTAGAATGTTCTCAGATGGAGAGAGAGAGTGTCACAGATTTTGACTAGATGGTTTCCCTTGGTTTACCCTCTTTTCCTTTTCGCTGTTGGAGCGGAAGAGGGAGGTATGAAGTTGTTTTTGTTTTTTCTTTCCCTCTCCCTTCAATCTGTGTCTCCCGTGCCTGACTCGCATATTGTATTCTAGGTTGTCAATCTGTGAACTTTCTGTCGGGTTTTCGTGCTGTGCAAAATATGTATGCAGTGCCTCGATTTCATAGATGTCATAGGGAAAATTCAACTCAGTCTGGAGTTTTGCTGTCGACTGGCAGTAGTGAAGTTTTTCATTCGGGTCGAGAGAGCGAGAAGAACAACAGACCCGTGCTCCGGAAGATTCCTGAACATTCAACGGTTTTCTTGATTTTAATGACTGTGAGCAAGAACAACAAGAAATATGAATACCCTACAGTCGGAAAGCATCTTCACTCTAATATTACATGTAGTTGTAGGCAAGGCAACATATAAGTTACACAGTGTGAGTTCAATATTGGATATGATTTAAGCAAGTCTGTACAATATGTTTGCCCGCACCTTCTTTTTGCATCGTGAGATGGAAGGGCATAACTTAATGGCAGAAGGAAGGGAATTCAAAATTGAGGAACCAGAAAAGGAAAAACTTGATTTGTATTTATCTTTTCTAGTGTTTGGCAAAATGTAGTTGCTGGAGCCATAACGATGTGATGTCGGGGTAACTATTATTTTTAGTTATTGTGGGGCTAAGTCATTATGCACCTTGTACACGAGGATTGCTTTGTTGTACTTTAGTTGTGAATCCCACGGAAGCATGTTTAGGTGTTCTTGTTTTTCTGTTGTGGTGAGGTTCGGGCCAGGAAGAATAATTGTAGCAGCTCTTTTGTAGATAGAATTGAGTTTTAGTAGGTGACATTTGGCGGCAGAATCCCAAACTACAGATGCGTAGTTGACGTGAGAGAGACAATGGGCATGAAAGAACATATTGCGTTCCTCTATTTCTATGAATGGTTTAATTGTTGTTGTTTTTAGTAGGAATAGTCTACGCGCAAGCTTGTGTGCTGCTTTCTTAATATGAGTCTGCCACTTCAGTTCTTCATCTATGATCACGCCCAGGACTCGGTGCTCTTTAACTCAGTCGATGATGTTATCCTTTGAATCAACTTTGAGAAATATAGGTTCGTTTTGATGTTTTTGTCTTGAAGTAATTACCATGCTTTTGGGTTTTGTAGGGTTGAGGACCATGAGAGTTTTTGTGTGTGTGTTTGGGGGGGGGGGGGGGCTGTCCCATCTTCTGGGCCGTACAGTGGCATTGTTACCATGCCGCTCATTGCGAGTCCCAATTCGCAGCCACACCTCTGCACCATCAGAGTTTGGTCACACCAGGCAGAAACATCATTTGAAGCTGTTTGTACTGAGGTTTGGATGGCGGACATACAAGCTGCACTACAGTGGAGGGAGGAGTCGTCAACAAACAAACTTCAAACTTCAAACTTCAAACACTTTATTTGACAAGGATAAAAATTTAGGTTTAGCCTAGTCTTCCATTTTGTCCTTGGTTCTAAGCATGCAGTACATAACTAATACTATAAACAGATCGCATGAGACACTTTCATCTGATATTGAAAGTGGTAGGTCATTACTAAATAAGCAGAATAAGAGAGGTTATAAAACAGATCCTTGCGTTACACCAGTCTTTATGATATTTTTTTGGTCTGAAGTTGCACCATTACTAAAGACATACTGTGTTCTGTTAGTAAGATGTGATGTAAAAACGAAACCGTATTTTCGTCCCACAAGTATAGTGTTAGTTTAAAAAAAATAGTATTTCATGATTCACAAGATCCAATGCCTTATTAAAGTCAAGAAATATAGCACCTGTCATTTGGTTTTGGTTTATTGCTGAGAGCCAGGTATCACATAGACGAACTATGGCAGTTTGACACGAATGATGATGTTGAAAACCAGATTGTAAGGGATGGAAAAGGTTGTTGTCTTCAAGATACTGCATTAAATGCTTGTGAACATGTTTTGCAAGAGGCTTAGATAGAACTGTGAGGATAGAAATAAGTCTAAAGTTGTTCAAGTCGTAGAGATCGTTAGATTTAGGCAATGGTATAATATTAGATGATTTTAGACCCAGTGAGATTTTGTTTTGATCTAAGCAGGAGTTGTATATGAAAGTAAGAGGTTCTACTACGTAGGGAAGTGCAATTTGTAATAGAGAACTACTGATTTTGTCTGGTCCCATTGAGTTTTTAATTTTTCAGTCTTGAGATAAGGGAACTTTGTGAACAACAAGCGAAGATATTTTAAATGAATTTCCAGGTTTTATGTTGCTGTTACAAAATGTTTGAAGAGACAATGAAGGAGAGTATTCTTTTGCGGAGTGTGTTGGGTCTGTTACCCCTATAGACTCTGCTAAATGTATGAAGTGATTATTAAATGAGTCTGGCGACCAATTGTAGTTGCTTTGTGAATTGTGGTTAGACTTATGTGTGATGTTGTTAATGGCTCGCCATAAAGTAGATGTCACGATTTGTAGATACCATTTTATTGAAATGCTGTTTTGTAGGGTCATAAGTCAGATCATTGACTTTATTTCTTAGCGTTTTATATTCTAATTCTATATTTTCAAGGTCCATTTGTTTTTGTGCTTTAGAGAGAGAGAGAGGGAGAGAGAGAGAGAGAGAGAGAGAGAGAGAGAGAGAGAGAGAGAGAGAGAGAGAGAGAGAGAGAGAGCGAGCGAGAGAGAGAGAACTCGGAACTCGGAACTCGGATGTTTATTGCACATTGGCCTTAGGCCACAATACAATGTTTGGAGGAAGGGGAGGCAGGGCATACAAAATACAAGAATGTATACATCAACCGAACATATAGTGCATATTAGTATATGCATATATGAGTCCATACACACACACACACACACACACACACACACACACACACACACACACACACACACACACACACACACACACACACGAAATATTAGTTGATAATGATTTTATATTATGACATACCCTGGGATTATATAGAACATTTGTAGAATCACATACTAATTTAACTAGAACAACTTCAGAAATATTATCTTCCGTCTGTTGACAGCATAAAATACATACCTGGATAAATTATGCATACGAAATGATCTGGTTGCTATAAGTAGCATGTCAGCTGGAAGTTTATCTGATTCTTGGAGAAACTTCTGTCTAAGGTCATTATAGGCTGGACGTCAAACCAAACTTTCAAGGCAAATATCGACCAATCATAATTTATAAACAATTAGATTAGAGTAGAATGCTGCTTGGTACCAGCACTGATCTGAAAAATAATGCACCACAAAGCAGTTTGGACTTGTCTCTGTGAGGAGCACTTTTCCAGATAGGTACTTGCATAGTTTGTGTTGGGAGAGAGAGAGAGAGAGAGAGAGAGAGAGAGAGAGAGAGAGAGAGAGAGAGAGAGAGAGAGAGAGAGAGAGAGAGAGAGAGAGAGAGAGAGAGAACACTGAAATGTTTTAATGTGCATTGGCCATGAGCCACAATGCATCACGAGGGAAGGGGGAAATCAACACAAGCAAACGTGAGAATCAAAGCCATCCGAAAGATCAGAATCCCATTCACACATCATTCGCATCCCCATTATTAGTTAGGGGCGAACAATCTGAGGTCTACAAGGCTATAGTGCGCCCCCCTCCTGGAATACGCCAGCCCAGTCTGGAACCCCCACAACAAGGGCACTATCGATGCCTTAAAAATAATCCTGAGCCGAGCTGCAAGATGGGTGGCCCGCGACTTCCATGCGACAACAAGATCAGCAGACCTCAAGAATACCCTGAAATGGCCCCTTCGTGAGAACCGCAGAACTGGAGCCCGCCTGATCACACTCTATAAATTTCACACAGGTCTTCTGTCCATTAATACCAAATACTCACCAACAAATACACAACAGAAGAAAAGCCTCCATCAATCCCACTCTGCTGCTTACGACATTCCAAGACTCAGAACACAGTACAGACAATCCACATTCTTCCCCTGCACCATCCCACAGTGGAACTGCCTCCCAGAAGCAGTTGCCTCCTCTCAGTCATTGGAGGTATTCAAAAGAGGACTCCACAAACACCTCCACTGTAACTAAAACCAGGGAACTAGGGGCCATATATCAAAGTAATGGTAAATGAAGGGCAGAAGCTGTGCCGGTCGGGGTTCGCCCCCAGGGACCGCTACAGTAGCCGGATTGGTCTTGCCCACATACTACGAAAACAAGGCTATGGTCCACTTTTTTTTCTTTTCTTTTTTTCCCTTTTCTATCACCTCAGCTTTCTAATTTCTTGTCTTCTTACTACCCCCAAAAGTGAAGCGGAATCTTCAGCCTGATGACGTTGGCTGCCTGAGGCGAAGAAGAACTGAAGAAGATCTCACGGCATCCCTGGCCAGACAATCTGCCTATTAATTCCCTGAAATGACCAGGGACCCATGCCAAATCGATGGCTTAGAGTCAAACTGGATTAACTTCAGATAGTCCATTTTTTGATTATTACAGAAACAAATGCGGAAAAAAATACTCTTTGTTGTCCCAAAGTTTCGTTTTGATATCTTAATAAATAAAAAAGATATAAACGTTGTTCTCTTTTGACTCAAAAATAAATCAACTTTTTTTTTGGAGTCAAACAAGATTAACTTGAGACGGTCTGCTTTGACTCCAAAATCACAAGACATTTTAGCATTCTAATTTCGAGTCAAACCGGGCTATGTTACAAATAAACGAGTTTGACTCCAAAATCACAAGACATTTTAGCATTCTAATTTTGAGTCAAACCGGGCTATGTTACAAATAAACGAGTTTGACTCCAAAATCACAAGACATTTTAGCATTCTAATTTTGAGTCAAACCGGGCTATGTTACAAATAAACGAGTTTGACTCCAAAATCACAAGACATTAAAATTTTTAGCATTCTAATTTTGAGTCAAACCGGGCTATGTTATAAATACATGAGTTTGACTCAAAATATTTGACTCGAAAAGTGGGCAACATTTTCAGTAAAAATCAGACAAAATATAAATAATCCTTTTTGATACAAAAATTATTGTTAATATCAGTACTTTTATTTTGAGTCAAATTCGGACATTTTACAGATAACCTGGTTGTTTCTTGTAACAAACCTGTGTTGATTTTGGAGTCAAAACCGGACAATTCATGTTTGTGTGTCCGCATGCGTACGTGTGCACGTGCGTTTATTGCATGTGTGCATGCGCTTCGGTGTGCGCGCGTGTACGTGTGTGTGAAATCTTGATTAGTCACAATGTTAGTCTCATAACCTCTATCACTCATACACAGACACACACACACACTCAGATGCACACACTCACATACACACGCGCACACGCGCGCACACACATACACACACGCGCTTGCGCGCGCGCGCACGCACGCACACTGTCAGGGTGGGTGATGGGATTCGTGGAGCTGAAGACAAATGACGTAAGAATGTTAATTGAAGTCCGTAGGTCTTCCGCGATTGTCCGCCCTGTCATGTCTTTGAAGTGAACGTGACACGCCGTAACTGGGTAGGAATAGAAGAACGGACGGGATGATTTTTGTTTTTGACTGTTGTAACTTTGTATCACGCGCTTTAACGGGTGTCTTGGGAACAGTAAAAGGCTAACGGTATGGTTTTTGTTTGTTTTAAGAAATAAAAAGATATCGTTATTTAGCTTTTTTCTGTTGGACACGCGAGTGTTTGTGTGTGATATGTCTTTGCGAGCATGCGTGCATGCATGCGTGTTCGCCTGAATGCATACATGCGTGCGCATATGCGTGTTTATGTGCATGAGTGTTTGTTTGCGTGCGTGTGTGCATATTCGCGTGCGTGATTTCTTGCGTGCGCATGCGCGTATTTGTGCGTGCGTGCTTGCGCGTGTGTGTGCTTGTGCAGGTAGGAACTAGTCGCACACACACATATACGCATGCACGCACGCACTAATACGCGCATGCGCACGCAAACAGGCACGCACGCGAATATGCACACACATACACACACACAGACAGACAGACACACACACACACACACACACACACACACACACACACACACACGCACACACACACACACACACACACACACACACACACACACACACACACACACACACACACAGAGGGAGGTAGGATCGGTTGACAGGCTGGTAACAAAAGAAAAGAAGGAATGTGTATGCAAATTGCGGGACAGTTGGCCTACAATGAGTTTCTGAGCCTCCGCGTGGTGTCTTTAAAGTAGGCTGGACACGAGTTGACAATTTTACGATGAGCGAGATAAGAGTCAATTACGAGTGCAGGCAACAGAGCAGATAGCTGAATTTAATCTGTCCTAGCTCTTTTGTCGGCTTAGCGCTAGTGGGCAGAGGACCTCAACAAGGTATCAAAGGGTACCGCGCAGTGGCCTAGGAATGTCACACATCTCTGCTATCCGTATCGGTACTTGTTACTGAAGGCATGATCAAAGATAGGCCGAGCCATGTCAGTCGACGAAGAGAGAGAGAGAGAGGGGGGTGGGGGGTGGGGGGGGGGGGGGGGGGGGGGGGGGGGGGTGAGTTGTGCGAGTTGTAGTAGAAAAACTGAAATATTCTTTAAAATAAATGAATAGGCAGATAGATAGACAGATACATAAAATGTTATATATTTTTTTTTATGAACGATCCGAGATAGTGATGTTCTTATAAGAATTTGTCTTAGTCATTAAAAAAAAAATAATAAAGTGATGCGCGAATTATAGTTAGTTCCTAATCATTGTAATTTATATTTTAAGTTATTGCTATTCTGAGGATTAGGTACTGAAAAAGCAGGAAAGTCCCTAGTTTTTAAACGATAAAGATGGTCTAAAGCCAGAATTATGGCTTTTGCTTTCGGTCTTTATGAACAATTAACGAGTTTCTTTCGATCGTTGCATAGACTACCCATTAAATTATTTTTTAGTGGTAGGAAAGGGGAGGGGGTGGAGGCGGGGTAGACAGAAGTAGGCGTGGGGGGTGGAGAGAGAGAGAGAGAGAGAGAGAGAGAGAGAGAGAGAGAGAGTTGTGTGAATAATGTAACGACATTAAGGTAACAACAATTGCTTGAATATTTGCAGGAATTATATTTATTATGTTCTAGTCATATAATTATAAGAAATACGTACAATCCCATGCCATGTTTCAAAACAAGAGGAGATCCTTACCCCACTCACCTCTAAAATCAATATTTTGACTACGATCCGAGATTTAAAAAAATCATCATAAGTCCCTTAAAAGTAAAGACAATTGCCTGAAACTTTGCAGGGATAACGTTTATTATGTTGTTGTCAAATAAAGCAAATAAACAAGATACAATCCCTTGCCATATTTTAACACAAGAGGAAACACCTACTCTACCCCCCTCTAAAATCAATATTTTGGCTACGAGCATAGACTAAAATAATCATAAGTCCCTTACAAATATCGACAATTGTACGAAACTTTACAGGAATAATGTTTATTATGATCTTGTCATATACAAGAAATAAACAAGATACAATCCCTTGCCAGTTTTGAAATCAAAGGGAAATACATATCCACCCCCCTCTAAAATCAATATTTTTACTACGATCAGAGACTAAAATAACCATAAGTCCCTTAAAAGTAACGACAATTGCCTGCAACTTTGCAGGCATAACGTTCATTATGTTCTTGGCATATAAAGCAAATAAACAAGATACAATCCCTTGTCATTTTTTAACACAAGAGGAAACACCTAACCTACCCCCCTCTAAAATCGATATTTTGACTACGTGCATAGACTAAAATCATCATAAGTCCCTTAAAAGTAACAACAATTGCCTGAAACTTTGCAGGAATAATCTTTGTTGTGTTCTTGTCATATAAAGCAAATATACAAGACACAATCCCTTGCCATATTTTAACACAAGAGGAAACACCTACCCTACCCCCCTCTAAAATCAATATTTTGACTACGATCAGAGACTAAAATCATCATAAGTCCCTTAAACGTACCGACATTTGCCTAAAATTTTGCAGGAATAATATTTAGTATGTTCTTGTCATATAGCACAAATAACAAGGGACAATCCCATGCCATTTTGTAACACAAGAGGAAAGACCTACCCTACCCCCCTCTAAAAACAATATTTTGACTACGATCAGAGACTAAAATCATCATAAGTCCCTTAAAAGTAACGACAAGTGCCTGAAACTTTGCAGGAATAATGTATGTTATGTTCTTGTTATATAAAGCAAATAAACAAGATACAATCCCTTGCCATATTTTAACACAAGAGGAAACACATACCCTACCCCCCTCTAAAATCAATATTTTGACTACGAGCAGAGACTAAGATCATCATAAGTCCCTTAAACGTACCAACAATTGCCTGAAGTTTTACAGGAATAATATTTAGTATGTTCTTGTTATATATCACAAATGAAAAAGGTATAATCCCATGCCATTTTGTAACACAAGAGGAAAGACCTACCCTACCCCCCTCTACAAACAATATTTTGACTACAATCAGAGACTAAAATCATCATAAGTCCCTTAAAAGTAACGACAAGTGCCTGAAACTTTGCAGGAATAATGGTCGTTATGTTCTTGTTATATACAGCAAATAAACAAGATACAATCCCTTGCCATCTTTTAACACAAGAGGAAACACCTACCCTACCCCCCTCTAAAATCAATATTTTGACTACGTGCAGAGACTAAAATCATCATAAGTCCCTTAAAAGTATCGACAATTGTTTGAAACTTTACAGGAATAATGTTTGTTATGTTCTTGTTATATGCAACAAAGAAACAAGATACAATCCCTTGCCATTTTTGAAAACAAAGGGAAATGCATGTCCCACCCCCCTCCAAAACCAATATTTTGACTACGATCAGAGACTAAAAGCATCATAAGTCCCTTAAAAGTACCGATAATTGCCTTAAACTTTGCAGGAATAATGTTTGTCATGTTCGTGTCATATAAATTAAATAAACAAGATACAATCCCTTGCCATAGTTTAACACAAGAGGAAACACTTACCCTACCCCCCTCTAAAAATCAATATTTTGACTACGAGCAGAGACTAAAATCATCACAAGTCCCTTAAAATTAACAACAGTTCCCTAAAACTTTGCAGGAATAATGTTTATTATGTTCTGGTCATCTAAAGAAAACAAACAAGATACAATCCCATATCATGTTTAAACCCAAAAGAAAATACTTACCCTCTCCCCCCCCATCTAAAATCAAAATTTGGATTATGGAAATAACTTACACCAACCCCATCTAAATCAATTTGGAAATACAATTATAGAGAGGCATTGTAACAAAAAGAATTCCTTATAACTGGGAGTTCTATTAAAACATTCAGACAGTATGCGTGCGCACGCACACACACACGCACACATGCACAAAATGATTACAACCTGTCTACACAAACTCATATAAAAACATGCAAAGACCCCACCCCACACACACACACACAGACAGACAGACACACACACACAATGGCTTGCACACCCACACATGCAGGCACTGCATTTCAGCACAATATTAAAATTAATGTATGAATGTGACCAAACCACCACAGCCCACACAGTGAGAGTTGAGATGTGTGCCTTGCTTCTTACTCACTCCCTATGTGCGTGAATCAGATTGAAAACAGTAAGGGAAATATTAGTGTTCTAACTTCACATCATGGTCTCTTTTGACCGTATTTTATATCTATATACTCATAAATTTTTTTGAATCAAACCCATTTATCTGAAAGTTATCCCGTTTTTACCCAAAAATACAGACCTTGCAATACCAAAAAAATTTGAGTCAAAAGGGCCCAAGTTTTAGTTGGTCCAGTTTGACCCAAAATCATTTGAAAATGTTGAGGCCACCAATTTCGTGTCAAAACGACTATCTAACAATAATGTCAAATACTCCATTGTTTGTATTCTAAATACCTCCCGATTTTGCAATAATATCTTTGAGACCCCAATACACCACCACTCCAAAATTAATGTAATAGGGAAGCTTAGATTTTTTACAGGAATTATTCAAAGCTTTAGAAGCGTTTTTCTCGAAACAGGCCTTTTCGAGTTAGTCTGTTTTGACTCCAAGCCATCGAAATGATGCCATAACCTTTAGACTTCAGAAATGTTAACTCAAAGAATTGTAGCAGTTCCGGATGTCTAAGATTTCTAGCGGATAATTAATATAGCCTCTAGAGCTGAAAAGGAGTCGGTGCAAACTAGAAACATTTTATCCTCAGGCTGCTCGATCAATGCCTCGTGCCTCCATACGGGGAGCTGAATGCCTCCGCCCCCTCCACGAGTCTCTCCTCATGGATATGCCAGGGGGTCTTTCATAAAAGTAGTTCCCCCACCTTCTGGAAGTTCTGTGCCTGTAACTTCCTCTAATTTGCTACTCTCTTTGACCCTGCCTCTTCCCTTTGCTTTCTATCATCTACTGTCTTCCTGACTTATTGGCCCATTCTACTGCCTTTAACAAAATTTCCCAATAATTTTTCTCCTTTGAGCTCCTCCGAAATCGGAATATGTCAGCTGTACGCAACGGGGAGACCAGTGAAAACTGAAAACTGGACACATACGTACCTTATCCATTATGGCCATATAGTCTGGGAACGCAGAAGAAGAAGTCTGGGTTTTTTTGTGGTGTGGTTTGTTTATTGGGGGTGGTTGTTTCTTTGTGCATGCTGCCTTTATCACAATGTGACTGGATGGGAAGGGTCGGTTGTGTGTGTGTGTGTGTGTGTGTGTGTGTGTGTGTGTGTGTGTGTGTGTGTGTGTGTGTGTGTGTGTGTGTTAAATTTGAGCAGGTGACAAAACTCCTTTGTTGCCAGAGGATTCATGAAGAGTTAATGAAGTTATTCACCTTCGTTTATTCTCTTTCATCCTGAACTTCATTGGGACATAGTTTTTGCTTGGTTCCAGGATAGACTGTCTATTATGGAGGCTTGGGATCCTGCAAAGTTCTCTTCCTCCCAAAGATATTCCAGAACACTTCCCGGTATCTGCTTCCCATCGTATAATAGACCAATATGTTGGAGCTGGGCTTGATGAGAACTAGAGCATTAAAGAGCAAGGCACAGGATGCATACAAGTTGTGCTCACTCTGCCCGTAGTCTACTTCAGGGAAAAACTGTCTTACGATGTTGAACCAGGCATAGGGAGAGACAGAGACAATGAATACAATCGAGCTTCCTACCAGCATTTTCGTCAAAGTAATGTCACGAGAAGAGAGCGAAGAGGAAGACTCTGATCGCCATAGACGAATCTGGCGAAGTTTCATAGCCGTCAGGATCGTCGTTATTGCTACGATGAACATCGTTCCTCCGAGAATGATCACGCCGAAGAATATACCTTCAATGAAGTTGATCAAGTCTTTGTGGTCCCGGTAGAATTCGTGTTCCATGGGGGCTCGAACTTGAGTGCCGAGAAGAGGATCGAATATGCACGTAGCTCGGAATCTCAAAAACACTACGTATGCCAGAGCGCATATAACGATATTCACGAGAACAATAATGACCGCTATAGACCGAGTGCGTATCAACATCTGAGATTTCAAAGGGTTGAACACGCACAAACATCGATCAACAGAAATGATGGCGGACAAAATTGGAGAAACATAGTAAGTGCCCAACAGAAACAGAGCTTTCTTGTTGATGATGGAAGCGTACAGATGTCCCATAGGGTCGTCTGTTGCAAACTGCACATACAGTTCTTCAGCTTGGAAAACCATGGCAACGGTCACGTACACTTCGTCGATCAAAGCCAGGAAAAAGAGACAAAAGGTCACGCGATCTTTGAGCCCCTGTTTGAAAAACACCGCCATGTTGATGAAGTTGGTGGGAGCGCCAATCAGAAACAGGAAAGCCAGCAGGCAGTTTTTGAACTGGTGGACGGTGTGGCGTTGATCGGCACTGACGCTTCCGTCCGGGTTGTTGCCAGGCAACAGGTGAAGCATGGTGTATGGGATGACCAAGCAATCCCCCGGATAGGTCCAGTTGTTTGACCATTGGCCAGGGAAGTAGGAAGAATTATTGGGTGGAATGGTTTGGTTAGTAGTGGACGTAATGGAGGAGTCATTCGCCATTTTGTTAGTTTGGATGTTGGTCTGTATATCGGATGTAAATTCTGTCAGTTTGAGCAAAACAACAAGAAGCACCCTGAGGTGCTAATGGGTCCTAAAGAAGCACGTGACCACACCTGCCCTACCAACACAAGAGCAGCTGGGACTGCATTCACATAGAGATAGTACTATGAGACTTATCATCATGATATCTTAGAAGTCCTTCTGAAGTAGTAGGATTTGCTAGGACTTTAGAAGGACTTCTAAGATACTATGATGATAAGTCTCATACTATCTCAATGTGAATACAGGCCCAGTATGTCAATGTGAAAACAGGCCCAGCCCTATACCACCCTTTATGACCTGTCTTCGTCATCCGTGGAAACACCCGAAGGCGCTGATGGTACCTAAAGAAGCACTTAACCACACATGCCCTACCAATACAAGAGCAGCCCTACATCAACCTGTTCACCAGGGGTATCCTACTGTTATGAAGGAGATATGAGAGATGTGGGAGTGATGGGACTTGGGAGGACGTCCATGTGCATCTCCTTAGCAACGTTTTGGTTTTGGCGTAATTGCTAGTTTGTGACGTCGGGGTTGGTAGGGTAGCGAGGAGTGGAAGCTTGCTGCCTGTCAGAGCCTGTGTGTTGTGTACATTCGTGTGTGTTACATTAAACCTTTATCATTTTGTAACTGAATTCACCATGACGTCTTCCTTGTGTTTGTGCGTGAGCTAAACTACGTAACAATTGGTGTAAGAAACTGAGGCAGGCCAATCAACAGACAACTGGTCTACACAACAACACACCAGTGGACTCATCTTCTGCTGTGAACCAGGAGGAACATGCCCTGCCCAGTTACTCTCCACCACTTAGTGTGCTGAATCCATTCTCCCCAGCATTCATCCCAGAGAGATGATCAACTATTCTTGCTCGACAGGATTCAGCATGCAGGCATGGATTACGCAGGGCTCCTGAGTTTGATGGGCAGATCCCCTTGGAGTCGTACTTAGCTCAGTTCGAGGACATTGCTCAGATGAATGGGTGGAGTGACGCTGAATGTGCTGTGCAGCTGTCCACTAGCTTGAAAGGCCCTGCTGTAGAAATTCTGGCCCATCTGACCAAGGAGGAACGCCACAACAATACCAGTCTTCTTGCTGCCCTTGACATAAGATTGGGTACCAAACATCAGTCTGAAGTCTTCAGAGAAAGGTTCCGGAAAACGAAGGAGAAATATGGGAGAGGCTCTGCAAGAACTTGCTCAAGATCTTGAAACGTTGGCCTTCCGAGCATACCCAGAAGCTTCATTTCAGTTGAAGTCTATCCTGCTGAAAAGTCAGTTTATTAATGCTCTGGGCAATGAGAGGCTACAGATCTATGTCAAGCAGGCAAGACCAACATCACTGCAGGACGCTTTGGCCAGAGCGTTGGGATTTGAATCATATGTGCAGAGCAGCCGAAGTGAAAACCCACCAACTGCTGGCTACTTCACTCGCCATGGCTTTATTGAAGAGGACAGATCCGAGCAACAACAGGACAGCCCTAAAAAGAAGTCTTCACTCAGGTGCTGGTACTGCCAAGTTCCAGGGCACCTTATTCGGGACTGCAAGCAGAAAGCCCGTGACATGAAGAGAAAGACTGAACAGGCTGCACAGAGAAACAAGGAGCTTGAAGTGGAACAGACACTAGAGAAGGCTGATGGTGAGGGGCAACAATCAACCTCATTTCCTTCTGCCCCAACAATCAAGTGCAAGAGAGCCACAGAGGATATGGTTCAAGTCCACGGGGAGATTAATGGGAAAGACCGTACGATTGTCACAAAAGACGGTGGAGAAATGTATGGCCCAGTAGAGGTTACTGTTCAGTTGGGAAAAGAGGATCAGAAGATTTTAGTGTATGCAATGGATATGGATGATCCCTTTATTCAAGGCCTGGATTTGCTTCTCCCAAACAAGTGTTGCATAGATCTGAATGATTTGAAAATGACCATAGGACTGCAGAGAACATCGGTACCTCTCCATACAGTGAATACGTAGGTACCTGTTGTCACCACTAGAAGAGCTGTTGTTTCTGCATGGTCAGAAACAATAATTTGGTGTAGATCCAGCAAGACTTGCCAGCAGCCCAAGCAGTTGTGGAGAGGGATACTAATACAGTAATGCCCAGTGGACTCTTGGTTGGACAGACACTGGTTGATCTGTCTCTAGAAAACGTACCGGTGATTGTGGCAAATGTGACAGATACACCAACAAGAATTTGGAAAGAAGCTGCCGTTGGCAAGTGTCACGTGATGCAAACCACCTTGGAAGAGGAAATGGAGCAACAGTCCGGCTTACCAGATCATCTGCATGATCTATTCCAAAGGAGCAAAACCCACCTGGATAAAAAAGAAAGCCAGCAACTTGAAACTCTCCTTATAGATTACCGTATGCAGATGTTTTCTCTGCTGGTGATCAAGACCTCGGACGTACTAACCTGGTTGAGCATCGCATCGATACAGGATCTCATCACCCTATCAAGCAGGCTCCCAGACGAATTGCTCCTGCACGGCGCCAAGAGATGGAGAAAACAATGGACGACATGATCAAACAGTGATGTAAGATGCACCAAATTAGAAAAAAGGATTTTCTCTTCATCTTGTTTTTCTGTCATTCTTTTCTTTTTTTTCTCTTTTCCAGTTTGAACTTGGTTATAAGGAAACAAATCTTCAAGGAAACAAATCTTCAAAACTCGGATATAAGAAGCAAAAAATCATATCCCTTCGATTTTCTTATAACCCAGTTTTGCTGTATGTTTATTTTATGATGTAAAGCATGAGTCATAAGTCATAAGTCACAAATTTCGTTAATATTCATTGGCATTGTACAAACGCAAATGGAAAATTATCTTCCACCATGTAAAATAAGTTAAATACTGTTTTTTATACATCCAAATTAAAATATTAATTAAGAACACGAAACATAAATTTACTTTTAGACAAAATTAATATGTTACTCTCACACCACACCCAATCATTCATCTGCTCTCCACTATCTTGCTCGCTCATCATGCAACTCACCACCTCTTCTGCCTTAATTTTTAATGTTCTGTTCTGTTCTTTCTTTTTCTCTCCTTTCTTTTGCTGTTTTTCCTTTTTTTATGCACCAAATTAGGTAAAAGGATTTTCTCTTCGTTTTATGTTTCTGCTTGTTTCTACTTGTTTGTTTGTCCTTTCTTTGACACTGACAGGAGAAGGTACCTCCCTAAGTATTTTTTTACTCGCCCTAATGCTTATAAATTCAAAGCTTTGTTCTCTACAAAAAATAAGAAAATATTACTCAAACTAAAGCACTTCATTACAGTTGTTAACGGTTCTTTCAGATAAATGCTATTAATCATGTCTTTTTCCCATTTTGTTTTTAATTTAGTAATACATTACATTATTTGTAATATTATGGTATGGGTTATCTTTGAAATGATTTTGGACATCACTCTTGGGTTGATTCTTGGAAATTTATTTATGTGTGTGTATATTTTTATATTTCTGTGCCCAAATGGGGTATGAAATAAATTTCTTGCCTTCTTGCCTTGCCTTGCTTGTCTTTATTTTATGTTTCTCTCTCCCCCACCCCCCCTTTCACCCATTCAACTCGGTTATAAGAAAAAAACTTCAAAATGTTTTCTTATATCCGAGTTTCGGATATAAGAAAACTCAGCTATAAGAAAATAATGTTTATGGAATTCTGATCGCTTCTCGGCCTTTTGGCTAAGACAATGAATCAGGAACATAAATTTTTGTTTATACCATGGTTGGTTTGTTCAGCCCGTCGTACATGGCGAAAGCCGATACGCGACGTTAAACTGAACTTCCATCCAAGAAAATTAAAAAATATCGCCCTTCGATTTTGTTATAACCGAGTTTTGCTGTATAGATAGTCTAGTGATTATTGTGTCGGGCCGACAACAATAGGAATTCTTCAGAAATAATGAAGGGGAGTAATTTCATGGTGTGTGGGAGTGATCTTGCCTAATTCAATCGGTCAAACAGGGGAAGCTACTCTACCATCAGGTAGATCCCCAGCTCTCGCTTCGTGTGTTTGAGTAGACTTACATCACTTAGAACACCGTGCGTCATTCAAAATTTGATGTAATTTATATTTTTACGTCACATTTTGCAAGTTCTATCGGTTTGCGGATACTGGCCGCCCCTCATTTTTCTAACAAAAAATAATGTTTGCAAGTCGCTGACTCGCATCCTGCGGTTTCAAGCTTCGCCGCCATGCCGCCATGGTTGCCATGGTTTTGACCGAGTAAGTCTGAGTAATCAACACTAAAATAAAAACGTTTTCACGAAGTGCTCTCCCCTAGTTTTTTTTTTCTCTCCCGAAAATCGAAATTGAAGGATCAGTCACACAAAAATCTAATGCAAAAAAAAAGGTAGCGCGCCTCTGGCTGCGACACGCTCTCCATGTGGGAGCAACCCGAATTTCACAGAGTCGCCTCTGCGACTTTAAAGTAGGCCTTCCAAATACAAAGCCGTGCAATCAATCCTATTTTGAGTGTGGCAGTCGTTCACAACGACGAAAATGGTGTTTTACGTCCTCTTGGTCTGAATCAGACACATATGGGACATTTGTAAATACAAATATGGTGGGAACAATACTGGAGGCAGTACGAAACCAGTAAAGTCCCGATTTTTTAAATTAATACAGATAGGTGTAGCGGTAACCACGCCTCGGTTAAACCTCATCGGCTATGGCACCGCTACAAGTATTTTGCCACAGTCGTTCACAAATGTCAAGACCGAAAATGTATAACGGACCCTGTTTGTTGAAAATAACGGATCGCCATATAATTTTTGTAATCTTGTTTAATTTTTGTTTGTGGCTCAAAGCCACAAACCTATAACTCACTTTGTCGGTCGGTCTGTCTGTTGGTCAGTCTGTAATTGTCGCACTTCAAATGGATGGAAGTTCAGTTTAACGTCGCGTATCGGCTTTCGCCATGTACGACGGGCTGAACAAACCAACCAGGATATAAACAAAAATTTATGTTCCTGAATCACTGTCTTAGCCAAAAGGCCGAGAAGCGATCAGAATTTGAACATTCGCACTTCAAATCGAGGCTACACTTCTGGCCGCTCTTTAAAATGATGTATTTTAAAAGCGTACAAAATAATAAACATACGTAATACAGACACTACAACAGACACGACGAGTATGCGGTGCTTCTTTTGATGAGTATTAGTAGGATACATAGTTTTAAATGTTTTCCAAAAGATATAAAAAGTTACGAAATGGTGCAGAGATAACATTCTGGTTTACAGATTAAAATTATTGAAAAGCCAGGGGAGGTAACTCATGATTGGAGTGGTAAAAATAGACCGCGTGCCACAAACTATTGTGATTTCGCGCTTGTTTGGCTACAACTTCAAGCTAATGTCAAACTAGAGCGCTATTTAATATCTATGTACACGTTAACATTATTCGCAAAATATCACCATTTCCCCATGGCAATGCAATGAGTTGTAAGTTGTGTTTTATAGTGATACCTATTAATTTTTATCAAAGCTAAAAAAAAACAAAAACACCCAATCAACTAACCAACCAAACAAACATAAAAACAAATAGTGAACACACAGTAACCATTGTAAGTTACATTGAGAGTAAGCTGACATGCACTGGCACGCACAGAGGTAACAAAAAACACAAAACAAACGGCACGGAGAGAGAGAGAGAGAGAGAGAGAGAGAGAGAGAGAGAGAGAGAGAGAGAGAGAGAGAGAGAGAGAGAGAGAGAGAGAGAGAGAGAGAGAGCATATCAAATTGTTATACAGATAAATAGAGACCATATACACCGCATACACAAAACACACATTAATTTTGCAAATATGCGTGCGCAAGCAAACACGTAAACATACACACACGCACGCACACATTCACACACTGACTCACAGACGCACGCACACGCACACACTCTCTCTCTCTAATTATTACATACTCTCAGACACACATACACACACACTCACACACACACACACACACACACACACACACACACACACACACACACACACACACACACACACACACCACACACACACACACACACACACACACACACACACACAGACAGACACACACACACACACACACACACACACACACACACACACACACACACACACACACACACACACACACACACACACACACACACACACACACACACACACACACACACACACACACACACACACACACACGGTGAAGTAAGTTGTAGAGTACATTGGATTAGTATTCCTAGTGTAGGCCTATTGATCAACCCAAACAACTAACTTACTGTTTAGTCTGATGCTCGCTCCCCCCCCCCCCCCCTCTCTCTCTCTCCCCCTCTCTTTTTGTCTGGTGTACTGATCAACCAAAGCAACTAACTGTTTAGTCTGATGCTCGCTCTCTGTGTCTCTCTCTGTGTCTGTCTCTCTCATATGCACATAAAGCTTACATGCTAACGCAGGAGTACATAATATGTGCACACACACAGACGCACACGTGCATTGCGTGCAGATGCACAAATTCCTCTCTCTCTCACACACATATATATATACACATACATACACACACACACGGCGCACGCACACACGCGCGCGCGCGCGCACGCACACACACACACACACACACACACACACACACACACACACACACACACACACACACACACAAAAACTAGCACGCACGCTCATGCACACGCAACATCGACACAATGAATATTTGGAAAGAACGGGGGGGAGAGAGAGAGAGAGAGAGAGAGAGAGAGAGAGAGAGAGAGAGAGAGAGAGAGAGAGAGAGAGAGAGAGAGAGAGAGAGAGAGAGAGAGAGAGAGAGAGAGAGAGAGAGAGAGTATGAGTCAGAGTGGGTGGGTGAGATAAAACAAAAACATGTGTTGTAGGTGTTTGTGTGGGCTGTATTCTCTCTGTGTGTGTGTGTGTGTGTGTGTGTGTGTGTGTGTGTGTGTGTGTGTGTGTGTGTGTGTGTGTGTGTGTGTGTGTGTGTGCTCTCTCTCTCACACACACATATATATATATACACACACACACACACACGGCGCACGCACGCACGCACACGCACACACACACACACACACAAACTAGCACGCACGCTCATGCACACGCAACATCGACACAATGAATATTTGGAAAGAACGGGGGGGGAGAGAGAGAGAGAGAGAGAGAGAGAGAGGAGAGAGAGAGAGAGAGAGAGAGAGAGAGAGAGAGAGAGAGAGAGAGAGAGAGAGAGAGAGAGAGAGAGAGAGAGAGAGAGAGAGAGAGAGAGAGTATGAGTGGGTGGGTGAGATAAAACAAAAACATGTGTTGTAGGTGTTTGTGTGGGCTGTATTTCTGTGTGTGTGTGTGTGTGTGTGTGTGTGTGTGTGTGTGTGGATGTGCGCACGCACATGCGTTTGTCTGCGTGCGTGCGTGCGTGCTCAGTGCGTGCACTGTAGTAACAGTAACAGTCACTAATTAAATGACGACAGCACGACATTGATTCTTACTTCTTTTTTTTCCTTCTTCTAAGTTCTCGAAGAATAATGAATGCATTGTCATTATAGTCAGTTGCTACAAACTCTTCACTCAATGTTTTCCCATGTTTAATTAACGTCAAAGACTGCATAGTGGAAGATATAAGCATCCGGTCTCTTTTCCCTATATGAGTACTGAGGACAGAAACACTGGTTATGTCCCTTTTAAACAGGACACATTTTACACGTCGATAGGCCAGTTGAATTCTCCGTTCAAATTCCAGTCTGAGTTTTTGGATAGCCTGCACTGTGAATAGTGTACTGTCCCCACTAACGATAACTCTATCAGCCCGGTTCCCGAGCTCTTAAGTAGTCCATCTTACCCTTTTAGAATATCTTTGTTAACGTTTCAGTGCTCAGTTCGTGCATATCCACTGCACTTTGATTTTCATTCCAGCCTGTGTGTCATTACGCTTATTTCTTTGACATTTACCCGTGTTTGTTCTCCCCACTGAGTTCTTACAGAACGGGAGTATATTGGAATGGGAACGAGGGCTGTGTGTTGTCTGTCCGTGTGTGTCTGTCCGTGTCTGTATAACAATAACAACACTAACAATAACAATACTTTTTAATCAGTCTTTTCAGGCCATCTGGCCCATAATGACATGGAGAAAGAGCGAAAGAGATCCAACATCAAATATGTAGGTGAGCCATTCAGCATTTAATCTTTACCTTTACCGACAATTTTTGGAAAAAAAATAGGGGTGAGCACTTCGTGAACATTAGAGTTGCTTACCTCCATTACTCGGTCAAATGCCATAGTAACAATGCAACAATGGCACCGAAGCTTGAAACCGCAGGATGTGAATCAGCGACTTGCAAACATTTTTTTTTATGGAAAACTTAGGGGTGGCCAGTGGCCACAAACTGATAAAACGTGCAAAATGTGACGTAAAAATATAAATGATATAAATTTTTAGAATGGCGCCCCGTGTTATAAGTGTCTGCTCAAACACACGAGTCGAAAGGCTACGAGAGCTGATGGTGGAGTGACTTCCCCTGTTTGACCGATTGAATTAGGCAAGATCACTCCCACACACTATGAAATGACTCCCCTTAATTATGTCCCAACAATTCCTATTGGAGTTGACTCATTTTTTGTCTCATTCATTCAATAGAAGCAATTTCATCAGCCTCGGTGGTGGTCGTCAAAACCCAGATCTGAACCCCCCCCCCCCCCTTCCCCCCCCCCATGCCCCTGTTCCCTGAGCTTCAGCCGACACCCCCACCCCCCGCTGGCCCCCTGGACATCTCTCTACACCCTCTACCCTACCTACTCCCCCCCCCTTTGAGCTGATCATCTGGGCAGCTGGTCCTTTCCCATAGTACTTGCGTTTTTAGATGATGCCGGAAACCCCTGTTTGTATACATCATAGTCGTCAACAAGCTGCGAAGAAGAAGAAGAAGAAAAAGAAGAAGAAGAAGAAGAAGAAGAAGAAGAAGAAGAGCACAGTGTCATGGAACACCATTGTTTGTAGGGTCAGGCAGGAAGCGGAAGTTGTTTGTTATCCAGCATCATACATTGTAAGGATCATGCATTATAACGATAAGAATATCATTTGAGAATATACACTTTCCTACTTACGATACAATCATCATCTTCGTTTTGGTTTAGATAAGCTTTATTGACCAGCAACACGGTCAATTACTATTTTTTTAAAAACACCAAAAACCAACAAAGAAAAACAAAAACCAGCAGCAACAAGGCTGAAGTGTATAGTGTGCCTTATACAGTAAATACCTCTTCTTCTTCAGTGTTTTTCTTCTTCGTCTTCTTCTCTTCGTGTTTTGTTTGTTTTGTTTATCGATGCTTGCTTATGCTTCTGTTTCGCTCTGGATACGTAGCAGACGCCACTTCTGACGATAAATCGCGACGGAACTAGGAGGGCTCATGTACCATGGGTACAACTACTAACAATGAAAACAAAACCTGAAAGGCTGGGGTCCAGGGTAATGTCCACCTGCAGCTGAAGAAAAAAATGATTTATGAAGGTATTTTAGTTTGTTTTTGTGACCGAGTGACGCCATAGTCCACTCGTCACTTATTATTCATAGCCCAGTTTACTAGTCACAAGATTGTTCAAAGCAGACGGTTCAATCTGCCGACAGACGGCTCGATTGCAATTCGCTAGTTTTGACAACCATTGTCATCGTGTCAGCAGACGATGTAATTGCGTGTCTCCTTTGTTAGTCACAAGATCTTATTCAAATTCAAATCGAACAATGTATATTTTGTATCGTTGCAGGATGTATTTGCTGCACTGTCTTTCTTAGTCTTTTCTTAGCTATGTTTCCTAGTGAATAAACAAAGCCAAACAACTGTCTGGTTTCCTCTATATGTTCCTGGTCTGCGTTGTGTGTGCTCATCATCACCCCCAATTCCTCATCAACTTCCTCCTTATCCCTTACCCCTTACCACCCCATCACATGTTTTCCACAATTCATACAAATACTTATTTTAAAGTGTTTGGAAAATACATTAGACACACAAAGATCTTGTTTGACCAATATAAGAAAAGGAACTTCCTATTCTGGTAAAATTCAAAAACAGGAAATCCTTGTATACCAGGAGAAGTTGCATCCATGAACCTAATAGAAACATATAGGAGAAAGACCTACTGCTTACCCTGGGTTAAGACTATTAACCCCCCCCCCCCCCAGTTCAGCCGGAAAGGCCCAGGCCCCACTTCCAGAAGCAAGCAGACTGATGAAAGATTTGAAAGATTTAGCAGAACGAAGTTCATAGGGTAGGGAGTTCCAGATAGAAGGGTCACTGAAAGAAAATGAACGTTCACCATTATGTCTTAGTGTTTGTACGAGGAATAGAAAGGATAGGCTTGTCCGAAGAGGAACGGAGAGACCTGGAGGGTGAGTACAGGTGAACGAGATCAGAGAGGTAGGCAGGACCAGATGAATGGACAGCATTGAAACAGAGGCAAGCAATTTCAATTGTTAATTGTTTGTTCGGCAAGTAGAAAAAGAGCACGAAGTCTGCTAGACAACTACTCACACACACACACACACACACACACACACACACACACACACACACACACACACACACACACACACACACACACACACACACACACACACTAATTCAGTACATTTTCTAATTTCTTAGCTTACATAGCAATTGATTGTCTCAAATGGTTATTTCAGTAAATTTGCAAATTTCCTGAAAATTTTAGGAAATTTGCAAAATCCCTGAGTGAAACAGGAAATTTGCAAATTCCCTGAAAGTTTTATGAAATTTGCAAATTTCCTGGTTTTGCAAATTTACTGTACCATATGCATGTTGCAGAGTGTGAACCTGTCCATTCATGTGTGAATGCATGGCATGTGTGGGCGCGCTGGTGTGCATGAATGTGTTTTCAGACAGGCAAATTGTGCAATTGGTCTATTCACAGTGTGTGCATATGCATTTGTGTGTGCAAACATGCTTAAGTGTATCAGATTATGCATCTTTATCACTGTGCATTGTGTATGTTCATGTGTGTGTATGTACATCTGAGGGTATATGTGTGTGTTTGCACATGTGTGTGCACATATATGTGCAAGGGTGAATGTGTGCATTTGTGTGTGTGTGTGTGGACACATGTTTAAGTGTTTCAGATCGTTCATATTATATACAGTTATAGTGGGCTAACACCAACGGTTTTGAAATTATGAGCATTTGTTTTCAGAGCCCCCTCAGCTCTCACTCTCACTGTGCTATTGGCCCCTTCAAAATGTCTTCCACTGCATTCCCCTCTTAATGCTGATCACAAATATATATGGTTGTAGTGGTCTAACGCCAACGGTTTTGAAACTATGAGCACTTGTTTTCAGAGCCCCCTCAGCTCTCACTCTCACTGTGCTATTGGCCCCTTCAAAATGTCTTCCACTGGGTTTCTGCTGCGATGCTGATCATGAATATATATATTATATAGTTATAGGGGTCTAACTCCAACGGTTTTGAAATTATGGGCATTTTTATCCGGACAGACCGTCATCATGTAACAGCTTCAAGGTCAAATGTAAAGGTCAAGGTCAAGTGGCTTTTAAATGTCTCCAACTGCTTTCCTTAGATCATGGTGATCAAGAATATATATGGTTTTGTGGGTGTAAACCCAATGGTGTCCAAACTACAGCCACAGGTCAAAATGGAAATTTTCAAATGGTCAAGGTCATTAGGATAATCAATACTTTGCACCACACATGACCTTGAGGCAGTCTACCAATCTGCCAGCTTTGAAGCCTGTAGCTGGAACAATGTGAAAGATATGGCCAGAACACAAAGTTGACACCTCCAAGGTCTATGTCCTTGACTTTGACCTTCATCGGTACCCAATTTTCCTAATCACCATTAGTCAATCCATCCTTGTCCCTGGTTTGAGCAGTCCAACGATATGAAAGATAATTATGTCATCAAGAACAAATTTCGGGTTTCAAGATCAAACTTCAAGGTCAAGGCCAGCACGTTCATAGGTTTTTTTTCATGGGACAATCCCTGCTCTATGCTACACCACCACACACAATTTGAAGCCATTCTGTCCAATGGTTCATGAGATACAGCTCGGACATGAAATATATATCACAAAGAAGGAAATGTTGGTTTTGTGAGTCTTCCGTGGTGGAGGTTTGCACTGGAAGTTCAAATTGTCTATGGGATAATCTGGGTACCACGACACACCCCAACACAAATTTGAAATGATCCTGTCCAATGGTGCTTCATTTACATGGCAAACATATTTTACAGAAAAGTGAGTCTTCCTTGGCGGAGAAGTGTACTGGATATTCAATGTTTCCATGGGGCCATATCTGCAGCATGATACACCATCACACAAAATTTGAAGCGATTCTGTGCACCAGTTCATGAGTTACAGGGTGAACAATCATCTTAAAGAAAAGTGAGTCTTCCTTGGCGGAGATTTGCACTGGATGTTAAAGAAGGCATATTGTGACAATTTAAGTACCATGACACACCCTGACACAAATTGTGAAGCGATTTTGTTTAATAGTATGTGAATAACAGGGTGAACATCTTTTACAGAAAAGTGAGTCTTCCTTGGCGGAGGTTTGTACCAGAGATTCATATTTTGCATGGGACCATCTGTGTACAATGATACACCACCGTGGAAAATGTGAAGCGATTATGTGCACCAGTTCATCAGTTACAGGGCGAACAAATACACAGACAGACAGAATGGTATTATATAGTTATAGATTTATTACGCGTGATCAGTGATCATGATGGGTGGGAAAGTTAAACAACTTCCGTGTTGCTTGAACTGTAGTTAACCCGCGAGAACATGTAACCAGGGCCTGTATTCACGTTGAGATAGTATGAGACTTAGCATCATGCTAACTTAGAAGCTCTTCCAAAAGTCCTATTAAATCCTATAGGACATTGGAAGAGCTTCTAAGTTAGCATCATGCTAAGTCTCATGCTATCTCAACGTGAATACAGGCCCAGGTAAACAATCGCGGATTGCTTCCGTTCTTCTTCTTCGCTGTACGTGGCCACAATCAACATTTTGATTATTTTGCCATGGAACCGGGAGGTTCTACCACTTATGCCGGAAGAAAAGGCTCAAAGCCTGAGAAGAAACTGAAAAGTTAGGCCTTAGACAGAAGAGGGACAGGTAAAAAGATAAAGGATTAAGTGCTTGCACTGGGTTAAGACCATTAAACCCCCCAGTTCAGCCGGGAAGGAACAGGCCCCACTTCCAGCAACAAGCAAAAGCAGAAGAGAAGGGGAAAAAAAAAGAAGAGAGTTTGGGTTGCTAGCCCAATGACCCCTGAGTGGGGCCATCAGGCATGATGGGTGCAGCAGGCGGGTGTCCATTCAGGTGCTTCCAGACTCTGGCTGCGAAAGTCTCTGGAGTTCTGGCCTCCACTGCTGATGTAGGCAGGTCGTTCCACTCCCTGATTGTCCGGGGAAATAAGGAACTCTGGCGATACTGCGTCCGACACTGAGGGATGAGGAGCTGCTGCGAGTGACCTTTTCGTTGCCGCTCTGGCTGAGGTATGAGCTTGCTCCTGTTAACACTCACCATGTCATTGAGTATTTTGAAGAGCATGGTGAGTCTGGTGGTCTGTCGGCGTTGCTGCAGCGAGTTCCATCCCAGTCTCTGGAGCATGTCGGTGACGCTGGCTGTTCTATGGTATCGATTCCAAACGAATCTGGCAGCCCTGCGTTGGTCGATTCCACCTTGTCAATACTCTTTTGAGTGAAGGGGTCCCAGACCGAGCATGTGTATTCAAGGAGAGGTCTGACAAAGGTCATGTAGGCCTTCTCTCTCAACTCAACGTTGGTAGTATAGGCAGAAGTAAAAAGTTGCTGCTGCCTTCTATGCATTCAATGATTATTAAAGAATCCCCCTTTTTGATCAAAGTCAAAGAGTGTTGTGATAAAAGCCGGCGGGTCTCCTGACGCGATAGTTATTTCCCTTGCATAGAGTGGATGCTATACACTTGATCATTTCTGCTTCAATTTGACCAGTGCGCTGTTGCAGCTATGTCCTGCTAATATTAGAGTTTCCAAGAGAAACTGGGCTTTAAATCAACAGTTTATTGAACAGGGAAGTATACAGTATGATTTTCGATTTTTACTGGTTCAGCGAATGTCAGACAACATTACACTGCTATGCATTTATAATGAATGTATAAATTTGCAGCCTAAGCAAAGAGTTTTTATAGCTTACAAAGTCTGTGGCCTAAGCTTAGCCTCTTTAGGCTGGACAGTTTGTTACTATACTTAGTGCTGACCGGTTCTGACCAGTTGTTGGTTCGTCGATTACGTGTCGGTTTACGACATAGTGCTTTTTTTTTAATCGTCACACAGTCCCTGTGTTCCCTAAATATTTGCCCATTAGTAAGCAAACCAAATTATAAACTCATCACGAGGAGACTGGGGGTGGAGGGACGATAAACTGTTGATCTAAAGCCTAGTTCTTGCATCCACACAAAACCTTTTTTGACAGGTCAAAGAAACACAAGATTTAGAGAGAGAATGGGCAACTTTATTAAAGTGCCAAATAAAGTGTTATTTTATGATACATAACATTATTTTCTATTGCATGACAGCCAATAATCAGCATACAATAAATTGGTTATAACACTCACAAGAAAATGATAATACTTGTAATCACGTAAGTTTGCATGTGCATAACAATCACTAGATTATAATCATAGACAGAGTGTTTAATTCAACGCATAACAGTAGACTTATTTAGTAGAGAATCAATCAGCTTAACAATGTAATTGCAACAAGCAATAATACTGATGATTTTACAGAAACATATTGGTACAGATTACATAATGCAGAATCCAAGACAATTTCAAATGTTCCTTTACTTGTAAGCATTTTACTTTAAGATTGTTGGGCTGACCGCCACAGCTGGCTGAAGGACACTGTAAGCCTTTTACTTCAAGATTGTGGGGCTGACCGCCACAGCTGGCTGAAGGACACTGTAAGCATTTTACTTTAAGATTGTGGGGCTGACCACCACAGCTGGCTGAAGGACACTGTATATTTTACTTCAAGATTGTGGGGCTGACCGCCACAGCTGGCTGAAGGACACTGTAAGCCTTTTACTCTAAGATTGTGGGGCTGACCGCCACAGCTGGCTGAAGGACACTGTAAGCATTTTACTCTAAGATTGTGGGGCTGACCGCCACAGCTGGCTGAAGGACACTGTAAGCATTTTACTTTAAGATTGTGGGGCTGACTGCCACAGCTGGCTGAAGGACACTGTAAGCCTTTTACTTCAAGATTGTGGGGCTGACCGCCACAGCTGGCTGAAGGACACTGTAATATTTTACCTCAAGATTGTGGGGCTGACCGCCACAGCTGGCTGAAGGACACTGTATATTTTACTTCAAGATTGTGGGGCTGACCGCCACAGCTGGCTGAAGGACACTGTAAGCCTTTTACTTTAAGATTGTGGGGCTGACCGCCACAGCTGGCTGAAGGACACTGTATATTTTACCTCAAGATTGTGGGGCTGACCGCCACAGCTGGCTGAAGGACGCTTCTGACAGCAGCCACACACAATAAGGAACTACTTTCTTGTGAGTAAATAAACCGTGGAATAAATCTGCTTGTGAATGATTGATGTGTTGTTGAGAGTCAGTATTGAAGGAAACAAGTATAACACTGTGGATCCTGATTTTATAGATTGTTTTTGTTTTGGCTATTACTTCTTTCAGGCATTATGTTTGTAATAACATTGACTTTCGATGCCTAAACGTTGATTTTCTTCAGCAGACGAAAGTTTCCAAAACGATCATTTTGAACTTTCAATTTCAACATTCCAAACTAAAATTCCAGTTCTTTTACCTTACATCAAAACTGTGTTAGGCTTCAAAACGAGTTGCTTTATTATATAAAATGTAGACATGTTTAAAGGCAGTCACTAATAGACGATTTTCGGAAGAAAAGAAACCTAGGGGAGAGCACTTCGTGAACATTAGAGCTGCTTACCTCCATTACTCGGTCAAATGCCATAGCAACAATGCAACAATGGCGTCGAAGCTTGAAACCACAGGATGCGAGTCAGCGACTTGCAAACATTTAAAAAAAAGAAAAACTTAGGGGTGGCCAGTGGCCACAAACTGGTAAAACTTGCAAAATGTGACGCAGCATCACATTTTTTGTTGGGGGGTGAATGTTTTTTAAAAAAACCCTGTGTAAAACTGGTTTGAGTGAGATGGGGAGGGGGAGTACAAAATAGCCAACATATTTATTACCATATTGATATATCGATTCTGATCGCTTCTCGGCCTTTTGGCTAAGACAGTGATTCAGGAACATAAATTTTTGTTTATACCCTGGTTGGTTTGTTCAGCCCGTCGTACATGGCGAAAGCCGATACGCGACGTTAAACTGAACTTCCATCCTTACCATATTGTTGATTTATGGGAAATATGTTCCAATAGACCACCACCTTAACTACTGTACCGGTTCTGATGAAAACTGGCAGAAACATTATTGATTGATGTCCTGACAATGGTGCTTTATTGCATATCAGTTTTTCCAGATACCAAGCCATACAAAGATGCTCTCAGTGGCTTCGATACGATGAACATTTCACAGAGGAAAAACCAACAACTGAACCGATACTTAACTGGAATAGGATCCCCCTCCCCTCTACCCCGACCTCCCCCCCCCCTTGTCCCTTCGTATCCCCCAAGACAAATAGACCCTGGTGTCACAGCTTACACCACCCAAATTGAACATTTCAGAGGATTGAACATTTCAGAGGATTGAACATTTAAGAGGATTGAACATTTCAGAGGATTGAACATTTCAGAGGATTGAACATTTCAGAGGATTGAACATTTCAGAGGATTGAACATTTGAGAGGATTGAACATTTGAGAGGATTGAACATTTGAGAGGATTGAACATTTCAGAGGATTTGCACATTTCAGAGGATGTGCACATTTCAGAGGATTTGCCATTTCAGAGGATTGAACATTTCAGAGGATTGAACATTTCAGAGGATTGAACATTTCACATGATTGAACATTTCACATGATTGAACATTTCACATGATTGAACATTTCAGAGGATTGAACATTTCAGAGGATTGAACATTTCAGAGGATTGAACATTTTAGAGGATTGAACATTTCAGAGGATTGAACATTTCAGAGGATTGAACATTTCAGAGGATTGAACATTCCAGAGGATTGAACATTTCAGAGGATTGAACATTTAAGAGGATTGAACATTTCAGAGGATTGAACATTTCACAGGATTGAATATTTCAGAGGATTGAATATTTCAGAGGATTGAACATTTCGGCAACGAGAGAGGTTTTGCCTTTGTTTCAGCTGAGCATTCTACACTGCCAAATAGCATTTTGAAGTCGTCGTCGTTGTTGTTGGTTGTTGTTGTCTTACCCTGGCTTAAAGACTCCAGGGATCATCCCATCAGCCGAAGCACTTTAATAACACATACTATGGCACGAATGCACCAGCTAGGGATGGGAACGTTATACGTGTGTGACCGTTACTGTTTTTGATTACCCCGCCACGTGGGCAGCCACACTCCGACTTCGGGGAGGATCTTAGACTGATGATGTTATGCTAGGAGGAGCTTGTCATGGCTTAAAGGCAAGGCCGGACTATAAAAGAGGCGGGCCGCGCTGAGCGCGCGCCGTATATGAATCACAGCTGGCGAGAGAGAGAGACGGTTCGCCCTTCTTTGTTCTCTGTTGTGCGAGCCACCGCGAAGCAGAGCTTTTCTGGCGAGAACGACCAGGTCCCTGGGATCGGTTCTTTTCCATTTAAGGCAATCCCCGACGCACAGTCATGCAGAACATAACAACATTTTGATATAGCGTTGGTGTTCTAGCTTATGCCACATTTTGAAGTGATTCTTTACTGTTGTATCGTGCGTTTAGGGTCATGTTAGGAACTGGTTCCAGAGTCCTGTCCCTCCTACAGTCTGGGGTCTTCATGACTCTTTTACCCGTGGTTTTCAGAGGACTTGGACTTCAGGCAGTTGCAATGCTTCCGCTGCATGCATGTTGATATACATGTATGTTTGTAGCGTATGTAGCACACACACACACGCATACGCACAGCACATACACACACACACAAACACACGACAACTCATGCACGCACGCACGCACGCACACTCACACATACATACACACACATACACACAAACACATAGGCACACACACACGTCCACAACCACACACACACACACACACACACACACACACACAAACACACACACACACACACACACACACACACACACACACACACACACACACACACGCAACCAATTCCTCCGAAGGCGTAATGTGGCTGCCTAGGTAGGCGGGGTAC
>CM065707.1:7730404-7732904 GCA_017654935.2 Phymorhynchus buccinoides
CACCCTTTATGACCTGTCTTCGTCATCCGTGGAAACACCCGAAGGCGCTGATGGTACCTAAAGAAGCACTTAACCACACATGCCCTACCAATACAAGAGCAGCCCTACATCAACCTGTTCAACAGGGGTATCCTACTGTTATGAAGGATATATGAGAGATGTGGGAGTGATGGGACTTGGGAGAACGTCCATGTGCATCTCCTTAGCAACGTTTTGGTTTTGGCGTAATTGTTAGTTTGTGACGTCGGGGTTGGTAGGGTAGCGAGGAGTGGAAGCTTGCTGCCTGTCAGAGCCTGTGTGTTGTGTACATTCGTGTGTGTTACATTAAACCTTTATCATTTTGTAACTGAATTCACCATGACGTCTTCCTTGTGTTTGTGCGTGAGCTAAACTACGTAACAATTGGTGTAAGAAACTGAGGCAGGCCAATCAACAGACAACTGGTCTACACAACAACACACCAGTGGACTCATCTTCTGCTGTGAACCAGAAGGAGCATGCCATGCCCAGTTACTCTCCACCACTTAGAGTGCTGAATCCATTCTCCCCAGCATTCATCCCAGAGAGATGATCAACTATTCTTGCTCGACAGGATTCAGCATGCAGGCATGAATTACGCAGGGCTCCTGAGTTTGATGGGCAGATCCCCTTGGAGTCGTACTTAGCTCAGTTCGAGGACATTGCTCAGATGAATGGGTGGAGTGATGCTGAATGTGCTGTGCAGCTGTCCACTAGCTTGAAAGGCCCTGCTGTAGAAATTCTGGTCCATCTGACCAAGGAGGAACGCCACAACAATACCAGTCTTCTTGCTGCCCTTGACATAAGATTGGGTACCAAACATCAGTCTGAAGTCTTCAGAGAAAGGTTCCGGAAAACGAAGGAGAAATATGGGAGAGGCTCTGCAAGAACTTGCTCAAGATCTTGAAACGTTGGCCTTCCGAGCATACCCAGAAGCTTCATTTCAGTTGAAGTCTATCCTGCTGAAAGATCAGTTTATTAATGCTCTGGGCAATGAGAGGCTATAGATATATGTCAAGCAGGCAAGACCGACATCACTGCAGGATGCTTTGATTTGGCCAGAGCGTTGGGATTTGAATCATATGTGCAGAGCAGCTGAAGTGAAAACCCACCAACTGCTGGCTACTTCACTCGCCATGGCTTTATTGAAGAGGACAGATCCGAGCAACAACAGGACAGCCCTAAAAAGAAGTCTTCACTCAGGTGCTGGTACTGCGAAGTTCCAGGGCACCTTATTCGGGACTGCAAGCAGAAAGCCCGTGACATGAAGAGAAAGACTGAACAGGCTGCACAGAGAAACAAGGAGCTTGAAGTGGAACAGACACTAGAGAAGGCTGATGGTGAGGGGCAACAATCAACCTCATTTCCTTCTGCCCCAACAATCAAGTGCAAGAGAGCCACAGAGGATATGGTTCAAGTCCACGGGGAGATTAATGGGAAAGACCGTACGATTGTCATGGAGAAATGTACACTGTTCAGTTGGGAAAAGAGGAAAAAGAGGGAAAAAGAGGAAACGAAGTATCAGAGAAAAGGGATTTTTCGTATGCATAAAAAGATATGTTATATTTGGGGATTGATATGGGATCCCTTTTATTTCAAATGTAGGCCTGGAAATTTTTGGCTTTCTCCACAAAAGCAAGAAAAAACTGGCTTGCATAGTAATGAGTTTGAATGAAAAATCACAAAAAGACCCCATAGACACCACATAGGACTGCAAAAGCCCGCGGAGCGGTGGAGAAATGTATGGCCCAGTAGAGGTTACTGTTCAGTTGGGAAAAGAGGATCAGAAGATTTTAGTGTATGCAATGGATATGGATGATCCCTTTATTCAAGGCCTGGATTTGCTTCTCCCAAACAAGTGTTGCATAGATCTGAATGAATTGAAAATGACCATAGGACTGCAGAGAACATTGGTACCTCTCCATACAGTGAATACGTAGGTACCTGTTGTCACCACTAGAAGAGCTGTTGTTTGTTCTGCATGGTCAGAAACAATAATTTGGTGTAGATCCAGCAAGACTTTGCCAGCAGCCCAAGCAGTTGTGGAGAGAGACACTAATACAATAATGCCCAGTGGACTCTTGGTTGGACAGAACACTGGTTAGATCCATCTCTAGAAAACGTACCTGTGATTGTGGCAAATGTCACAGATACACCAACAAGAATTCGGAAAGAAGCTGCCGTTGGCAAGTGTCACGTGGTGCAAACCACCTTGGAAGAGGAAATGGAGCAACAGTCCGGCTTACCAGATCATCTGCATGATCTATTCCAAAGGAGCAAAACCCACCTGGATAAAAAAGAAAGCCAGCAACTTGAAACTCTCCTTATAGATTACCGTATGCAGATGTTTTCTCTGCTGGTGATCAAGACCTCGGACGTACTAACCTGGTTGAGCATCGCATCGATACAGGATCTCATCACCCTATCAAGCAGGCTCCCAGACGAATTGCTCCTGCACGGCGCCAAGAGATGGAGAAAACAA
>CM065707.1:7737904-7750404 GCA_017654935.2 Phymorhynchus buccinoides
CATTATAGTCAGTTGCTACAAACTCTTCACTCAATGTTTTCCCATGTTTAATTAACGTCAAAGACTGCATAGTGGAAGATATAAGCATCCAGTCTCTTTTCCCTATATGAGTACTGAGGACAGAAACACTGGTTATGTCCCTTTTAAACAGGACACATTTTACACGTCGATAGGCCAGTTGAATTCTCCGTTCAAATTCCAGTCTGAGTTTTTGGATAGCCTGCACTGTGAATAGTGTACTGTCCCCACTAACGATAACTCTATCAGCCCGGTTCGCCGAGCTCTTAAGTAGTCCATCTTACCCTTTTAGAATATCTTTGTTAACGTTTCAGTGCTCAGTTCGTGCATATCCACTGCACTTTGATTTTCATTCCAGCCTGTGTGTCATTACGCTTATTTCTTTGACATTTACCCGTGTTTGTTCTCCCCACTGAGTTCTTACAGAACGGGAGTATAGTGGAATGGGAACGAGGGCTGTGTGTTGTCTGTCCGTGTGTGTCTGTCCGTGTCTGTATAACAATAACAACACTAACAATAACAATACTTTTTAATCAGTCTTTTCAGGCCATCTGGCCCATAATGACATGGAGAAAGAGCGAAAGAGATCCAACATCAAATATGTAGGTGAGCCATTCAGCATTTAATCTTTACCTTTACCGACAATTTTTGGAAAAAAAATAGGGGTGAGCACTTCGTGAACATTAGAGTTGCTTACCTCCATTACTCGGTCAAATGCCATAGTAACAATGCAACAATGGCATCGAAGCTTGAAACCGCAGGATGTGAATCAGCGACTTGCAAACATTTTTTTTTATGGAAAACTTAGGGGTGGCCAGTGGCCACAAACTGATAAAACGTGCAAAATGTGACGTAAAAATATAAATGATATAAATTTTTAGAATGACGCCCCGTGTTATAAGTGTCTGCTCAAACACACGAGTCGAATAGGCTACGAGAGCTGATGGTGGAGTGACTTCCCCTGTTTGACCGATTGAATTAGGCAAGATCACTCCCACACACCATGAAATGACTCCCCTTAATTATGTCCCGAACAATTCCTATTGGAGTTGACTCATTTTTTGTCTCATTCATTCAATAGAAGCAATTTCATCAGCCTCGGTGGTGGTCGTCAAAACCCAGATCTGCCCCCCCCCCCCTTCCCCTCCCCCCATTGCCCCTGTTCCCTGAGCTTCAGCCGACACCCCCACCCCCCGCTGACCCCCTGGACATCTCTCTACACCCTCTACCCTACCTACTCCCCCCCCCCCCTTGAGCTGATCATCTGGGCAGCTGGTCCTTTCCCATAGTACTTGCGTTTTTAGATGATGCCGGAAACCCCTGTTTGTATACATCATAGTCGTCAACAAGCTGAAGAAGAAGAAGAAGAAGAAGAAAAAGAAGAAGAAGAAGAAGAAGAGCACAATGTCATGGAACACCATTGTTTGTAGGGACAGGCAGGAAGCGGAAGTTGTTTGTTATCCAGCATCATACATTGTAAGGATCATGCATTATAACGATAAGAATATCATTTGAGAATATACACTTTCCTACTTACGATACAATCATCATCTTCGTTTTGGTTTAGATAAGCTTTATTGACCAGCAACACGGTCAATTACAATTTTTTTAAAAACACCAAAAACCAACAAAGAAAAACAAAAACCAGCAGCAACAAGGCTGAAGTGTATAGTGTGCCTTATACAGTAAATACCCCTTCTTCTTCAGTGTTTTTCTTCTTCGTCTTCTTCTCTTCGTGTTTTGTTTGTTTTGTTTATCGATGCTTGCTTATGCTTCTGTTTCGGTCTGGATACGTAGCAGACGCCACTTCTGACGATAAATCGCGACGGAACTAGGAGGGCTCATGTACCATGGGTACAACTACTAACAATGAAAACAAAACCTGAAAGGCTGGGGTCCAGGGTAATGTCCACCTGCAGCTGAAGAAAAAAATGATTTATGAAGGTATTTTAGTTTGTTTTTGTGACCGAGTGACGCCATAGTCCACTCGTCACTTATTATTCATAGCCCAGTTTACTAGTCACAAGATTGTTCAAAGCAGACGGTTCAATCTGCCGACAGACGGCTCGATTGCAATTCGCTAGTTTTGACAACCATTGTCATCGTGTCAGCAGACGATGTAATTGCGTGTCTCCTTTGTTAGTCACAAGATCTTATTCAAATTCAAATCGAACAATGTATATTTTGTATCGTTGCAGGATGTATTTGCTGCACTGTCTTTCTTAGTCTTTTCTTAGCTATGTTTCCTAGTGAATAAACAAAGCCAAACAACTGTCTGGTTTCCTCTATATGTTCCTGGTCTGCGTTGTGTGTGCTCATCATCACCCCCAATTCCTCATCAACTTCCTCCTTATCCCTTACCCCCCTTACCACCCCATCACATGTTTTTCCACAATTTATACAAATGCTTATTTTAAAGTGTTTGGAAAATACAGTAGACACACAAAGATCTTGTTTGACCAATATAAGAAAAGGAACTTCCTATTCTGGTAAAATTCAAAAACAGGAAATCCTTGTATACCAGGAGAAGTTGCATCCATGAACCTAATAGAAACATATAGGAGAAAGACCTACTGCTTACCCTGGGTTAAGACTATTAACCCCCCCCCCCCAGTTCAGCCGGAAAGGCCCAGGCCCCACTTCCAGAAGCAAGCAGACTGATGAAAGATTTGAAAGATTTAGCAGAACGAAGTTCATAGGGTAGGGAGTTCCAGATAGAAGGGTCGGTGAAAGAAAATGAACGTTCACCATTATGTCTTAGTGTTTGTACGAGGAATAGAAAGGATAGGCTTGTCCGAAGAGGAACGGAGAGACCTGGAGGGTGAGTACAGGTGAACGAGATCAGAGAGGTAGGCAGGACCAGATGAATGGACAGCATTGAAACAGAGGCAAGCAATTTCAATTGTTAATTGTTTGTTCGGCAAGTAGAAAAAGAGCACGAAGTCTGCTAGACAACTACTCACACACACACACACACACACACACACACACACACACACACACACACACACACACACACACACACACACACACACACACACACACACTAATTCAGTACATTTTCTAATTTCTTAGCTTACATAGCAATTGATTGTCTCAAATGGTTATTTCAGTAAATTTGCAAATTTCATTAAAATTTTAGGAAATTTGCAAAATCCCTGAGTGAAACAGGAAATTTGCAAATTCCCTGAAAGTTTTATGAAATTTGCAAATTTCCTGGTTTTGCAAATTTACTGTACCATATGCATGTTGCAGAGTGTGAACCTGTCCATTCATGTGTGAATGCATGGCATGTGTGGGCGCGCTGGTGTGCATGAATGTGTTTTCAGACAGGCAAATTGTGCAATTGGTCTATTCACAGTGTGTGCATATGCATTTGTGTGTGCAAACATGCTTAAGTGTATCAGATTATGCATCTTTATCACTGTGCATTGTGTATGTTCATGTGTGTGTATGTACATCTGAGGGTATATGTGTGTGTTTGCACATGTGTGTGCACATATATGTGCAAGGGTGAATGTGTGCATTTGTGTGTGTGTGTGTGTGGACACATGTTTAAGTGTTTCAGATCGTTCATATTATATACAGTTATAGTGGTCTAACGCCAACGGTTTTGAAATTATGAGCATTTGTTTTCAGAGCCCCCTCAGCTCTCACGCTCACTGTGCTATTGTCCCCTTCAAAATGTCTTCCACTGCATTCCCCTCTTAATGCTGATCACAAAGATATATGGTTGTAGTGGTCAAATGCCAACGGTTTTGAAACTATGAGCACTTGTTTTCAGAGCCCCCTCAGCTCTCACTCTCACTGTGCTATTGGCCCCTTCAAAATGTCTTCCACTGGGTTTCTGCTGCGATGCTGATCATGAATATATATATTATATAGTTATAGGGGTCTAACTCCAACGGTTTTGAAATCATGGGCATTTTTATCCGGACAGACCGTCGTCATGTAACAGCTTCAAGGTCAAATGTAAAGGTCAAGGTCAAGAAGCTTTTAAATGTCTCCAACTGCTTTCCTTAGATCATGGTGATCAAGAATATATATGGTTTTGTGGGTGCAAACCCAATGGTGTCCAAACTACAGCCACAGGTAAAAAAGAGAAGTTCAAAAGTCAAGGTCATTAGGATAATCAATACTTTGCACCACACATGACCTTGAGGCAGTCTACCAATCTGCCAGCTTTGAAGCCTGTAGCTGGAACAATGTGAAAGATATGGCCAGAACACAAAGTTGACACCTCCAAGGTCTATGTCCTTGACTTTGACCTTCATCGGTACCCAATTTTCCTAATCACCATTAGTCAATCCATCCTTGTCCCTGGTTTGAGCAGTCCAACGATATGAAAGATAATTATGTCATCAAGAACAAATTTCGGGTTTCAAGATCAAACTTCAAGGTCAAGGCCAGCACGTTCATAGGTTTTTTTTCATGGGACAATCCCTGCACTATGCTACACCACCACACACAATTTGAAGCCATTCTGTCCAATGGTTCATGAGATACAGCTCGGACATGAAATATATATCACAAAGAAGGAAATGTTGGTTTTGTGAGTCTTCCGTGGTGGAGGTTTGCACTGGAAGTTCAAATTGTCTATGGGATAATCTGGGTACCACGACACACCCCAACACAAATTTGAAATGATCCTGTCCAATGGTGCTTCATTTACATGGCAAACATATTTTACAGAAAAGTGAGTCTTCCTTGGCGGAGAAGTGTACTGGATATTCAATGTTTCCATGGGGCCATATCTGCAGCATGATACACCATCATACAAAATTTGAAGCGATTCTGTGCACCAGTTCATGAGTTACAGGGTGAACAATCATCTTAAAGAAAAGTGAGTCTGCCTTGGCGGAGATTTGCACTGGATGTTAAAGAAGGCATATTGTGACAATTTAAGTACCATGACACACCCTGACACAAATTGTGAAGCGATTTTGTTTAATAGTATGTGAATAACAGGGTGAACATCTTTTACAGAAAAGTGAGTCTTCCTTGGCGGAGGTTTGTACCAGAGATTCATATTTTGCATGGGACCATCTGTGTACAATGATACACCACCGTGGAAAATGTGAAGCGATTATGTGCACCAGTTCATCAGTTACAGGGCGAACAAATACACAGACAGACAGAATGGTATTATATAGTTATAGATTTATTACGCGTGATCAGTGATCATGATGGGTGGGAAAGTTAAACAACTTCCGTGTTGCTTGAACTGTAGTTAACCCGCGAGAACATGTAACCAGGGCCTGTATTCACGTTGAGATAGTATGAGACTTAGCATCATGCTAACTTAGAAGCTCTTCCAAAAGTCCTATTAAATCCTATAGGACATTGGAAGAGCTTCTAAGTTAGCATCATGCTAAGTCTCATGTTATCTCAACGTGAATACAGGCCCAGGTAAACAATCGCGGATTGCTTCCGTTCTTCTTCTTCGCTGTACGTGGCCACAATCAACATTTTGATTATTTTGCCACGGAACCGGGAGGTTCTACCACTTATGCCGGAAGAAAAGGCTCAAAGCCTGAGAAGAAACTGAAAAGTTAGGCCTTAGACAGAAGAGGGACAGATAAAAAGATAAAGGATTAAGTGCTTGCACTGGGTTAAGACCATTAAACCCTCCAGTTCAGCCGGTAAGGAACAGGCCCCACTTCCAGCAACAAGCAAAAGCAGAAGGGGGAAAAAAAAGGAGAAGAGAGTTTGGGTTGCTAGCCCAATGACCCCTGAGTGGGGCCATCAGGCATGATGGGTGCAGCAGGCGGGTGTCCATTCAGGTGCTTCCAGACTCTGGCTGCGAAACTCTCTGGAGTTCTGGCCTCCACTGCTGATGTAGGCAGGGTTCCACTCCCTGATTGTCCGGGGAAATAAGGAACTCTGGCGATACTGCGTCCGACACTGAGGGATGAGGAGCTGTTGCGAGTGACCTCTTCGTTGCCGCTCTGGCTGAGGTATGAGCTTGCTCCTGTTAACACTCACCATGTCATTGAGTATTTTGAAGAGCATGGTGAGTCTGGTGGTCTGTCGGCGTTGCTGCAGCGAGTTCCATCCCAGTCTCTGGAGCATGTCGGTGACGCTGGCTGTTCTATGGTATCGATTCAAAACGAATCTGGCAGCCCTGCGTTGGATCGATTCCACCTTGTCAATACTCTTTTGAGTGAAGGGGTCCCAGACCGAGCATGTGTATTCAAGGAGAGGTCTGACAAAGGTCATGTAGGCCTTCTCTCTCAACTCAACGTTGGTAGTATAGGCAGAAGTAAAAAGTTGCTGCTGCCTTCTATGCATTCAATGATTATTAAAGAATCCCCCTTTTTGATCAAAGTCAAAGAGTGCTGTGATAAAAGCCGGCGGGTCTCCTGACGCGATAGTTATTTCCCTTGCATAGAGTGGATGCTATACACTTGATCATTTCTGCTTCAATTTGACCAGTGCGCTGTTGCAGCTATGTCCTGCTAATATTAGAGTTTCCAAGAGAAACTGGGCTTTAAATCAACAGTTTATTGAACAGGGAAGTATACAGTATGATTTTCGATTTTTACTGGTTCAGTGAATGTCAGACAACATTACACTGCTATGCATTTATAATGAATGTATAAATTTGCAGCCTAAGCAAAGAGTTTTTATAGCTTACAAAGTCTGTGGCCTAAGCTTAGCCTCTTTAGGCTGGACAGTTTGTTACTATACTTAGTGCTGACCGGTTCTGACCAGTTGTTGGTTCGTCGTTTACGTGTCGGTTTACGACATAGTGCTTTTTTTTTAATCGTCACACAGTCCCTGTGTTCCCTAAATATTTGCCCATTAGTAAGCAAACCAAATTATAAACTCATTATGAGGAGACTGGGGGTGGAGGGACGATAAACTGTTGATCTAAAGCCTAGTTCTTGCATCCACACAAAACCTTTTTTGACAGGTCAAAGAAACACAAGATTTAGAGAGAGAATGGGCAACTTTATTAAAGTGCCAAATAAAGTGTTATTTTATGATACATAACATTATTTTCTATTGCATGACAGCCAATAATCAGCATACAATAAATTGGTTATAACACTCACAAGAAAATGATAATACTTGTAATCACGTAAGTTTGCATGTGCATAACAATCACTAGATTATAATCATAGACAGAGTGTTTAATTCAACGCATAATAGTAGACTTATTTGGTAGAGAATCAATCAGCTTAACAATGTAATTGCAACAAGCAATAATACTGGTGATTTTACAGAAACATATTGGTACAGATTACATAATGCAGAATCCAAGACAATTTCAAATGTTCCTTTACTTGTAAGCATTTTACTTTAAGATTGTTGGGCTGACCGCCACAGCTGGCTGAAGGACACTGTAAGCATTTTACTTTAAGATTGTGGGGCTGACCGCCACAGCTGGCTGAAGGACACTGTAAGCATTTTACTTCAAGATTGTGGGGCTGACCACCACAGCTGGCTGAAGGACACTGTATATTTTACTTCAAGATTGTGGGGCTGACCGCCACAGCTGGCTGAAGGACACTGTAAGCCTTTTACTTCAAGATTGTGGGGCTGACCGCCACAGCTGGCTGAAGGACACTGTATATTTTACTTCAAGATTGTGGGGCTGACCGCCACAGCTGGCTGAAGGACACTGTAAGCCTTTTACTTCAAGATTGTGGGGCTGACCGCCACAGCTGGCTGAAGGACACTGTAAGCATTTTACTTTAAGATTGTGGGGCTGACCGCCACAGCTGGCTGAAGGACACTGTATATTTTACCTCAAGATTGTGGGGCTGACCGCCACAGCTGGCTGAAGGACACTGTATATTTTACTTCAAGATTGTGGGGCTGACCGCCACAGCTGGCTGAAGGACACTGTAAGCCTTTTACTTCAAGATTGTGGGGCTGACTGCCACAGCTGGCTGAAGGACACTGTATATTTTACCTCAAGATTGTGGGGCTGACCGCCACAGCTGGCTGAAGGACGCTTCTGACAGCAGCCACACACAATAAGGAACTACTTTCTTGTGAGTAAATAAACCGTGGAATAAATCTGCTTGTGAATGATTGATGTGTTGTTGAGAGTCAGTATTGAAGGAAACAAGTATAACACTGTGGATCCTGATTTTATAGATTGTTTTTGTTTTGGCTATTACTTCTTTCAGGCATTATGTTTGTAATAACATTGACTTTCGATGCCTAAACGTTGATTTTCTTCAGCAGACGAAAGTTTCCAAAACGATCATTTTGAACTTTCAATTTCAACATTCCAAACTAAAATTCCAGTTCTTTTACCTTACATTAAAACTGTGTTAGGCTTCAAAACGAGTTGCTTTATTATATAAAATGTAGACATGTTTAAAGGCAGTCACTAATAGACGATTTTCGGAAGAAAAGAAACCTAGGGGAGAGCACTTCGTGAACATTAGAGCTGCTTACCTCCATTACTCGGTCAAATGCCATAGCAAAATGCAACAATGGCGTCGAAGCTTGAAGCCACAGGATGCGAGTCAGCGACTTGCAAACATTTAAAAAAAAGAAAACTTAGGGGTGGCCAGTGGCCACAAACTGGTAAAACTTGCAAAATGTGACGCAGCATCACATTTTTTGTTGGGGGGTGAATGTTTTTTTAAAAAAAACTGTGTAAAACTGGTTTGAGTGAGATGGGGAGGGGGAGTACAAAATAGCCAACATATTTATTACCATATTGATATATCGATTCTGATCGCTTCTCGGCCTTTTGGCTAAGACAGTGATTCAGGAACAAATTATTTTGTTTATACCCTGGTTGGTTTGTTCAGCCCGTCGTACATGGCGAAAGCCGATACGCGACGTTAAACTGAACTTCCATCCTTACCATATTGTTGATTTATGGGAAATATGTTCCAATAGACCACCACCTTAACTACTGTACCGGTTCTGATGAAAACTGGCAGAAACATTATTGATTGATGTCCTGACAATGGTGCTTTATTGCATATCAGTTTTTCCAGATACCAAGCCATACAAAGATGCTCTCAGTGGCTTCGATACGATGAACATTTCACAGAGGAAAAACCAACAACTGAACCGATACTTAACTGGAATAGGATCCCCCCTCCCCTCTACCCCGACCTCCCCCCCCCCCCCCTTGTCCATTCGTATCCCCCAAGACAAATAGACCCCTGGTGTCACAGCTTACACCACCCCAAATTGAACATTTCAGAGGATTGAACATTTCAGAGGATTGAACATTTAAGAGGATTGAACATTTCAGAGGATTGAACATTTCAGAGGATTGACCATTTCAGAGGATTGACCATTTCAGAGGATTGAACATTTGAGAGGATTGAACATTTGAGAGGATTGAACATTTGAGAGGATTGAACATTTCAGAGGATTTGCACATTTCAGAGGATGTGCACATTTCAGAGGATTTGCCATTTCAGAGGATTGAACATTTCAGAGGATTGAACATTTCAGAGGATTGAACATTTCACATGATTGAACATTTCACAGGATTGAACATTTCAGATGATTGAACATTTCAGAGGATTGAACATTTCAGAGGATTGAACATTTCACATGATTGAACATTTTAGAGGATTGAACATTTCAGAGAACTGAACATTTCAGAGGACTGAACATTTCAGAGGATTGAACATTCCAGAGGATTGAACATTTCAGAGGATTGAATATTTCAGAGGATTTAACATTTCAGAGGATTGAACATTTCACAGGATTGAATATTTCAGAGGATTGAATATTTCAGAGGATTGAACATTTCGGCAACGAGAGAGGTTTTGCCTTTGTTTCAGCTGAGCATTCTACACTGCCAAATAGCATTTTGAAGTCGTCGTCGTTGTTGTTGTTGTTGTTGTCTTACCCTGGCTTAAAGACTCCAGGGATCATCCCATCAGCCGAAGCACTTTAATAACACATACTATGGCACGAATGCACCAGCTAGGGATGGGAACGTTATACGTGTGTGATCGTTTTTGATTACCCCGCCACATGACCAGCCACACTCCGACTTCGGGAGGATCTTAGACTGATGATATTATGCTAGGAGGAGCTTGTCATGGCTTAAAGGCAAGGCCGGACTATAAAAGAGGCGGGCCGCGCTGAGCGCGCGCCGCATATGAATCACAGCTGGCGAGAGAGAGAGACGGTTCGCCCTTCTTTGTTCTCTGTTGTGCGAGCCACCGCGAAGCAGAGCTTTTCTGGCGAGAACGACCAGGTCCCTGGGATCGGTTCTTTTCCATTTAAGGCAATCCCCGACGCATAGTCATGCAGAACATAACAACATTTTGATATAGCGTTGGTGTTCTAGCTTATGCCACATTTTGAAGTGATTCTTTACTGTTGTATCGTGCGTTTAGGGTCATGTTAGGAACTGGTTCCAGAGTCCTGTCCCTCCTACAGTCTGGGGTCTTCATGACTCTTTTACCCGTGGTTTTCAGAGGACTTGGACTTCAGGCAGTTGCAATGCTTCCGCTGCATGCATGTTGATATACATGTATGTTTGTAGCGTATGTAGCACACACACACACGCATACGCACGCACATACACACACACACACACACACGACACTCATGCACGCACGCACGCACGCACATACACACATACACACACACACACACACACACACATAGGCCTACACACACACACACACACACACACACACACACACACACACACACACACACACACACACACACACACACACACACACACACACACACACACACACACACGCAACCAATTCCTCCGAAGTCGGAATGTGGCTGCTCAGGTGGCGGGGTACTAAAAAACGGTCACACACGTCAATGTTCTCATCCCTAGCTGGTGCATTCGTACCATAGTGTTCAAGTGCTTCGGCTGTTGGGATGATCCCTGGAGTCTTTTAGCCAGGGTACGACTGACACCAAGCAACGACGACAACAACAACAACAACAACGTACAACACAACCGACGCATTAGATGTTCCATCCTTGTAGTCATGAATTCAACAATGCCGCTCTCGCTCTCACAAAATTTTGGCCCAAACTTTGAAGGCAAATATCAACCAACCATATTGTAAAAACAATTAGATTAACACCCTTTCAATGCTAGCCATTTCTCAGCCAAAATGTTCCATTAAACTTACCTGGGTATAGAGCAGATTTCATCTGCCATATTGGGGATTCCTCTGTGACAAGCATAAGACAGGGTCTATCCTTACCTCCCAAAATTAAGAACATAAGTTCATTGGATAACAGACCCTGGTTTTGATGCCTTTCAGTGACATGGGTGTTAAATCATTGTGGTGCCAAGAGGCGACAGTGGCGATGGAAGGGGGTTAATATTAAAGTTACAGCACTCATCTGATAACAATGCACCACAAAGCATTTTGAACGTTTCTCTGTGAGGAGCACTTTACCAGATACGTACTTGTCTGTATAATACACAGTTTACTGAGAGAACGAGAATACGAATACGACTGACTTAATGCGAATACGAATGAGTTAATTTTAATGGATCAGGCCTTGGTCCAGTATAATGAGTTGATATTTCTTACACCAACAAAATACACTTCAATTGTCAGTCAATCAATCAATCAACCAATCAATCAATCATCATCAATCAATCAATCAATCAATCAATCAACCAATCAATCAATCAATCAATAACTTTAATGATCCCTGAGGAAATTGCAAAGCGCATTCACAGGTTCGATAAACAAACAGTACTAAAACATGCATTATGCATAAATCAGTCGATATTTATACAATTTACAAGACATAAAAAATTAATAATTTACATTGCAACCGGTTTCTGACACGTATGTGTAGCAACCTTTAAGGTCGCCATGACACAAGCCAATAAGAATGCACATATCAACAGCAGTACACGCATTTAGTAATAACTTACCATAGTTATTGAAACTCTCGTCTTGAGAACATCTGTCAACAGCTAATGGGTGACTCATACATTGAGAATTAACCCTTTCACCGCCAACGTCACATTTTAGCCCCACAATGATTTAACTTCTATGTCACTAAAAGGCATCAAATCGGGGTCTATTATCCAAAGACTTTATTGTCTTAGTTTTGGGAAGTAAGGATAGACCTTACTTTATATATGTCACAGAAGAGTCCCCAATACTGCAGATGGATTTTGTTCTCTACCCAGGTAAGCTTAATGGACATTTTTGGCTGAAATATGGCTGGCGGTGAAAGGGTTAAGAATACTATCGTCATAAATTCTTTGACACACATGTAAAACATCAGAAGTCCTACTATTCATGTCTCCTGACAACAACACATCTTCGTAAAGCATTAAACAGTCAACTATGAACTCTTGCAATAAAGCTATGCCATTATCACAATCAAAGTATCCGCAATAAGGTGAACCCTCTGGATGAACATAAGAACGGATATATTTGAACGCCTTTATTCAATCAAACAACTGTTTGTTAAAAAGAAACGCACACAAATTACGAGATTTGACAGGGAATTGTTTAACATGTTGTAAAAACTCATCT
>CM065707.1:7755404-7761617 GCA_017654935.2 Phymorhynchus buccinoides
AGCGTTCAACTGGCTACGCATCAAAACCTCAGACCGAGTGATGTCGCAAACATGGACGTCCGGCGGAGGTCATCCGCAGTCCCCCAGAGTTTGGTTCTGAGGTCCGTCCCTCCAGGCCAGGTCTGTTGCCGCATCTCATCGTACTGAGGGCAGTCCTGGAGGATGTGGGAAGGGGTCTGGTCAGCTTGTCCGCACTGGCATAGGGATGAGTATGCGACCCCAATCCTTCGTAGATGTGCACGGAGGCCCCAGTGTCCTGTGCACAGGTGAACATTATTGGTTTGATCTCTCCTCTCTAGTGTCTGGATTGGATCCTTGTGTGTCTGATAGCCGCCATTTCGGTGGAGCCAGTTGGTTTTGAACATGCTGTGGATGAGGGTCTTGGCTTCCTCATATGTAGCAGATACATCAGACTGGATGAGCTGGCTACCTTCCTTTGCAAGGCGATCTGCACGCTCATTTCCTGAAAGGCCAACATGAGCAGGCACCCACTGGAGAGTAGTTGGAGCCTGTTGGGTCAGGGTGGCAAGGGAGGCCTTGAGGGATTGGACTAGTGGGTCTGGATCAGCAGAGTCAAGGGCCTGGAGAGTGGACATCGAGTCACATTGAGTGAAGATGGAGACGCTGCCGAGAGGCTTATCGCAAGTGGAGAGGAAGTCTGCTGCTGTTTTGATGGCCAGAACTTCGGCTCACAAGTAGAAGCAGAGCTAGGAAGGGTTTCATTGGACACCGCTACTTTTAAGAAAAGTTGGCCAGCTTGGCTCAATACATAGCGAAGTGAAGTTAGGAAGGGTTTCATTGGACACCGCTACTTTTAAGAAAAGTTAGCCAGCTTGGCTCAATACATAGCGAAGTGAAGTTAGGAAGGGTTTCATTGGACACCGCTACTTTTAAGAAACGTTAGCCAGCTTGGCTCAATACATAGCGAAGTGAAGTTAGGAAGGGTTTCATTGGACACCGCTACTGTTGAGACAAGTTAGCCAGCTTGGCTCAATACGTAGCGAAGCTAGGAAGGGTTTCATTGGACACCGCTACTGTTGAGAAAAGTTAGCCAGCAGCCGAGTTTCTGTGCGAATCAATCTGCATTTGAACATTGTTTACTTTTCTAACAACTAGATGGGTTTTGATGAATTCAGTATTGATTATTGATTGGAAACGGGTGCATCATTAGTGACTGGGGATTGGGAAGGTGGGAGAGAGAGAGAGAGAGAGAGAAGGGGGGGGGGAGGGGGGAAGGGGGGAGGGAGGGGGAAGGGGGGCAGAGAGGAGAGGGGGGAAGAAACGAGTCGTAAATATAAGAGAGGGATCTTTGATTTGAATCCCCCATAGGAATGGCATGTCCCCATGATTGGAAAAACAACACAACCAGTAGAAGACAAATCCGCTTCAACTGTGATACAATAGGACAGTTGTCCTAGCAGATTGAGAGACCAAGACAATAGGACAATTACAAATTTAATAGGTACAAATGTACAACACTGACGTTATTCAGACATTTTCTTGGCTTGGTTCCAGGATAAACGGTCTGTTATGTCGTTTGCCCCGTTGCGGGCTTGGAATCCTGCAAAGTTCTCTTCCTGCCAAAGATATTCCAGAACACCTCCCGGTATCTGCTTCCCATCGTATAATAGACCAATATGTTGGAGCTGGGCTTGATGAGAACGAAGGTCTGTCCAATCACGGCACAAGACGCATACAAGTTGTGCTCACTCTGCCCGTAGTCTATTTCTGGGAAAAACTGCCTTACGATGTTGAACCAGGCATAGGGAGAGACAGAGAAAATGAATAAAATCGAGCTCCCAACCAGCATTCAAAGCGATGTCACGAGAAGAGAGCGAAGAGGAAAACTCTGAAGACACTGATCGCCATTGACGAATCTGGCGAAGCTTCATCGCTGTCAGGATTGTAGTTATCGCCACGATGATCATCGTTCCTCCGAGAATGATCACGCCGAAGAATATACCTTCAATGAAGTTGATCAAGTCTTTGTTGTCCCGGTAGAATTCGTCTTCCATGGGGGCTCGAACTTGAGTGCCGAGAAGAGGATCGAATATGCACGTAGCTCGAAATCTCAAAAACACAATGTATGCCAGCGTGCATATAACGACATTCACGAACAAAATAATTACTGCCATCGTCCGAGTGCGTATCAACGTCAGAGATTTCAAAGGGTTGAACACGCAGAAACCATCGTGTTCACCAGAAATGATGGCGAACAGAACTGGAGAAATATAAAAAGTGCACCACCAGAACAGAGCTTTTTTGTTGAGATGGAAGCCATAAAACTGTCCCATAGGATCGTCCGTAGCAAACTGCACATACAATTCGCTCTAGCTTGAAAACCATGGCAACGGTCCGTACACTTTCGTCGATCAGCCAGGAAAAAGAGGACAAAAGGTCACGCGATCTTTGAGCCCCTGTTGTAAAACACCGTGCATGTTGATAAAATTGGTGGGATCACCAATCGAAAAAATGAAAGCGCAGCAGGCAGTTTTTGATTCTTTGTGGACGGTGTGTGCGTTGATCGCGCTGACGTTCCGTCCGGGTTGTTGCCAGGCATCAGGTTAAAGCATGGTGTAAGCGGGATTATCAAGGCAATCCCCGGATAGGTCCACGTTGTTTGACCATTTTGGCCAGGGAAGTAGGAAGAATTATTGGGTGGAATGGTATTTGGTTAGTAGTCGGACGTAAGGGAGGAGTTACATTCGTACCATTTTGTTTTCTTTTGTTGTTGGTCTGTGTATATTGTGGTGTAAATTCTGTCAGTTTGAGCGAAATAACAGAACACTCTGAAGTGGCTGATGGGACCTAAAGAAGCACTTGACCACACCTGCCCTAACAACACAAGAGCAGCCGGCCTGTAGTCACAATGAGACAGTACTATGAGATTTATCATCATGTTTTTAAGTCCTCTCTGAGTAGTAGGATTTACCTAGGACTTTATAAGGACTTCTATGTACCATGATCATGGAGTCTCATACTATCTCATGTTAATACACGGCGCCAGTAATACAATGTGAATACATGTGCCAGCCCTTTACCACTCTGTCTTCGTCATCGTGGAAGCACACAAAGGCGCCGATGGGACTAAAGAAGCCTTGCCACACCTGCCGCTACCAGACAAGAGCAGCACCCTACCCAGTCTGGTTCGCCAGGGTATTCCTACTATTGCCTTCAGGCAACTTACTCTCTTTGACCTATGAAGACATAGAGGGCCGCATACACTGCGGTGATGCCATTTTCACTGCGATCCAATTTCGACATCTGTTAGCCATGGATTCACGTGCATTTCTACGTCTAAATGACATCTGACCAGATCCTAGCATAGCTTTTGTTCACTGTAATTAGTTTGTTGTCCTCCGTACAAGAATCTAATACTTTACGTGGTGACAGTCCTGAGACAATAACTGTTAAAGGGCTATTTTATTTTATTAATCACTAACTAACTTGACAAAGCAATACCTATGTTTCGTTTGGATGTTCTTTGATTTTTCTAATGCTTACTATGTACATACCATCATCCTCCATTTTAGCCAAGAAACCTCATGAACATGAATACTGCCTTTTCCATGCACTATTTTATTGCTACTTGATTATTTGACCAATAGGCCTCAGTTCGTCCAAATTACATTCCATCTTCTAATGTTTTGGCCACTAACATGGTGCGCCTCAGGTACAGTGTTGTCACCTTTTATTGTTACTATTTACACAGCTGAATGTAGAATGCTGTTGACAAGTGTCCCTGTAAACTTCGCAGATGACTCGGCATTGACTGGACCTGATAACTAACACGACGACACTGACTACAGGAACGAAGTCGACCTTGCGCAAATGGTGGCGACTCGATAATCACCTTTGTTCTTAGCGTAAAGAAACAAATAAATCTTGTTTATTGATTTGAGGAAAAAGTCCCCAGTACTAAGTCGGATCACGATAAAACAATTTCCTCACACACACACACACGCACACCACGCAACACCACATGCACGCACACTCACGCACTTGCACGACGCAACACGCACACACACACACACACACACACATCAATCACACCCAACAACACGACACACACACACACACTCCACGCACACGGACTCCACAAACCACAACACACATCACTGCGCGCACGCCCTGCATCGCAACACGCACGCACCCGCACTATACACAGCACGCACAACGCAGCACGCACACGCACACACACACACCTACATACCACTGCAGAGTCAGCCATGAACCAAACACGCACTACTGAAAACCTTTAACCACGTTTCGGTTCACGGCTGGTCAACAATGCAACATGCCTGTCTCATTCCACGGATCAGGAAGAATAATTCTGTTGTTTGTTGTCGTTCCCTGGCTAAAAGACCACAGGGTCACCCCAACCACTTGAACAATAATGGTACAAACGCGACAGCTACTAGGGACGAGAAACGTATATGTGTGTGACCGTTTGTGATTACCCGCCACGTGAGCAGCCACACTACTCCGACCTCGGGGGGATTTTGAAGAGACTGGCTGACTGATGTTATGCTCGAGCTTATCATGGCTAACAGACATCCCGCATAACTCTGCGTTACAAACACAACATTTTGATGTACGCCTTGGTGTTCTAGCCTATGTCAAAGTGTAAGGAGGAGTTTTTTTCTTCTCACAAAAGAGTATGATGCGGGAGACATGTGTGGTTTGTGTTTACTGTGAAAGTGTTCCATCGTGTTTTATAGTTATACCTATTACTCTTCATCAAAGCTACGAGAAAAATCAATCAACCAACCAACCAAACAAATGGGGAAAACAAAAAAAATAGTGAACACAATAGCACACATAGTAACAATTGTATATTGGTCACACATTCAGAAACACAATGATAACACATGCCACACACCAGCCAGTACAACTGTGCGGTTTGTTGTAACACGAGAAATTTTTACAGGATGAGATCGAACGAGACGATTGCATCTTCTCGACGAGACGCACGCGCCCCGTCCTTTCGCACGATCGATTTTTGTTGAAGCATTGAGAGAGAGATTCCCCCGTTCTCCTATCCACCAGTAGTGGAGAGACAGATTAGATGAGAGAGAGAGCGATAGGAGAGAGAAGATTGCCGTATAAGAGAGATAATTCATATAGAGTATAGGGACCAGACGACGAGCGAAGCGACGCTGTAGCGAGGAGAGATGAGTATGCAGCATAGCATCACCCCGGATTTAGTATCGAGAGAAGACGACCTGAGAGCACGAGACCCGCACCCACCCCCCCGCATCCCCTTTTCCCCCCCTCCCCCCCCCCCCCCGACCCTCCCCCCGCCCCCCCCCCCCCCCCGCCCCCCCCCCCGCCCCCCTCCCCCCCAGCCCCCCACGCCACCCCGACCCCTCCGACCCGATTTTTCGCATCTCCGCCCCGCACCGAGTCTCCCCTCTACCGACCATACATTACTAGTACCATTGTAGACCGAATCCATAGTTTGTGATGTACCAATGATTGATTTCGTTTCGAGATGTTATTAATAATTTAACCACATGTCGTGTGTGGGGTGTTTGGCTGTATTGGTCGTGTGTTGTGACTTTTCCCACCGCATGACGAGGTGCGCCCTTTTTCTCGATGCGTGTCTCGTGAATGAATGAATCTCTGATTTAACTTGTGGGTGCTATGAGTAAGTGCATGTGATGTGCGCGCGCGAGCGCGTGCACGATAGTAACATTTAACGATAACAGCCACTAATTAGACGACGAGAGCATGACATTGATTCTTGCATTAAAAAAAAAGGTTCTTGAAGAATAATGAATGCATTGTCATTATTTAATCAATTACTACAAACTCTTCACTCGATGTTTTCCGTTGCTTCATTAATAACATTTCCTGTGCTCAGAATTCGTGCATATTTTCCCCTGCACTGTGATTTGTATTCCTGTCTGTGGTTTCATCGCTATTCTTTTTGAACTGTTATCGTTTGGGTTTAGATTTAGTTTTATTTCTTTCCTTCTCCTCCTCCTTCTTCTTCTTCTTTTGCTTTCATCATCATCATCAATCATCATCATCACTCATCATCATCAATCATTATTCATCACATCATCATCGTCATCAGCAGCATCATCATCATATCATCATCATCATCCAATTTATCTTTTTCTTGTGTGTGTAAATCTTCTCTTTGGTGTAAAGTGGCATCGTGGTACGCGTTCGCTCGTGTCAAGTAGAAGCCCGAGTTCGTAACTA
>CM065707.1:7762117-7772117 GCA_017654935.2 Phymorhynchus buccinoides
GGTAGGCAGAAGTAAAAAGTTGCAGCATCAGCAGCCTTCTATGCATTCAATGATTTTTTTATTTTTTTTAAACTTTAAAAAGAAATGGACTATTAATTTTGTTCATAAATAAAATTTAACAAATGTTTCGCTTCACATCTGTGACCCACATGCTTATTCTTCTTCTTTTTTTTCTTCTTTTTTTCCCCCCCCCCTTTCAAAGAAGGTTCTCTTTTCTCCAATGATTTGCACATTCAAACTACAAATCAAAGTCTACAAGGATACATTACATGCTAATAGGGGTTTATTTTACATTTATATACCCACTCACCCATTGCCCCCCCCCCCCCCATCATTCTCACTCTCTCTATTCATACAAGTAATTATTTTCGCTGTTACATCAACAGAATATGCTGTGATATAATAATAGTATGTTCATTATTGTTATGCAATTAACTTTTCTTAAAATAAATATGTTTACAGATTTGACATAATTTTTTTTTAAAAACAACAACAACAAAGCAGTCAAATAAGCGCTGAAATGATTTTTTTTTTAAAAATGACAGCAGTAGCGATTTTGATACAGATCCAGCACAGCCCACTTCCCTATTGTAACAGCCATTCCTCAAACACTAATAGTAATGACAGCGTTATGCTAAGAGTGAGTTATATGGTAACCACTTTGTATTAAATTTATCCTGAAGCATGTCCAGCTGGTGTACATATCAATCAACCTTCTTTAAGTGTATCAATTGTCGTAAAAACACAGGCAATGTAGGTTTTATTTCATTGATACGACATATATTAACAAAGTATTTTGCTTGTAGCAAAATAAAAGATAAACCTTCGTCCATTCTGTAATTTTCACCACAACCAAATAATACAATACAAGCAGTGAATGATAATCTGTCACAATGCACACACTTATTTTTTATAAAATTTTCTAATTCTTCCCAAAAGGTTCTGGTATGTACACATGCCCATAAATAATGAAAAACGGTGTCTTTTTCTGCATTACAAAAATTGCACAAGTTATTTTCTTTTATTCCCATTTTGTTTAAGATAGAGTTTGTAACAATAATTCTGTTGTTTATTTTGATTTGAAACCACCATAGTTTTACTTCTGGGATAGTTTTAACATTATGAAATACTTTTGACCAATTAATTTGACTTCTTAAAATACGTTCCCAGTTTGTTGATGCAACTGGTAGTTTTGCTTTATCTATCATTACTTTGTAAAATATTTTAGATCCTTTTTGGTTTGCAATGACTAAATCCAGGGCTTTTACTCTTTCGCGACAGGTGTTATTTATGACGTGTATACCATTTTTTCTCATATACATTTTAATCGTATCAATAGATCCTAAAGCATCCAGAGGACGAGCATTCAAGCCGTACTTTTGATTAAGTTCATTCATATTTAAGAATGATCCATTATCTTTTAAAAGATCTTTAACATACATTATGTTTTTGTCTGCCCAATCTGGAAAATATAATATTTTATCATCAATCTTGAATTTTTCGTTGAAAAAAATGGGTTCCATCAAAAGATCTTCTGGCTTGGATGTTTCAGTTTTGTAAAACAAAATGTGGTAGGCATCAAAAACGTCTTTCCAAAATGGATTAACATTGGCTTTTTTCAGTTTTCCAGGTCCAAATTTGTGAATCGTACTAACTTCTGAGAATTCATTATGTAATACTTTTGCCCATTTCGGTTGTTTGTCACCTAACAATTTATTGAGCCAATTTAATTTAAGTGAATAAATGTAGGCTTTGATATAAGGCATATTGATGCCCCCTTCTTCAATTGGATGAATTGCAATAGATCTTTTAATCTTATCCCTTTTCTTATCCCATATGAAATCAATGATCATCCTCTGGAGTTGTTGGACAAAATTGTCTGGAGGGTTAGGGAGTAAAATCCACAAATACACCAGCTTAGACAAAATTAGTGATTTTAGAATGGCTACTCTACCTAGTGGTGTGCTGGATCTTTTAGACCAAATATTAAATAATGTCTTAGTTTCCTGAAATTTATCTTTCATATTTATTTCTGCCATATCAGTAAGATCATTTGTGAACCATATATAAAGGAGTTTGAATTGTGACGGGTTCCATTCCATGTTTAAGTGCTGTAAAAATGTTCTTTGATTATTTTTTCTGCTTCCCAACCAAACATTATTTGTCTTCCCATGATTAAGTTTAAGTCCTGACATGTTTTCAAACTCTGAAAGATCTGAGAATAAAGTTTCATATGATTTTTTGTCGCCTTCAAGGAAGAAAGACGTATCGTCTGCAAACTGACTGACTCTCATTTCTGTGTCTCCTATTGTAATGCCTTTAATATCTAAATTATCTCTTATTCTACATGCTAAAATCTCTGCACAGAGAATAAAAATATAAGGAGAGATTGGATCTCCCTGTCTACAGCCTCGCTGTACAGTAAATCTTTCAGACACTGATCCGTTTACAATTACAGAAGACGAAATGTTCGCATAAAAAGTTTTTATCCATTGACATATGTCTTTACCAACACCAAACGTTTTAAGTACATTCTGCATGAAAGACCAATTGACGCAATCAAAAGCTTTCTCAAAGTCAATTGATACCAATAATCCTGGCAATTGATTTTTGTTCAAATGATGTATCAAATCATAAATCAAACGGATATTATTACCGATGTACCTACCACTTACAAAACCAGTTTGATCTTCGTGTATAATTTCGGGTACGACAGTCTTTATTCGATTTGCTATACACGTGGTTCCTATTTTATAAGCTACATTTAATAAAGATATAGGTCGCCAATTTTTGAGAAACTCTCTAGGTTTGTCTCCTTTAGGTAAACATATAATGATTCCTTCTTTTTGCGTTATTGACATTTCTTCCCTCTTAAAACCTTCATTTAATGATCTAACTACAAAGCCACCTATTTGTCTCCAGAAATTTTTTAAAAACTCTACAGTCATACCATCTGTTCCTGGACTTTTACCATTTTTCATATATTTAAAGCTGTCGTGGCTTCTTCTAGTGATATTAATCCCTCCAATGACTCCGACTCAATTTCATTTAATTTTGGAAGAGTTGGTACATAGTCAGTTAATTGACAATTGGTTACTTCCCTTTCTTTGTACAAATGGCTGTAAAATTCTTTTGTTTCTTTTAGTATGTCACTTGTATCTACCAATACTTCACCATGGCTAGAAACAAGCTTAAATATTTGTTTACTATCAAAGTGTCTATTTTCCATATTGCAATAGTATTTGCTTATTTTTTCCCCTTTACATGAGAAGATAGCACGAGAACGTAATAATACACCATCAATTTTACTTTTGCGTAATTCAGTCAAAGCTTCTCTTTTTTCTTGAATCTGTTGATTGTCTAGCTCTAATTTATTGATTTTCTTTTCTAAGTTGAGAATATCTTGTTCTAACTTATGCTCTTTTTCGTTATTTTCTTTTTTCTTTCTTATACTGTATTCTATCGTGACTTTGCGAATTTCCATAATAAGTGTATCTAAAAGCAGTTGATCTGAAATCATGAGCGTAAGATCTGCTATTGGAATATTTTCAATTGATTTTCTATCATTGACTAAGGCTGCGTATTGTTCTTTTGTTTGCCTAATTGTATCATTGATTTTGTCAACAAAATGTGTATCTTTCAGGTGAGAAGAGTTAAATTTCCAAAATGTCCTCCTTTTACATTCTTTTTTGAATTCTAATTCTAAGGAAATAAGGGAGTGATCACTTCAATAACCTATCAATTCTTCTTCTTTGCCTCAGGCAGCCAACTTCATCAGGCTGAAGATTCTGCTGCACTTTGGGGGGTAGTAAGAAGACAAGAAGTTAGAAAGCTGAGGAGATAGAAGTAGCCTAATGGAAAGGAAAGGAAACATAGAATAAAACCTAGTGAAAAAAGAAAGAAAAAAAAGTGGACCATAGCCTTTATTTCGTAGTATCTGGGCAAGACCAATCCGGCTACCGTAGCGGTCCCTGGGGCGAACCCCGACCGGCACAGATCCTGCCCTTCATTTACCACTGCTTTGATCTATGGCCCCTAGTTCCCTGGTTTTAGTTACAATGGAGGTGTTTGTGGAGGCCTCTTTTGAATGCCTCCAATGACTGAGAGGAGGCAACTGCTTCTGGGAGGCAGTTCCACTGTGGGATGGTGCGGGGGAAGAATGTGGATTGTCTGTACTGTGTTCTGTGGCTTGGAATGTCGTAGGCAGCGGAGTGGGGTCGACAGAGGCTTTTCTTCTGTTGTGTATTTGTTGGTGAGTATTTGGTATTAATGGACAGAAGACCTGTGTGGAATTCATAGAATGTGTTCAGGCGGGCTTCAGTTCTGCAGTTCACAAGAAGGGTCCATTGCAGGGTATTCTTGAGGTCTGCTGATCTTGTTATCGCATGGAAGTCACAGGCCACCCATCTTGCAGCTCGGCTCTGGATGTTTTCTATGGCATCGATGCTGCCCTTGTTGTGGGGGTCCCAGATTGGGCTGGCGTATTCCAGGAGGGGGCGTGCCATAGCCTTGTAGGCCTGCTGCTTAAGGTCTTTATTATTTATCTTCAGGGCCCTCCTCAGGAAGCCATGGGTTTTGTTTGTCCTGTTCACCACATCATGATATGGGTGTCCCACTTAAGGTAAGTGGAGATAGACACACCCATGTATTTTGCATGGGGCACGCTCTGGAGTTGGTGTCAGTGTAGGAAGTAAGCCTTCTCCATGGTGTTTCTGCGTTTCGGCATGTGGAGAACAGAGCATTTGTGAGGGTGGAAACCATTCTCCATCTGTTTTCCCATGTGGCAAGCCTATCAAGGTCCTCTTGGAGCGTGCTCTGATCACTGGAGGCTTTGATGTCCTGGTGACAGATGGTGTCATCAGCAAATAAGTGGGCAGTGGAGTGAAGACCTTCGGGAAAATCGTTGATATACAGGAGGAAGAGTGATGGACTGAGCACGGAACCCTGTGGGACTCCAGACTGGACAAATGCAGGGTCAGACTTCGCTCCACCAGCGACGACTGTCTGTTTCCGGTCAGCCAGAAAGTTTTCAATCCACCGGCAACGTTTCCGTAAGATTTCTTATTTCCTTAGTTTGTAGATGAGGATGACTGTCAAATGCCTTGGCAAAGACCTTTATCAAGACATCCTCCTGGTGGCCTCTTTCCAGAGCCTCTGAGGCCTCATCCACAAATCCAATGAGTTGGGACTCACATGAGTGGTGTCTACGGAATCCGTACTGTTCAGGACGCAGAATGTTGTCCTCTGCGTATCCCATGATGCTCTTCACGATGATGTATTTCAGGAGCTTGCAAGGAACGCTCGTCATGGAGATCGGCCAATGATTTTCGGCGTTATATCTCTCTCCTTTCTTGAAAATCGGGGTGACGAGCGCTTCCCTCCAGTCAGCCGGAACCGCACCTGTGTTTAGAGATGCCTGGAACAGCAGTGAGAGAGCCGAGGTTATTTCTGCTGCTGCTTCCTTCAGGACATGGGGGCTGATGCCGTCCGGGCCACTGGCCTTGGTTGGATCAAGCTCTTGCAGCAATTTCAGGACTCCTCCCACTGATATCACAATGTCATCGCATGGCGTGTTGTTGTGGAGAGGGGGCATGGGACAGCGTTCAGCCATTTCCTCTTCTGTGATGGTTTCAGAAGGGCTGAAGGCTCGGTGAAACTGCTTGTTCAGCTCATCTGCTTTGGCCCTGTTGTCGGTCTCCAACTTCCCGTTCACCTTCAATGGGGCGACGCCAGTGTGCTCAGTCTTCCTTTGGTGGCTGAAGGACCAGAATTTCTTATTAGGCAGAGGCTGGTCGCTGGTGGTGACTGGTTCAGTGATAAGATCTTCTGTGTATCTCCAATATTGTTGGCGTATCTTTCTCTGGATTAATCGCTTCAGGGAGAATTCATCATAAAGCATTGGGTTTGCTGTTTTCTTCCACTTTTTGTGGATACGGTCCCGGCACCTGATGAGAGCCTTCGTTCTGAGATCAATCCAGGGAAGGCTTCGTTTGGCTCCAAGGGTGCGATGGGAGATGTGTTTATGTGCACCTTCCAGTAAGCCATCCATTAAAGTGGACCATATCTCTTCAGAGTTTGAGGTTGAGCTGAAGTCGTTCATGATGGAGGTGGACAGTGTTTATACAGAAGCTCGCAGAGAGTCCCAGTCCGCCCTATTGTAGCACGGCATGGGGCGAGGGATTTGCCGTTCCTTGGCTGGTCTCAGCTGCAGCTCCATGTAGACGATGTCGTGGTCTGAGAGGCCGGGCATAGTCTCGATGCGAGGAACTAAGCTGGGGTGGTCGGTGCAGAGCAGGTCAAGCGTATTCTCCTGTCTGGTCGGCTGCTCAACCATTTTGTTCCAAACCCAAGTCTGCCAGAATGTCCATGAACTGGTGGTGAACAGTAGGGTAGACTCTACCTCACCTTCAAGCGTCAGGCGTTTTCCAACTGGCAAACCCATGGACACTATAATTATATAAATAAGGCAGGGTCCATGGTAGGCCTAAACGGTGGTTTTCTTGAGCAGACGAAAGTTTCCAAAACGGTCATTTTGAACTTTCAATTTCAAGGTCAAAAAATGACTGCTGTCAAACTTCAAGGTGGAAAAACCCAAAGAGAACCCGATGGCATGAACACCTTCTTCTTTTTCTTTCTTTCTCTCTTTTTTTAACACTTTTTATTTCCACGTGAGATTTCTTGTCGTCTTCTCTTCCTCTCTTTAGTGAGCATTGTTCTTTCATATTTTACTGTGAACTCTGTTCATTTGTTTTGAGGACCTTTTGGTGTTTGTTCGTTTTCCTACCTTGATTTTGTTCTCATTTTCTTTGTGCACCTTTGAAGGGTCTGTGACCCGAAGTATTGTGTCATTAAATTATTTCCAAATCAAATTACAACCACCCAAGTGTTTGCTTGGTTTTTTTCCACCTTTCAATTTCAACTTTCCAAACTAAAAATTCCAGTTCTTTTACCTTAAATTAAAACTGTGATAGGCTTCAAAACGAGTTGCTTTATTATATAAAATGTAGACATGTTTAAAAGCGGTCACTAATAGACGATTTTCGGAAGAAAAAAACCCTAGGGGAGAGCACTTCGTGAAAATTAGAGTTGTTTACCTCCATTACTCGGTCAAATGCCATAGCAACAATGCAGCAATGGCGTCGAAGCTTGAAACTGCAGGATGCGAGTCAGCGACTTGCAAACATTTAAAAAAAAGAAAACTTAGGGGTGGCCAGTTGTCGCAAACTGGTAAAACTTGCAAAATGTGACGTACAAATATAAATAACATAAAATGTTAGAATGACGCACGGTGTTCTAAGTGCTGCATGTCTGCTCAAACACACGAGTCGATAGGCTACGAGAGCTGATGGTAGAGTGGCTTCCCCTGTTTGACCGATTCAATTAGGCAAGATCACTCCAACACACCATGAAATCACTCCCCTTTATTATTTCCAAACAATTCCTATTGCCAGATATTGTAGATAATTAAACAAAACACAGCAGACGACGCCCTAAGCGTGTAGCAAGGACCATCGTGTGTAATATAAGGGTGGACCACTTCCTGTTTTACTTGTCAAAGGGACACCACTCATACATACACAAGCTCCAAACCACAGGTACTAAATAATGCCAAGCACTTTAAAATCATTCAGTACTTCTTCAAGTCAGATTACACACAGGACATCTCTGTGAAATTTGGGTTGCTCCCACCTGGAGAGCGTGTCGCCGCGAGCGCAGCACCAATTGTTTTTTCTTGGGGGGGCGGTGAATGTTGTTGTTTTTAACTGTGCAAAACTGGCTTGAGGGAGATGGGGAGGGGGAGCATAAAATAGCCAACATATTTATTACCATATTGATGATTTATGGAAAATATGTTCCAATAGACCACCGCCTTAACTACTGTACCGGTTCTGATGAAAACTGGCATAAACATTATTGATCGATGTCCGGCCGGTGCTTTATTGCATATCAGTTTTTCCAGATACCCAGCCATACAAAGATGCTCTCAGTGGCTTCGATACGATGAACATTTCACAGAGGAAAAACCAACAACTGAACCGATACTTAACTGGAATAGGATCCCCCACGCCCACACCCACCAGGCCAAGCCATACAAACGAAGTCCCGCAGATTGTATCAACTTTTGGAAGTACGTTCATATGACTTGCCAGTTCGTGATCTTTCCTTAATTAACAGGCATCAGAATTGTGAGAGGATTTGCAAATTGAAGTGGATTGAACATTTCAGAGGATATGCACTTTCAGAGGATTGAACATTTCAGAGGATTGAACATTTCACAGGATTGAACATTTCAGAGGATTGAACATTTCAGAGGATTGAACATTTCACAGGATTGAACATTTAAGAGGATTGAACATTTAAGAGGATTGAACATTTCAGAGGATTGAACATTTCAGAGGATTGAACATTTCACAGGATTGAACATTTCAGAGGATTGAACATTTCAGAGGATTGAACATTTCACAGGATTGAACATTTCAGAGGATTGAACATTTCACAGGATTGAACATTTCACAGGATTGAACATTTCAGAGGATTGAACATTTCAGAGGATTGAACATTTCAGAGGATTGAACATTTCAGAGGATTGAACATTTCACAGGATTGAACATTTCAGAGGATTGAACATTTAAGAGGATTGAACATTTCACAGGATTGAACATTTCACAGGATTGAACATTTCAGAGGATTGAGCATTTCAGAGGATTAAACATTTCGGCAACGAGAGAGGTCTTTCCTTTGTTTCAGCTGAGCATTCTTCACTGCCAAATATCATTTTGAAGTCGTTGTTGTTGTTGCTGTCTTACCCTGGCTTAAAGACTCCAGGGATCATCCCATCAGCCGAAGCACTTTAATAACACGTACTATGGCACGAATGCACCAGCTAGGGATGGGAACGTTATACGCGCGTGATCGTTTTTGATTACCCCGCCACGTGGCCAGCCACACTCCGACTTCGGGAGGATCTTAGACTGATGATATTATGCTAGGAGGAGCTTGTCATTGGTTAAAGGCACGGCCGGACTATAAAAGAGGCGGGGCCGCGCTCAGCGCGCGCCGCATATGAATCACAGCTGGCGAGAGAGAGAGACGGTTCGCCCTTCTTTGTTCTCTGTTGTGCGAGCCACCGCGAAGCAGGACTTTTCTGGCGAGAACGACCCGGTCCCTGGGATCGGTTCTTTTCCCTTTAAGGCAATACCCGACGCACAGCCATGCAGAGCATAACAACATTTTGATGTAGCCTTGGTGTTCTAGCTTATGCTACATTTTGAAGTGATTATTTACTGCTGTATCGTGAGAGAGAGAGAAAAATAGAGATTTTACGCCTTCTGGGCCAAAAGGCCATTTGGGGCATTTGAAATTATGAAGATGCTGTAGCTGTATTGTGCGTTTCGGGTCATGTTAAGAACTGGTTCCAGAGTCCTGTCCCTCCTACAGTCTGGGGTCCTGATGACCCTTTTACCCGTGGTTTTCAGAGGACTGGACTTCAGGCAGTTGCAATGCTTGCGCTGCATGCATGTTGATATACATGTATGTTTGTAGCGTATGTAGCACACACACACACACGCATACGCACGCATACACACACACACACACACACACACACACACACACACACACACACACACACACACGACACTCATGCACGCACGCACGCACACACACACATGCACACACACACACACACACACACACACACACACACACACACACACACATAGGCACACACACACACACACACACACACACACACACACACACACACACACACACACACACACACACGCGCGCAACCAATTCCTCCGAAGTCGGAATGTGGCTGCTCAGGTGGCGGGGTACAAAAACGCGGTCACACATGTCTTTTAGTCTTTTAGCCAGGGTACGGCTGACACCAAGCAACGACAACAACAACAACAACAACAACGTACAACACAACCGACGCATTAGATGTTCCATCCTTGTAGTCATGAATTCAACAATGCCGCTCTCGCTCTCACAG
>CM065707.1:7777117-7834617 GCA_017654935.2 Phymorhynchus buccinoides
CCTTCAGAGGAAGAGGACGTGGTGTGCCCTGTGAACAACCTCATTCTCAGTCACAGAACCAACACGGTCAACAGCAACCATGTGGATGGTGTGGTGGACCACGCCACCCACGAGTAAGGTGCCCAGCCAAGAGCGCCACCTGCCGAAACTGCAAGAAATCTGGACATTTTGCAAAAGTTTGCAGGTCTAAATGTCACAACACTCCAGCCAGCGTCAACATCATCACAAATGATGCAGAAAATGACAGTAACACCTCGGAGGAAGAATAGGTCTTTGGTGTGAATGGAGACCATAAGACTCCATGCGTGGACATTAAGTTATTTGGCAAGACAGTGTCTTTCTTCTTCTTCAGCGTTCAACTGGCTACGCATCAAAACCTCAGAACTAGTCATGTCGCAAACATGGACGTCCAGCGGAGGTCATCCGCAGTCCCCCAGAGTTCAGTTCTGAGGTCCGTCCCTCCAGGCCAGGTCTGTTGCCGCATCCTGTCGTACAGAGGGCAGTCCTGAATTATGTGGGAAGGGGTCTAGTCAGCTTGTCCGCACTGGCATAGGGATGAGTATGCGACCCCAATCCTTCGTAGATGTGCACGGAGGCCCCAGTGTCCTGTGCACAGGTGAAAAATATTGGTTTGATCTCTCCTCTCCAGTGTCTGGATTGGATCCTTGTGTGTCTGATAGCCGCCATTTCGGTGGAGCCAGTTGGTTTTGAACATGCTGTGGCTGAGGGTCTTGGTTTTCTCATATGTAGCAGAGAAATCAGACTGGACGAGCTGGCTACCTTCCTTTGCAAGGCAATCTGCACGCTCATTTCCTGAAAGGCCAACATGAGTAGGCACCCACTGGAGGGTAGTTGGAGCCTTTTGGGTCAGGGTGGCAGGGGAGGCCTTGAGGGATTGGATTTGTGGGTCTAGATCGGCAGAGTTAAGGGCCTGGAGAGTGGACATCGAGTCGCATTGAGTGAAGATGGAGACGCTGCCGAGAGGCTTATCGCAAGTGGAGAGGAAGTCTGCTGCTGTTTTGATGGCCAGAACTTCGGCTCACAAGTAGAAGCAGAGCCCCTGGATGAAAACGTAGTGAAGTTAGGAAGGGTTTCATTGGACACCGCTACTTTTAAGAAAAGTTCACCAGCTTGGCTGAATACGTAGCGAAGTTAGGAAGAGTTTCTTTGGACACCGCTACTTTTAAGAAAAGTTAGCCAGCTTGGCTGAATACGTAGCAAAGATAGGAAGTCGTTTCATTGGACACCGCTACTTTTAAGAAAAGTTAGCCAGCTTAGCTCAATACATAGCGAAGTGAAGTTAGGAAGGGTTTCATTGAACACCGCTACTGTTGAGACAAGTTAGCCAGCTTGGCTCAATACGTAGCGAAGCTAGGAAGGGTTTCATTGGACACCGCTACTGTTGAGAAAAGTTAGCCAGCCTGGTTCACTACAGGTACGCAGCTACGATTGCTAAATAAAATGGCAGCCGAGTTTCTGTGCGAATCAATCTGCATTTGAACATTGTTTACTTTTCTAACAACTAGAGGGGTTTTGATGAATTCAGTATTGATTATTGATTGGAAACGGGTGCATCATTAGTGACTGGGGATTGGGAAGGTGGGAGACAGAGAGACAGAGAGAGAGAGAGAGAGAGAGAGAGAGAGAGAAGGGGGGGAGGGGTGGTGGGGGGGGGGGGGGAGAGTGGGGCGGGGGGGGGGGGGGAGGGAGAGAGAGAGAACGAGTCGTAAATATAAGAGAGGGATCTTTGATTTGAATCCCCCATGGGAATGGCATGTCCCCATGATTGGAAAAAACAACAACCAGTAGAAGACAAATCCGCTTCAACTGTGATACAATAGGACAGTTGTCCTAGCAGAGTGAGAGACCAAGACAATAGGACAATTACAAATTTAATAGGTACAAATGTACAACACTGACGTTATTCAGACATTTTCTTGGCTTGGTTCCAGGATAAACGGTCTGTTATGTCGTTTGCCCCGTTGCGGGCTTGGAATCCTGCAAAGTTCTCTTCCTGCCAAAGATATTCCAGAACACCTCCCGGTATCTGCTTCCCATCGTATAATAGACCAATATGTTGGAGCTGGGCTTGATGAGAACGAAGGTCTGTCCAATCACGGCACAAGACGCATACAAGTTGTGCTCACTCTGCCCGTAGTCTATTTCTGGGAAAAACTGCCTTACGATGTTGAAACAGGCATAGGGAGAGACAGAGAAAATGAATAAAATCGAGCTCCCAACCAGCATTTTTGTCAAAGCGATGTCACGAGAAGAGAGCGAAGAGGAAGACTCTGATCGCCATTGACGAATCTGGCGAAGTTTCATCGCTGTCAGGATTGTCGTTATCGCCACGATGATCATTGTTCCTCCGAGAATGATCACGCCGAAGACAATGCCTTCAATGAAATTGATCAAGTCTTTGTTGTCGCGGTAGAATTCGTCTTCTATGGGGGCTCGAACTACAGTGCCGAGAAGAGGATCGAATATGCACGTAGCTCGGAATCTCAAAAACACTACGTATGCCAGCGCGCATATAACGACATTCACGATAAAAATAATTACCGCCATCGTCCGAGTGCGTATCAACGTCAGAGATTTCAAAGGGTTGAACACGCAGAAACATCGTTCAACAGAAATGATGGCGGACAGAACTGGAGAAATATAAAAAGTGCCCACCAGAAACAGAGCTTTTTTGTTGAGGATGGAAGCATAAAACTGTCCCATAGGATCGTCCGTAGCAAACTGTACATACAATTCCTCAGCTTGGAAAACCATGGCAACGGTCACGTACACTTCGTCGATCAAAGCCAGGAAAAAGAGACAAAAGGTCACGCGATCTTTGAGCCCCTGTTTGAAAAACACCGCCATGTTGATGACGTTGGTGGGAGCACCAATCAGAAAGAAGAAAGCCAACAGGCAGTTTTTGATCTTATGGACGGTGTTGCGTTGATCTGCGCTGACGGTTCCGTCCGGGTTGTTGCCAGGCATCAGGTGAAGCATGGTGTACGGGATTATCAAGCAATCCCCCGGATAGGTCCAGTTGTTTGACCATTGGCCAGGGAAGTAGGAAGAATTATTGGGTGGAATGGTTTGGTTAGTAGTGGACGTAAGGGAGGAGTCATTCGCCATTTTGTTACTTTGGTTGTTGGTCTGTATATTGGGTGTAAATTCTGTCAGTTTGAGCGAAACAACAAGAAGCACTCTGAAGTGCTGATGGGACCTAAAGAAGCACTTGACCACACCTGCGCTACCAACACAAGAGCAGCCGGGCCTGTATTCACAATGACAGTACTATGAGATTTATCATCATGTTTTATAAGTCCTTCTGAAGTAGTAGGATTTCCTAGGACTTTATAAGGACTTCTATGATACCATGATCATAAGTCTCATACTATCTCAATGTGAATACAGGCCCAGTATCTCAATGTGAATACAGGCCCAGCCCTATATCAATCTGTCTTCGTCATCCGTGGAAGCACACAAAGGCGCCGATGGGACCTAAAGAAGCACTTGACCACACCTGCCCTACCAAGACAAGAGCAGCCCTACACCAGTCTGTTCGCCAGGGGTATCCTACTATTGCCTTCAGGCAACTTACTCTCTTTGCCTAGAAGACATAGAGGGCCGCTACACTGCGTATGATTCCATTCACTGCGATCCAATTTCGACATCTGTTAGCCATGATTCACGTGCAATTCTACTGTCTAAATGAATCTGACCAGATCCTAGCATAGCTTTGTTCACTGTATTAGTTTGTTGTCCTCCGTACAAGAATCTAATGCTTTACGTGGTGACAGTCCTGAGATGACAATAACTGTTAAAGGGGCTATTTTAATTTATGAATGACTAACTAACTTGACAAAGCAAATACCTATGTTCGTTTGATGTTCTTTGATTTTTCTAATGCTTATAATACCATCCAGCCTCACATTTTAGCCAAGAAACTCATCAACATGAAACTGCCTTTTCCAACTATTTTATGGCTACTTGATTATTTGACCAATAGGCCTCAGTTCGTCAAATTTAACAATTTCATTTCTAACGTTTTGGCCACTAACACTGGTGCGCCTCAAGGTACAGTGTTGTGACCTTTTTTGTTTACTATTTACACAGCTGAATGTAGAAATGCTGTTGACAACTGTCCCCTTGTAAACTTCGCAGATGACTCGGCATTGACTGGACTGATAACTAACAACGACGACACTGACTACAGGAACGGGTCGACAACTTAGCAAATGGTGCGACGATAATCACCTTGTTCTTAGCGTAAAGAAAACAAATGAACTTGTTATTGATTTGAGGAAAAAGTCCCCAGTACTAAGTCGGATCACGATAAAGCATGAAATTGTTCAACAGGTTGATACCTACAAATATCTTGGTGTGACTATAGATAAAAAATCTGTCTTGGTGTGAACATTCTAGTGCTCTTTTAAAGACACACTGATGCACCACAATTAAGTCCCTTGTTTTATTCTGGGTAGCTGTGACCCACATACAAATGTCCCCAACTACAAATTGAGGCTGCTTTTTAAAATGATGTTTTGTTTTCAATTTGGGGACATTTGTATTCGAAACGGAACATCACTTTAAAGACCCATCAGGTCACGTGTCAAAATCACGGGTTTCATGCGTTTTCCCTCTTATAGCTGGTAATAAATCTTGTTTTGACCAGGTTTGATGCCCATATGTCCCCAAATTGAAAACGAAACGTCATTTTAAAGAGCAGCCTCAATTTGAAGTTGGGGACAAATTGCATGTGGGTCACAGATACCCAGAACCCCCCCCCCCACACACACACACACACACACACAATAGGTGCTATGCTTTGTTGCTGTCATTTCTAATTTGTGATACTTATGTATATATTATTAATTGATTTTTTTTAAATTGATTTGTGGTGAAGCTTAACGTGGTGACAGCCCTGTCATGGTCTTGGTCGCCAACGGGGCTGTAATTCCGAATCTTAATTGGTTCATCTATTTTAAGGAAATATTAGTAGCTTTTATTTGAGTGTACGTTTTCAAGTTTTTCACATAATTCTAATCAAATTCTCTCCCTCTTTTAATTCCTTGATGATGTTATATGCATAGTATTGTCTTAATTGTGGACAGACTCCAAAGACTAACAAGTCTTCAATGCTGCAGCACCGAAAGCAGCGCAATCAACCCTTAATTTGAGTGTGGCAATCTTTCACAAATTTCAAGACCGAAAATTAATTACCCACCCTGTTTGTTGAAAACAGCGGATCGCCATACATCTTTGCAGTCTCGTTTAAGTTTTGGCTACAACTTCAAGCTAATGTCAACTTAGAGCGCTATGTACACGTTAACATTATTCACAAAATATCACCATTTCCTCATGGCAACGCAGTGAGTTGTAGGGTAAGTCCTTCAATATTGTACCTGCTAAGGGAACAGAGCTATAGCTCCACTCTCACAAAACAACAAACTTGAATAAGCCCCAGTCATAAGCTAATTTTTATTCCTTTCTTCACAAAACAAAAATAGTTGCATACTTTGCTCCATTTTGAAGAAAATGCAAAAACAAAACAAATCGTTAAGTGGTCCAATATTGACCCCCTGTCGTTGATATTGGACCAGTAGGTATGTTGATATTGTACCAGTAGGTATGTTGATATTGTACCAGTAGGTACGTTGATATTGTACCAGTAGGTACGTTGATATTGCACCAGTAGGTACGTTGATATTGTACCAGTAGGTACGTTGATATTGTACCAGTAGGTACGTTGATATTGTACCAGTAGGTACGTTAATATTGTACCAGTAGGTACGTTGATATTGTACCAGTAGGTACGTTGATATTGTACCAGTAGGTACGTTGATATTGTACCAGTAGGTACGTTGATATTGCACCAGTAGTCATGTTGATATTGTACCAGTAGGTACGTTGATATTGCACCAGTAGGTACGTTGATATTGTACCAGTAGGTACGTTGATATTGTACCAGTAGGTACGTTGATATTGCACCAGTAGGCACGTTGATATTGTACCAGTAGGTACAATATGGACGACCATTGTTTTATTAGATGTATTTTTGAATCTTGCAAGGAAAATATGAACACTAAGCTAAACTTACAACTTATTTCTTTAAACATGACGTTGTCGAGTACAGTTGTCATTCATAACACGTATAATGGAATAATTCCAAAGCTATCAAATAAAAGGTAATGAAAAACAACAACTACTGAGTGAATCAATACCCCAACACCAATCAAGATAAACGAATCTTTCAAAGTCAACCAACTTAAAATCTTGCGCTGAATCAAGTTTAAATCCAAGTATATTTTTACTGCAGTGAAACAAACGAATTGGAATATTTATGAAGTAAACCACTAAGTTTACAAATGGTACCACTAGTACAATACACAAAATATCCAGTGGTACCATAAGCGCACATGCTAGTTGTACTACACATGGAACCCTCTGGAAAAGTAATAAATTGGAGAGATTTAAATCTACCATCAATGTCTGTAGGTATACCAGTAGTAATCAACACAAAACTAACAATTATTAAACCATGTGCTTTAAAAGTGGTACGCACAATTACTTTGTTGTGCTAATTTAAAAGCAAAGCCATCGAAAAATGTTTTTACTCTCCTTTTCTTAGGAGGACTGGCTGTCACCATCTCTGTTGGCGGAATAAAGTGGCAGCAAGTAAGCCTTCAAACTGCTGACCAATCAGCTTATTTCAAACAATAGTTTCGTAGAAATAAGAAAGGTACAATTTGAGAACTGGTGCAATATCGAAGGACTTACCCTAAGTCATATTATGAGTGGCCTAACACTTTGTTGCCGCGGGGAAATAAAGATATTTTGTGAATAGTGTTAACGAGTACACAAACCGTAAGACAGCTAGATCACCAGCTGCGTGGCAGAATGTTCGGCTCCAGTGAAATTGGCGTTTGACCGATGACCAATGACCTTCATGTTTGAACTTCGCCTAGATATTCTAACTACCTATCGACATGCAAAAGTTCAGTTTAAAAACTGTTTTAACTAAGCATTATATCCCCTAATGTTACTTATAAATATGCACTTTAAGCACACACAGATATACATGCACATACCCACGCGCACACACTCACACACACACTGTCATGTCTAATATCACTTCTAAGTGAAAAGACGTTAAATTTAAGAAGAAGAAGAACAACAACACACACACAGAGTCAGCCAGGAACAAACACACACTACTGAAAACATTAACCACGTTTCGGTTCACGGCTGGTCAACAATGGCAAAATGCATTCCCATTCCAGGATCAGGAGGAATAATTATGTTGTTTCTTGTCGTTCCCTAGCTAAAAGACCCCAGGGATCACCCCAACCACTTGAACAATAATGGTACAAACGCACCAGCTACTAGGGACGAGAACGTTATATGTGTGTGACCGTTTGTGATTACCCCGCCACGTGAGCAGCCACACTACTCCGACCTCGGGGGGATTTTGGAGAGACTGATGATGTTATGCTAGGAGCTTATCATGGCTAAAGACAATCCCCGCATAACTATGCGTTACAACACAACATTTTGATGTAGCCTTGGCGTTCTAGCCTATGTCAAAAGTGTAAGGAGCAGTTTTTTCTTCTCACAAAATAGTATGATGCGGGAGACATGTGTGGTTTGTGTTTACTGTGAAAGTGTTCCATCGTGTTTTATAGTTATACCTATTAATCTTCATCAAAGCTACGAGAAAAATCAATCAACCAACCAACCAAACAAATGGGGAAAACAAAACAAATAATGAACACAATAGCACACATAGTAACCATTGTAAGTTACATTCAGAAACAAGCTAACATGCACACACAGAGGTACAATGTGGGTTTTTTACGAAGAAACAGGAGAGAGAGAGAGAGAGAGAGAGAGAGAGAGAGAGAGAGAGAGAGAGAGAGAGAGAGAGAGAGAGAGAGAGAGAGAGAGAGACAGACAGACAGACAGAGATAAATATAGTACATGAGTAAGTGATCATTTGTATGAGATGATAATAATTAGCCTATGTGTGTGTGGGGGCTGTATTGGTGTGTGTGCGTGCGCAGGTGCGCTCGCGTGTTCGTGAATGAATGAATCTTTGATTTAACTTGTGTGTGCATGAGTAAGTGCATGGATGTGCGCGCGCGTGCGCGTGCACGATAGTAACATTTAACGATAACAGCCACTACTTAGGCGACGACAGCATGACATTGATTCTTGCATTAAAAAAAAAGGTTCTTGAAGAATAATGAATGCATTGTAATTATTTAATCAATTACTACAAACTCTTCACTCGATGTTTTCCGTTGCTTCATTAATAACATTTCTGTGCTCAGTTCGTGCATATCCCCTGCACTGTGATTTGTATTCCTGTCGGTGTTTCATCAGGACTATTTCTTTGACACTGTTACTCGTTTCTTTTAGTTTAGTTTCTTTCTTTCCTTCTCCTCCTCCTTCTTCTTCTTCTTTTGCATCATCATCATCATCATCATCATCATTATCATCATCATCATCATCGTCATCATCATCATCATCATCATCAACATCATCATCGTCATCAGCAGCAGCAGCATCATCATCATCATCATCATCATCAATTTCTTTTTCTTGGTTTAAATCTTCTTCTTGGTGTAGAGTGGCACAGTGGTAACGCGTTCGCTTCGTGTCAAGTAAACCCGAGTTCGAACCTGGGTACAGGGGATTTTTCCTCTCACTTTGCACCAGGCCTTACGGTCTGAACGTGGAGTCTTTCGTGTGCCCATGCACTTAGCACATGTTAAAGCCAGTGGTAACGAAAAAGTTGTCATTTGGTCAAAATTTACTCCACCCCCCCCTTCCTTCCTCATCAATCACACAAAAAATCGCATGCAAACAAGATTAAAAATGGGTGACGCGCCTCTGGCTGCTGCGCTGCCTATGTGACGTACGCTTTGTTCTCTACAAAAAATAAGAAAATATTACTCAAACTAAAGCACTTCATTACAGTTGTTAACGGTTCTTTCAGATAAATGCAATCATGTCTTTTTCCCATTTTGAATTTCACAGTAATATTATGATGCATCACTCTTGGGTGATTCTTGAAATTTATTTATGTGTGTATGTTTTTATATTTCTGTGCCCAAATGGGGTATGAAATAAATTTCTTGCCTTGCCTTGCCTAATACCTAAATAATCTTTATTGACCAGCAATACGGTATGATACAATAACAAAGAACAGCAACAAAACAAGGAGGGAAAAAAACCCGCAGCAATAAGGCTGAAAGGAATGAAAATCTGCTTAGCGTCCTCCGGTCTGGAACAGACACATATGGGGCATTATAGTAGATACAAAGATGGTGGGAACGATCCTGGAGGCAATGCCCGGAGGCAGTGCAACGCCAGTAAAGTCCCGAATTTTTAACAATACAGATATGTATGTAAGGTTGTTCTTTATTCTTGTTCCTTATAAACACCTTCTTCTTCTTCTTCTTCTTCTTCTTCTTCTTCTTCTTCTTCTTTTTTGTGTGTATTCATACTTACTTTGATGCTTCGATTGACCTATCTATTCCATTGTTGTTTTTCTTGGTTTTGTTGTTTGTTTCACTTTTTTTATTTACTTTTTTTCAAGGGGTTATTAAAACAAGCGCGGATTCGCAATCGTTTGTGGCTGCGACAATTGAAAACGAAATTCTTTTTAAAGAGCAGCCTCTTCTTCTTCCTCGATTTGAAGTCGACAATTTTGGACCTTCTTCAGACCGACAAAGTGAGTTCTTCTTTGTGGCTTCTTCTTCTTCAAAGACGGAGGAAAGAAAGTTTCATTCATTTTCATTCTTCTTCTTCCCTTGGGGTGAGTGGGCCGATCCTGGAGGTACTGCAATACTTTGAACCTTTGTTGATTGACCTATCTATTCCACTTGTTTTTGTTAATGGTTTAATTTGTTTGTTTCACTTTTGTATTTACTTTTTTCAAGGGGATATTAAAAAACAAACCCACCGAAAGCGATAAATGTCAACGGTTTGATTTTACCCTCAATACATTTTATTTGACTTTTGACAACTGTGGGGATGGGGGAAGAGGGGGATGGGGAGAGTATTGTAGCTTGTTAGTCCGATGACCCCAGAGTGGGGCCATCAGCAGGAGGTTGTCCACTGAGGTGTTGCCAGACTCTGATCACGAAGCCCTCTGGGGTTCTGGCCTCAACTGCTGCTGGTGGCAGGACGTTCCACTACCTGATGGTACGTTGGAAAAAAGGAACTTTCTCTGTACTGTATGCAACACTGAGGAACAAGGAATTCTTGTGAGTCTCATCTTCTTTGTCTCTCTGGCTGTAGTTCAAGCTTGGTTTTTGTTGATGCTCACCATGTCATTCTGTATTTTATACATCATGGTGAGCCTTGCAACCTGCCGGCGTTGCTGCAGGGGATTCCAGCCAAGCCTCGGTACCATATCGGTGACGCTGGCTGTCCTCCGATATTGATTCGAGACGAACCTCGCAGCTCTTCGTTGAATCTGCTCCACTCTGTCGAATAGAGTCAAACAGAGTGATAGTCAAGTCAAGTCAAAATGATCTTTATTGACGATAAAAGAATAAGCTTGATAAAGCTTTTTTACATCCTGTAAAGATGGTTTTTAGCTATCATCAGAGCTTCCAGAAGGCAGGGGCAACTATTTGTATTCGTACGAGTATCTCGAATAAAAGACAAGAATACAAATACGAAAAGGCAGAAAATTCTAGATTGATCATGCTCTCTACCAAGTGAAGCAGAGTCAATGAGGATGATAAAAGGGCTTTGACAGCATAAACCTTCCAGAAGGCGGGGGATCTCTTTCCCAACTGTCCCCAATGGAAAGTGTCTTGTGATTCTGAGATAAAAACACAATATAATGAGCCTCAAAATTGGTACAATTCTTATTGATCATGTTCTCCAACCAAGTGAAGCAGTCTATGATTTTTTAATAATCATAGTGTCACACCCTGGTAATGGCGCGTCACCCTAGATGCAGTAATTGAAAGAATCACCACAGAAAGTTTAACTTTTGTCCATCAAGTTCCATAACCATCAAATTTTGATAATAGTGTTGTGTTCATATAATCTCAATAGGTTGGGCCGATATCATATAATTATGTGCATAATGAATGATTAGACATAGAGTTGAATTTAGATCGGTTATAAAATGTTTCGTACTAGCTTACAAATATCTCTCTCTCTCTCTCTCTCTCTCTCTCTCTCTCTCTCTCTCTCTCTCTCTCTCTCTCTCTCTCTCTCTCTCTCTCTCTCTCTCGTTGTGTCTCTGCTTTCACTCACTTCTATCTATGTCTCTGTCTGTCTCTCTCTCTCTATGTCTCTCTCTTTGTCTCTCTCTCTCTCTCTCTCTCACTCTCTCTCTCTCTCTTCTGTGTCTGCTTTTCTTTCCCTATCTATGTCTTTCTCTGTCCCTCTATCTCCCTCTGTCTGTCTCTCTCTCTTCTCTGAATATTGTCTTTTATTAGATACACCCCAATTCTGAAGGTCTATGCCGTCACATAATATACTCTGCATTCTCTTGTGTAATGTGTGTATCCGAGTCTACGTTTAATTTTTTTTTCTATGACCAAAGCGAGGGGTTTTATAACAATGAATCGCTGTAAGCACTTCCAGAATGCAGCTTGAAATAAGTCATGATCATTGCGTTAACCCTTTCCGGACGAATTCTGAGTATACTCAGAATGAACGCATTTCAGCGCCACAATGGTTTAACACCCATTTCACTAAAAGGCATCAAATCAGGGTTTGTTATCTCTTCGAACTCTTCCCATTTTTCACTTATGTTTGGCACTAATTTTGGGATAAGGATAAGCCTAATCAGCCCTATACATGCCTCACAGAATGAATTTTCATTCATATTGCAGATATTTCTGAATTTTCTAATACCCAGATAAACTTGGATAATGGTATTTTTTGGCTGAAAAATGGCTGGCGGTGAAAGGCAACCCCAATCCAGAATGATCATAAGCTCAAAGTCCGATGTCAAGTTTCGTGTGCTGCAATCTTCAAAGAGGTAAATAAAAATAACACCCAGCACACTGTTACTAATTCCTTTTGAATCCATCTATAATTGCACAAACCACCATATGCGTTTAAAATCGTGTGCATGTAAATCGAGCGAAACTACTAAAGTCTCTCAAATTATTTATTTCGTTTTTCAGATTTTTTAAAACCCTTTCTCTGAACATTTACACTCTCGCACATCAAACACCACAGCAATAAACATGGCACACCTTTCTCTGAACACTTACTATCACCGACCCAGGGTGAACCTGGGTCTGTCTCAGTGTGGCTATAGCTTTTATGAACATTTACAGTCTCTCGCACATCACAAACCTCAGCAATAGACATGGCACACCTTTTTCGGAACATTTACAGCAAAAGACATGGCACACTTTTTTTTATGAACAGTTACACTCTTTCTCTCTCTCACACATCAACGACAACAGCAATAGACATGGCACACCTTTTTCTGAACACTTACTATTACCGACTCAGGATGAAGCTGGGTCTGTCTCAGTGTGGCTATTGCTTATGCTTTGCTAGGCGAATTGGTGCCGAAAATAACTTTGGTGAAGGGAGTTAATTACAGAGAGCTATTTCCCCTTACTTCATTATTATCCTCTCTCCTTGCCTCACTATTTATATCTTTATTTACTATCACAGTTTTCATCATTCTTTTTCTGCACCGTCTGTCGTTTTTCTAACGCTATGTTCAGAGTGTAGATAAACAGGTTGAGAGTTGAGTTCTGCACCGTCGGTCGTTTTTCCAACGCTATGTTCAGAGTGTAGATAAACGGGTTGAGCGCTGAGCTAAGGGGGAGCACCAACATGGCCATGGCCGCATTGACCTCCCCTGGAATGGGAACATCAATGGCGACCAAGAGACCGCACAGACCGATGGGAAACCAGCACAGAAAGTCAGACATGGCGATGGACAGCAGACGTCAGGCGATGACCAAGTCTTTAGATTTGCCACCACCGCTGGTGTTTTTGTTCTCGGGTTTTCTGTCCTTTTCTTTTCTGTCAGGCAAAAAGTGAACACCCTCGCAGGCAGACGAGAGCCACTCCTAGCAGTTGTTAAGCGCCGCAAACTTGCCTGGTACGGTCATGTGACACGTCACAACACTCTGGCCAAAACAATTCTCCAGGGCACCATCCAAGGAAAACGCCGGCAAGGCAGAGAAAGAAAATCCTGGCTGGACAATATCAAAAGTTGGAACAACCGCAACACCAACACCCTCATACGCCTGGCAGAGGATCGTGACCAGTGGTGGAGGCTGACCACCCAATCCAGCATGGCACCCCGACGACCAAGCCGGTCAAGGGTGGAGTGAGTGAGTGAAAGTTTCTGTCCTTGACTTTGCTCGTGGTTTTATTGTCGCTTTTGTCTCCGATCTGCGTGTTGTTCTTTTCCGATATAGAGTTGGTCTTGATGGACCAGAAAATGAGGGTTTGTCCCACGGCGATGAACAGAAAAAGGATGAGGTTGAGGACGATCATGACACTGAAGGAGTAAGAGTGGCCAGCAAACGTAGCCCTGTTGATGGGCAGCGGAATACAGATGCCTGTCTGTCGGTAGTTCTCCCAGTGAGAGGTCACAGGCAGCAGAGGGATGACAACCAGGATAAACCCCAAACCCCAAACAACAGCACATCGTCGGTGAAATTCAAAAACCTTGTATCTCGATTTTTGGGTTCTTTGAGTTAGATACATAGTCAGCTCTCTAATATTGCCCTCCACCTTCCACCAAACGCTCGTATCTCTAACGACTTTCTATCTGGGGTAAATGAGGTTGTGAAAATAGAAGAAAAACTCGTAAGTCCCAAATTCAGATATAGTTAAGGACAAAAACCTCGTATCTTCGTTCTTTTCAAGTATTTAAAAAAGTAATTTTAACAAAATGCAGGATTAAGCTCGCAATGTCTTGAACAACATATTCATCATAGTTAATCAATTGTGGTCAACGCGGTTAATTTTTAAAAGCTTTTTTTCATTTATCTTAAAACTGCCAAAATTGAAATCCGACATATTTTAATTTCATCGACGACATGCCGTGTGAGCTGAGGCGGCTCTGGACCGTACCTGGCTGAAAGGAAAACGAAGCACCAGAAACCGATCCAGTGTGATGAGAAAAATGAGGAACGCAGACACCTCAGACAAAGCGAAAGACAAAAAACCCTGCTGCACCGCAGACCACACTTTTCTTCCACTCGGTCTCCTCCCAGAGATAAACGCCTCTGTAAATGGACCCGCCATTCCAATGATGGACAGATACACCCCCATTACAAAGTCAGAGACACACAGATGAAGGACAAACACTGCAAAGCCTGTTTTGATTCTTTCAGATGAACAATACGAGCGATAAACAAAGCTGCACGGGTTTCTGAAATGCACGTGCGCAAACACACTCATGCACCCGTACACGCACACACATGCGCAAACACACACATGCGCACATGCACGCGCGTGCGTGCACACACACATATGCAAAGCTGCAAACGTCTGCAAAGCTTCCTACATTGAATTTCGCAAACTTAGCTCCATCCGGCATTTTCTTTCAGTTGAAGCCACAAAGACACTGGTCTGTGCGCTAGTCCTGTCCAGGTTGGATTATTGTAATAGTCTCTTGGCTGGCTCTCCAAAATGTCTGATCAATAAGTTGCAGAGGGTCCAAAACAGTGCTGCCAGACTTGTGTTGAAGTCGTCTAGACGGGAACATGTCTCCCCACTTCTAAGGTCTCTTCATTGGTTACCTATTCAATCCAGGATTAACTACAAACTAGGGTCCATTTGCTTTGCCTCTGTCACTGGTGCAGGACCTCAGTATCTCAGAGACATTCTTCATATCTACACCCCATCCTGTCAGCTTCGCTCTTCTGCAGATACCCGTCTCTTGCGCATTCCGACAGACAGAACCAAATCACTTGGTCAGCGAGCTTTTGCCTTACAAGGCCCTTCTCTCTGGAACAACTTACCATTCAATGTCCGCCATTCCCAGTCAGTCAGCTCTTTCAAATCATTCACAAAACCCCATCTCTTTCAGCTCACATAAACAACAACAACATACAGTATTTATACGGCGCTGAATCATGATATAAATCAAATCAAAGCGCACACACACGTTACCATTCATAACGCATTCAAACAAAAATGCAATACAAAGCGAACACACACGTATGACATAAATGGTATACAGCAGAAACAGACCTAAAGGCAAGAGAGAGAAGAGAAAGAGAGTGGAGCCTCAATGACGGGGGAACAGGTGGGTTTTGAGGTTAGATTTGAAAGCAGAGAGGGACGGTCGCTGACGGAGGAAAAGAGGAAGTTTGTTCCAAGATGTCGGTCCTGAGACAGCCAAAGAGCGCCGACCAACAGTTGAAAGCTTATACCTAGGGATCTGGAGAGAAAGAGGGTCAGAAACTGAACTTAAAGTGCGAGCTGGCGTATAAACGGAAGTATTGTTGCACACCCTGTCTTGTATCCTGTCGTATTATTATGTTGGAAGCACTCCATTTAGTATGTTTATTCTGGACGAGCTGCGTGCGTGCGTGCGCGTGTATATGTGTGTCTGTGCGCGCGCGCGCGTGTGTGTGTGTGTGTGTGTGTGTGTGTGTGTGTGTGTGTGTGTGTGTGTGTGTGTGTGTGTGTGTGTGTGTGTGTGCGTGCGTGCGTGTGCGCATGTAAGGGGGTATTTGCGTCCCTCTGTGTGTGTGTGTGTGTGTGTGTGTGTGTGTGTGTGTGTGTGTGTGTGTGTGTGTGTGTGTGTGTGTGTGAGTGCGTGTGTGCGATGGAACGTGCGTGCTGAGAGATCTATGGAACGTAGGTCAGCTGTGAGTACGTAACACCCGTTTAAAAAACGTACCGAAAGTAGATAAGTGAGCTAGACGTTCTAAAAAGATTTAAAAGTGTTAGAATGTTCTGAGATGGAGAGAGAGTGTCACAGATTTTGACTAGATGGTTTCCCTTGGTTTACCCTCTTTTCCTTTTCGCTGTTGGTGTGGAAGAGGGAGGTATGAAGTTGTTTTTGTTTTTTCTTTCCCTCTCCCTTCAATCTGTGTCGCCCGTGCCTGACTTGCATATTGTTTTCTAGGTTGTCAATCTGTGAACTTTCTGTCGGGTTTCGTGCTGTGCAAAATATGCATGCAGAGCCTCGATTTCATCGATGTCATAGGGAAAATTCAACTCAGTCTGTAGTTTTGCTGTCGACTGGCAGTAGTGAAGTTTTTCATTCGGGTCCGAGGCGAGAGAGCGAGAAGAACAACAGACCCTTGCTCCGGAAGATTCCTGAACATTCAACGGTTTTCTTGATTTTAATGACTGTGAGCAAGAACAACAAGAAATATGACTACCCTACAGTTGGAAAGCATCTTCACTCTAATATGGGCATGAAAGAACATAGTGCGTTCCTCTATATCTATGAATGGTTTAAGTGTGAGTTTTTTTAGTAGGAATAGGCTACGCGCAAGCTTGTGTGCTGCTTTCTCAATATGTTCTGCCACTTCAGTTCTTTTTCTATGATCACATGGAGGACGCGGTGCTCTTTTACTTGGTCGATGGGAATATCCTTTAAATAAACTTTGAGAAGGAGAGGTTCGTTCTGATGTTTTTTCTATCTTGAAGTAATTACCATGCGTTTGGTTTTTGTAGGGTGGAGGACCATCAGATTTTTGTTTGTTTGCTGTTCCATCTTCTGGGCCGTACAATGGCATTGTTCCCACGCCGCTCATTCCGAGTCACAATTCGCAGCCACACCTCTGCACCATCAGAGTTTGGTCACACCAGGCAGAAACATCATTTGAAGCTGTTTGTAATGAGGCTTGAATGGAGGATATACAAGCTGCACTACAGTGAAGGGAGGAGTCGTCAGCAAACAAACTTCAAATTCAAACACTTTATTTGACAGGATAAGACTTTAGGCTGGGCCTAGTCTTCCATTTTGTCCTTGGTTCTAAGCATGCAATACATAACTAATACTTTTATAAACAGATCGCATGAGACACTTTCATCTGATATTGAAAGTGGTAGGTCATTAATAAATAAGCAGAATAAGAGAGGTCATAAAACAAATCCTTGCGTTACACCAGTCTTTATGATATTTTTTTGTATCTGAAGTTGCACCATTACTAAAGACATACTGTGTTCTGTTAGTAAGATATGATGTAAAAAAGAAACCGTATTTTCGTCCCACAAGTATAGTGTTAGGTTTTTTAAATAGTATTTCATGATTCACAAGATCCAATGCCTTCTTAAAGTCAAGAAATATAGCACCTGTCATTTTGTTTTGGTTTATTGCTGAGAGCCAGGTATCACATAGACGAACTATGGCAGTTTGACACGAATGATGATGTTAAAAACCAGATTATAAGGGATGGAAAAGATTGTTGTCTTCAAGATACTGCATTAAATGTTTGTGAACATGTTTTGCAAGAGGTTTAGATAGAACTGTGAGAATAGAAATAGGTCTAAAGTTGTTAAAGTCGTAGAGATCGTTAGATTTAGGCAATGGCATAACATTACGGTAGGTGATTTTAGACCCAGTGGGATTATGTTTTGATCTAAGCAGGAATTGTATATGAAAGTAAGAGGTTCTACTACGTAGGGAAGTGCAATTTGTAAGAGAGAACTACTGATTTTGTCTGGTCCCATTGATTTTTTAATTTTTCAGTCTTGAGATAAGGGAGCTTTGTGAACAGCAAGCGAAGGTATTTTAAATGAATTTCCAGGTTTTATGTTGCTGTTACAAAATGTTTGAAGAGAGGATGAAGGAGAGTATTCTTTTTCGGAGTGTGTTGGGTCTGTTGCCCCTGCAGACTCTGCTAAATGTATGAAGTGATTATTAAATGAGTCTGGCGACCAATTGTAGTTGTTTTGTGAATTGTGGTTAGACTTATGTGTGATGTTGTTAATGGCTCGCCATAAATGATAAAGTAGATGTCACGATTTGTAGATACCATTTTATTGAAATGCTGTTTTCTAGAGTCATAAGTCAGATCATTGACTTTATTTCTTAGCGTTTTATATTCTAATTCTTTATTTTCAAGACATCCATGTGTTTTTGTGCTTTAGAGAGAGAGAGAGAGAGAGAGAGAAGAGAGAGAGAGAGAGAGAGAGAGAGAGAGAGAGAGAGAGAGAGAGAGAGACCTCGGAACTCTCAGAACTCGGATGTTTATTGTAGATTGGCCTTAGGCCACAATACAATGTTTGGAGGAAGGGGAGGCAGGGCATACAAACTACAATATAAGTTATTTGGATTTGGGCATGGTACATGACTTTTGTGATGTCGAGACCTTGTTCTTTAGCATACAAGAGCTTCAGCTCGAGTATGCTAAAGAACACGGTGTCGAGACATCACAAAAGTCATGTACCATGCCCAAATCCAAATAACGTATATATACCGATCTTACCATTTATATAAAAACAGCAGAAAATCACAATGCATTGAAGAGGCGAGATGCGCCTCCATGTAGATCTGAATCATAGCAACCTCTGCACCAACATAGCAAAATCCATTAATCCTCAAAGAATATAGTCCGCAGTTTACAAGGTTGAGAGCTATTTTAATGCAAATTGAGCAAATCTTCGTAATAGCAATTGTCATGTCCCGAATGATATTTAGTGTTTAAAACTCTTATTGCACAGATTAAGACCATACGAACCGGATCAGTTTCGGGGTGGAAAATAAAGTAAACTTACTGCATTGAAAATAGGGGAGAACGGAGCTGGTCCGCATTGACTTTTTAGCTTTTCTCGCCATAAAAGGTAAGCCAACTGAAGTAGAAGCTCATTTTTAGACCACTTGTTGAGTAAATGTATGGACATGTCGACAACATACGTTTATAGAAAATTCAGTTGATTCAGATTCATTCGTTACAAATAATAGCAAAAATTTGACTTTTTTGCTCTCAACTTTTCTCAAATTAATGGACACTTTCCAATCTTACACAGGACACGGCAGGAGGACAGCATGAGGCTTTCACAAGATCAAAATAATTCTACAGCAAAATAATTAGCAATAAAAATGAAATGAGGAACCTGTCAAGGGTCTGACAAGCCCTGATATCCCCTACTTTTGTCGAACAGAAAATTGTCATCACCCAATGACGCATTTTTTGTTTGATGACGTAAAAGTGGTGCTGACGTGTGAGTAAGCAAGACAAGATCTTTTGGCTTTCTTCCTAACAAAAGCGCCACGAACTCTCCGGTGGAAATCTAGTCGACTTTTGTACATAAAAACTTCAGAAGCTAATGATTACCAACAAAAATAGATAACAGCTGTAAATATCGTGTTGGTGATGACAAACGGTAAATACATTCTAATGATATTAATTATGTTTGAATGCACGGACCTAATGATATTCATTATGTATTCTTGCACAAAATCTCACGCGCATTTTACACTGAGTTAAACGCATTAATGAAATGTAAATGATAATAATGAGATCCAAAAACAAGGAGTTAATGCGATAATTAGATGTTACAATAAGTGTTTTGGTGGAACTCGGCTGGGCCTTCTTTCTCATGTTTGGAGATCGGTATATGAAGGTATACATCAACCGAACATATAGTGCATATCAGTAGATGTATATATGAGTCCACACACACACACACACACACACACACACGAAATATTAGTTGATAATGATTTTATACTATGACATACCCTGGGATTATATACAACATTTGTAGAATCACATACTAATTTAACTAGAACAACTTCAGAATATTATCTTCCGTCTGTTGACAGCATGGAATACATACCTGGATACATTATGCATACGAAATGATCTGGTTGCTATAAGTAGCATGTGAGCTGGAAGTTTATCTGATTCTTGGAGAAACTTCTGTCTAAGGTCATTATAGGCTGGACGTCAAACCAAACTTTCAAGGCAAATATAGACCAATCATAATTTATAAACAATTAGATTATAGTAGAATGCTGCTTGGTACCAGCACTGATCTGAAAAATAATGCACCACAAAGCAGTTTGGACTTTTCTCTGTGAGGAGCACATTTCCAGATAGGTACTTGCATAGTTTGTGTTGGGAGAGAGAGAGAGAGAGAGAGAGAGAGAGAGAGAGAGAGAGAGAGAGAGAGAGAGAGAGAGAGAGAGAACACTGAAATGTTTTAATGTGCATTGGCCATGAGCCACAATGCATCACGAGGGAAGGGGGAAATCAACACAAGCAAACGTGAGAATCAAAGCCATCCGAAAGATCAGAATCCCATTCACACATCATTCGCATCCCCATTATTAGTTAGGGGCGAACAATCTGAGGTCTACAAGGCTATAGTGCGCCCCCTCCTGGAATACGCCAGCCCAGTCTGGAACCCCCACAACAAGGGCACTATCGATGCCTTAAAAATAATCCTGAGCCGAGCTGCAAGATGGGTGGCCCGCGACTTCCATGCGACAACAAGATCAGCAGACCTCAAGAATACCCTGAAATGGCCCCTTCGTGAGAACCGCAGAACTGGAGCCCGCCTGATCACACTCTATAAATTTCACACAGGTCTTCTGTCCATTAATACCAAATACTCACCAATAAATACACAACAGAAGAAAAGCCTCCATCAATCCCACTCTGCTGCTTACGACATTCCAAGCCTCAGAACACAGTACAGACAATCCACATTCTTCCCCCGCACCATCCCACATTGGAACTGCCTCCCAGAAGCAGTTGCCTCCTCTCAGTCATTGGAGGCATTCAAAAGAGGCCTCCACAAACACCTCCACTGTAACTAAAACCAGGGAACTAGGGGCCATAGATCAAAGTAATGGTAAATGAAGGGCAGGAGCTGTGCTGGTCGGGGTTCACTCCCGGGGACCGCTACGGTAGCCGGATTGGTCTTGCCCAGATACTACGAAATAAAGGCTATGGTCCACTTTTATTTTTATTTTTTTATTTTTTAATTTCCCTTTTCTATCACCTCAGCTTTCTAATTTCTTGTCTTCTTACTACCCCCAAAAGTGAAGCAGAATCTTCAGCCTGATGACGTTGGCTGCCTGAGGCGAAGAAGAACTGAAGAAGATCTCACGGCATCCCTGGCCAGACAATCTGCCTCTTAATGCCCTGAAATGACCAGGGACCCATGCCAAATGATGCCATAACCTTTAGACTTCAGAAATGTGAACTCAAAGAATTGTAGCAGTTCCGGATGTCTAACATTTCTAGCGGATAAATAATATAGCCTCTAGAGCTGAAAGGGAGTCGGTGCAAACTAGAAACGTTTTATCCTCAGGCTGCTCGATCAATGCCACGTGCCTCCATACGGGGAGCTGAACGCCTCCGCCCCATGCACGAGTCTCTCCTCATGGAGATGCCAGTTTTGTTTCTCGTAAAAGTAGTTCCCCCACCTTCTGGAAGTTCTGTGCCTGTAACTTCCTCTAATTTGCTACTCTCTTTGACCCTGCCTCTTCCCTTTGCTTTCTATCATCTACTGTCTTCCTGACTTATTGGCCCATTCTACTGCCTTTAAAAAAAAAATCTAAATAATTTTTCTCCTTTGAACTCCTCCGAAATCGGAATATGTCAGCTGTACGCAACGGGGACACCAGTGAAAACTGAAAACTGGATACATACGTACCTTACCCATTATGGTCATATGGTCTGGGAACGCAGAAGAAGAAGTCTGGTTTTTTGTGGTTTGTTTATTGGGGTGGTTGTTTCTTTGTGCATGCTGCTTTTATCACTATGTGACTGGATGGGAAGGGTCGGTGTGTGTGTGTGTGTGTGTGTGTGTGTGTGTGTGTGTGTGTGTGTGTGTGTGTGTGTGTGTGTGTGTGTGTGTGTGTGTGTGTGTGTGTGTGTGTGTGTGTGTGTGTTAAATTTGACCAGGTGACAAAACTCCTTTGTTGCCAGAGGATTCATGAAGAGTTAATGAAGTTATTCACCTTCGTTTATTCTCTTTCATCCTGAACTTCATTGGGACATAGTTCTTGCTTGGTTCCAGGATAGACTGTCTGTTATTTCGTTTGCACCGTTGCGGGCTTGGGATCCTGCAAAGTTCTCTTCCTGCCAAAGATATTCCAGAACACCTCCCGGTATCTGCTTCCCATCGTATAATAGACCAATATGTTGGAGCTGGGCTTGATGAGAACTAGAGCATTAAAGATCATAGCACAGGATGCGTACAAGTTATGCTCACTCTGTCCATAGTCTACTTCAGGGAAAAACTGTCTTACGATGTTAAACCAGGCATAGGGAGAGACAGAGACAATGAATACAATCGAGCTCCCTACCAGCATTTTCGTCAAAGCGATGTCACGAGAAGAGAGCGAAGAGGAAGACTCTGATCGCCATAGACGAATCTGGCGAAGTTTCATCGCCGTCAGGATCGTCGTCATCGCTACGATGAACATCGTTCCTCCGAGAATGATCACGCCGAAGAATATACCTTCAATGAAGTTGATCAAGTCTTTGTTGTCCCGGTAGAATTCGTCTTCCATGGGGGCTCGAACTTGAGTGCCGAGAAGAGGATCGAATATGCACGTAGCTCGAAATCTCAAAAACACAATGTATGCCAGAGCGCATATAATGACATTCACGAAAAAAATAATTACTGCCATCGTCCGAGTGCGTATCAACGTCAGAGATTTCAAAGGGTTGTACACGCACAAACAACGTTCAACAGAAATGATGGCGAACACAACAGGAGAAACGAAGTAAGTGCCCATCAGAAACAGAGCTTTTTTGTTGAGGATGGAAGCATAAAACTGTCCCAGTGGGTCGTCCGTAGCAAACTGTACATACACTTCCTCAGCCTCGAACACCATGGCAACGGTCACGTACACTTCGTCAATCAAAGCCAGGAAAAAGAGACAAAAGGTCACGCGATCTTTGAGCCCCTGTTTGAAAAACACCGCCATGTTGATGACGTTGGTGGGAGCGCCAATCAGAAACAGGAAAACCAGCAGGCAGTTTTTGAACTGTTGGACGGTGTGGCGTTGATCGGCGTTGACGGTTCCGTCCGGGTTGTTGCCAGGCATCAGGTGAAGCATGGTGTACGGGATTATCAAGCAATCCCCCGAATAGGTCCAGTTGTTTGACCATTGGCCAGGGAAGTAGGAAGAATTATTGGGTGGAATGGTTTGGTTAGTAGTGGACGTAAGGGAGGAGTCATTTGCCATTTTGTTAGTTTGGTTGTTGGTCTGAATATTGGGTGTAAATTCTGTCAGTTTGAGCGAAACAACGAGAAGCACCCTGAGGTGCTGATGGGACCTAAAGAAGCAACTGACCACACCTGCCTTACCAACACAAGAGCAGCTGGGCCTGTATTCACAATGAGATAGTATGAGACTTATCATCATATCTTAGAAGTCCTTCTAAGGTCCTATTACATACTACTACTTTAGAAGGACTTCTAAGATATCATGATGATAAGTCTCATACTATCTCAATGTGAATACAGGCCCAGCTGCTCTTGTGTTGGTAGGGCAGGTGTGGTCAAGTGCTTCTTTAGTAATGCTCACATTGAGATTATTATCATGATGCTAAGTCTCATACTAGCGATTTCAATGTGAATACAGGCCCAGCCCTATATATACCAACCTTCATGAACTATCTTTGTCATCCGTGGATACACCCCGAAGGTGCTGATGGTATTTGTTTTGGTATTTAGTATTTGGTATTTCATAGTCACAAAGACGTCTCTGTGAAATTCGGATTGCTCCACCTGGAGAGTGCGTCGCAGCCAGAGGCGCGCCACCCCTTGTTTTTTTAAAAATGTGCATGCGACTTTGTGTGACTGATGACACGCACACTCACGTGTGCGCGTACGTGCGTGTGTGTGTGGATGCGTTTGTGTGGTATGCGTAGGTGCATGTTTTTATGTCTATGAGTATGTGTTAGCGTGTTAGCGTGAGGGTGAGGGTGGGTATGCGAGCGCGTCTGAGTATGTGTGATATGACTGTCATTTTGAGCGAGTCTTAGTTTTTGCAAAACGTCATGAGTAGTACACCTAGAACGCGCACTATATAAATATTCTTCATTATTATTATTAAGAACCTAATTTTCTCTGTCATATTGTGTTAATCTACAACTTGTATTTCATTCAATCATACGAGCCAGAACCCTGGCAAAAAATATCAATTTATTAGATGTAAATGGGCCAGGAAGTCGCTCATCTCCCACACCTTAGAGAAGTGGGCTAAAAGGAAAATTTTCTCATTGAAAATTTAACACTTGCCCATTCCCTCGTCACATGGTGGATGGGCGTCCTTGTGCGAATGTGTGTGTGTGTGTGTAAAAGTAAAAAAAATCACCCAGTATTGTCTTTTATTTATATAGGGGAAAGGGGGCAAATATGGAACACTTTTTTCAAAGTCCAGTAACACAAAAGCAGAGGAGAGTTTCATAACGTTGTACATGGCTTTTAATATGTAATGTGTCCATGCATGTTCAAACAAAACGACAGTTTCCTGACATTACATAGAACTGAGTAACTGAACGTTTTGCGAAAACTTAAAATGCTGGCAATATGAAACACCAGCAGGCAATATGAAACAAGACTGGTGTTTAAAATTAAACACATTTATAACATTTACCTTCCATTTATTCAATAAAAAACCCACAATAATCCTTCAGTTTAACATCAAACAAAAGCAAATTGATTATACAATTCCCAAATGCACATTGACCATCAAATGCATGTTTCATATTACCCACCAAGGGCATTGTTCCTTCTAACTTTGAAAACCATATCCATAATTAAAGTGTGTGTGTGTGTGTGTGTGTGTGTGTGTGTGTGTGTGTGTGTGTGTGTGTGTGTGTGATATGTACCTCTACAGGTGTTTCATATTAGTCTTTTCACCCTGTTTTGAACATGACAATTTGCTGCCATTCTGCTTGCTTTCGGTTAGATCAAACTCTGCAAGGTTTCAGATTATTCCTTTCACTTACAATAGGGATACTATGTTCTTCAATCTACGTGTTCTTTCCCCATTACCACAAGGATTTCTGGATGTGTGCCTTAGCCAGCCATGGTTAAAAAGAAACTTTCACTCACCTTTTGGCGGCTTTTTTCTTTTTTCGCCATCTTTACATGCGTCAGGAGTTCAGGGGAAGTAAGACTTGAAACCACATCAGAAAATCTCCAATATTGCTATTTCTCTTTTTGAGATATGGGGGTGTTTCAAATTACACTCCGTTTCATATATGCCCCCTTTCCCCTACATTGGAACCTCCAAAATAAGACATTGAAACATCATCCGAAATAAAGCGTAAGTGGGAAGGAGGGTAAAGATGCAGATCAACACCCCCTGTCACAGTCTTGGTTCATTGCGTTCTTTCTGTCTTGCCTTAACCTTCTACTCTTATTGAGTGCATATTTTAAAGTGTGTAAATTGTGATAACTAACAAAAAAACCTGAAACAGACTGCAACGTCACTGGAACATACAACAAACAAACAACTACACGACAAGTGTAAAGTGACGTTATTTTATTCACAAGAGACAAAGCAAAACTACTGGATATTTCGGCGAATGCGCCTTTATCAACATAGACAAACAAGAAAACAGCAAATATAGCAAAAGGAGCAAAAAGCAGGCAACAAAGGGAACTAAAAACCAACAGATTGGCCTTCAAGTTAAAGATTGATAGAGTTGGAATGTCTGAGAGATGATGGTTTTTGTCTCCTTTCGTTGCCTGCTTTTTGTTCCTTTTGCTATAGTTGCTGTTTTCTTGTTTGTCTTATTCTTTAACCCTCAGTAAAGATCATTTTGACTTGACTTGACGCGAATTGAATTGACGCACGCGCACACACTCACTCTCTCTCTCACACACACACACACACACACACACACACACACACACACGCGCGCACACGCACACACAGTGAAGTATGTTGTAGATTGGTTCGGCATTCATATAGTGTATTGATCGATCAACTCAGACAACAAACTTAGTGACTAAGTTAGTTTGATGCTCGCTCTCCCCCCCCCCCCCAGCTCCTTCTGGCGTATTGATCAACCCCAAACAACTGTTTAGGCTGATACTCTCTCTCTCTCTCTTGCTTTCGCAAGTTTTAGCGCTATATGAATTATTATTATTTTGATTATTATTATTATTTTGATTATTGCTACTATTATTATTATAGGATTGGGTTTCATCTTGTTATGCATAAGTGTTTACTCCAAAATGCGTGCATGTTAAAGATGAGTATGTAGAATAGGATTTGGTTTTATTCTGTCATGTGCTGTGCATTTAAGCTTGATGTATTTTTAAGATTAGTATGTAAAATGGGCTTAGGCTTTGATTTTATTATGTGTATCGGCTTTAAATTTTAAATGTGTACATGTTACGAGTATGTAAAATAAGGATTAGTTTTAATTTTGTGATGAGTTAAGTTTTACTTATGTGCGTGTTAAAGATGAGGACTAGAAAGTAGGTTCAGGCTTGATTTCGTTATGAGCAGTATTTACTTTTTAATATGTGTATTCGCTTGCAAATAATATGACTAGGTTTGCTTTTGTTATGAGTGTGTGTTTACTTTTTAATATGTTCATGCTAAAAATGAATAATGGAATGTAGGAATAGGTTTCATGTTGCCATGGGTACATGTATTTACATTTTAAATTGTGCATGCTAAGATGAGTAGGTAAAGTAATACTATGTTTGACTTATTATATGCATAGGTTTCTTCAAATAAGTACATTTTAATTATGAAGTATGATTGAGGTTTTTTTACAAATTTTTATGTTTGTGCACTTCTCTATTTTGAATGTTTAAAGATGAGTGTGAAAAGTAGGATTGGGTTTTATTTTCCCGTGCGTATGCGCTTACTTCACACATTTTGAATGTTAATAATGAGTATAGTTAATAATAATAGGTTTGATTTTGTTATTGATGTGTTACAATATAGGGATGTTTAGATTGCATGCTTTATATTACTTTGTATGTGTTTATTTTCGTTTTTCATTTTCTACTTTTATATATGTAAACTTGTCCAGAGGGCTGGATGTAAAAAAGCATGTTCCTTGCTTATTCTATTACCCTCTATAAATAAAATTCAATCAATCAATCAATCAATCAATCTCTCTCTCTCTCTCTCTCTCTCTCTCTCTCTCTCTCTCTCTCTCTCTCTCTCTCTTACACCAGCCACTTACCACAGGGCTGGGTGCAAACAAAAAGCATGCATACTTATCTCATTACCCTGTATAAATAAAATTTCGTTCGTTCGTTCGTTTTTCGTTTGTGGCTCAAGCCACAAACCTATAACTCTCTTTGTCGGTCTCTCGGTCTCTCTGTCTCTCTCTCGGTCGGTCTCTCGTTCCAAAATTGTCGCACATTTTGACAAAATTGTCGCACTTCAAATCGAGGCTACACTTCAAAATTAATTGAGGCCGCTCTTTAAAATGATGTATTTTAAAAGCGTACAAAATAATAAACATACGTAATACAGACACTAATTTCTCAACACGACGAGTATGCGGTGCTTCTTTTTTGATGAGTATAAGTAGGATACATAGTTTTAAATGTTTTCCAAAAGATATAAAAAGTTACGAAAAAAAAAAAGGGTGCAGAGATAACATTCTGGTTTACAGATTAAAATTATTGAAAAGCCAGGGGAGATGACTCCTGATTGGAGTGGTAAAAATAGACCGAGTGCCACAAACTATTGCGATTTTGCGCTTGTTTTATTCTGATCGCTTCTCGGCCTTTTGGCTAAGACAGTGATTCAGGAATATAAATTTTTGTTTATACTCTGGTTGGTTTGTTCAGCCCGTCGTACATGGCGAATGCCAATACGCGACGTTAAACTGAACTTCCATCGTTCGTTTCGTTCGTTCGTACGCTCTCTCTCTCTCTCTCTCTCTCTCTCTCTCTCTCTCTCTCTCTCTCTCTCTCTCTCTCTCCCCCCTCTCTCTCCTATGCACATACAGACGCACGCGTTTATTGCGTGCAGATGCACACATTCCTGAATATAGACACACATACGCGTGTGCACAAACACACACACATGCACGCACGCACACGGTACACACAACACCGACACCGGTCCGGCGCACAATGAATATTTATTTGGAAAGAGCGATCGAAGAACGATGGAGAGCAAGAGCATTGGGAACAGAGAGAGAATTGAATTGAACCTTTATTTTACAACGGTAAAAGTATTGGCATACAGTAGCCATTTTTCATACTTGCCGTTAACATACACAAACAAATAGATGAAACGTTAAAGCGAACTGATACTAATAAAAAAGAAAAATATATAGTCTTAACAACATAATCATAATTATGAGGGTACGTTAATAAACAGATAAACCCCAAAAATCTCATGAGAATAGAGAGAGAAGAGAGAGTCAGAAGAGAGAGAGAGAGAGAGAGAGAGAGAGAAGAGAGAGACATATTAGTAGAGAGAGACGGTGTGTATGAATGAGTGTGAGATGAATGAGACTGTGTTTGCTTCATTGCATGAGATGTTGTGGTGGGTGTGTGTGTGTGTGTGTGCGCTTTTGTACCCCGTCTTCCACGTGCGTGCGTGTGTGTGTGTGACAGTGTGTGACTGCCTGCTTGCACGTGCGCGCGCGTGAAGGGTAGTAACATTTAATTATAGCAGCCACTAATTAGTTGTCCATAGCATAACATTGATTCAGTTCTTGCATTCTACTCCTCCCCCCCAATTCCTAAATGTTTGAAGAATGATGAACGCATTGTCATTCAACAATTGCTGTAAGCCTAAGCCATTCACTCGATGTTTTCCGTCGTTTAACATTTCAGTGTTCATATCAGAGCATAATTATCCAATGCACTGTGATTTTTTTAATTCTCGCCTGTACTTCTTTGACTCGCTTTTCTTAAAAACTTTCTTTCTTTCTTTCTTTCTTTCCTCCTTCTTCTGCTTCTTCGTCGTCATCATGATAAATCATCTGCTTCTTTTTGGTTTAGATGATCTTTATTGATTGACGAACAACACGGTATTTTAGAATTAAAAAACCACCACAACAATAAACAAAACAAAACGGAAGAAACAAAATAATAAACCCGGAAGCAACAAGGATGTAGTGTGCCTTCTTTTTCTTCTGTTTTTTTTGTTGGCTTATCAATTCCATTGGTGTTTTTTGAATAGTTGAATTTGTTTGTTTCACTTTCTTTATTTACTCTTTCAAGGAAGCATGAAAATACTTAATATGTGCTTATGAGTTTTTACCCTCATTAAAACCCTTTCATCGCCACTGTCGCCTCTTGGCACCACAATGATTTAACACCCATGTCACTAAAAGGCATCAAATGAGGGTCTGGTATCCAGTGACCTTATGTTCTTCATTTTGGGAGGTAAGGGCAGACCCTGTTTTATGCATGTCACAGAGGAATCCCCAGTATTACAGACAGAATCGTTTCTCTACCCAGGTAAGTTTTATGGACAGTTTTGGCTGAAAAATGGCTGGCGTTGAAAGGGTTAAAGATAATTTGGACTTACGAGTTTTTCTCTGCCTGTGTAAGTAACTCATATGGAGGTTACATTTCACCAAAGATATTCTAAAAGGGTAAGATGGACTACTTAAAAGCTCGGCGAACCGGGCTGATAGAGTTATCGTTAGTGGGGACAGTACACTATTCACAGTGCAGGCTATCCAAAAACTCAGACTGGAACTTGAACGGAGAATTCAACTGGCCTATCGACGTGTAAAATGTGTCCTGTTTAAAAGGGACATAACCAGTGTTTCTGTCCTCACTACTCATATAGGGAAAAGAGACCGGATGCTTATCTTCCCCTATACAGTCTTTGATTTCACCTCGTTGGAGCAGTACTATTGACTATTTTTTATGGTGTCTGAAAAACTAGTACAGTCGAATACGCTTAAGTCGACGTGCAAGCGGCAATGGATTTTATGTCGAGTTATGCGTCAGTCGGATATCTCGACTTCACAGACGTTTTCAGAAAAAAATGTCGACTTATCCGTCAGTCAGATATCTCGACTTTATAGACGTTGTCAGAAACAAATGTTGACTTATCCGTCAGTCGCATATCTCGACTTCACAGACGTTTTCAGAAAAAAACGTTGACTTATCCGTCAGTCGGATATCTCGACTTCACAGACGTTTTCAGAAAAAAAAGTCGACTTATCCGTCAGTCGGATATCTCGACTTTATAGACGTTTTCAGAAAAAAATGTCGACTTATCCGTCAGTCGGATATCTCGACTTCACAGACACTTTCAGAAGATAATGTCGACTTACACTCTTTGTGTGTGTGTTCGTACATGCTTGCGCGTGTGTGTGTAGGGGGTAGGTAGGTATGTGTGTGTATGTGTGTGTGTGTGTGTGTTTGTGTGTGTACATGTATACGTGTGTGTGCCTGTAAGAGAGAGAGAGAGAGAGAGAGAGAGAGAGAGAGAGAGAGAGAGAGAGAGAGAGAGAGAGAGAGAGAGAGAGAGAGAGAGAGAGAGAGAGAGAGAGAGAGAGAGAGAGAGAGAGAGAGAGAGACAATAATTTTATACAGTAAAGACGTTTCTTAAAGGTGAACTCGGACGGATGAGTTTTTGCAAGAAACACGTCGAGATCACCAGAAAGACAGCCTTTTCAGGGATCCGAATTCTCACTTTGCTCTGGTTTCTTAGAAATTAAACCGTCAATACGGCGATTTTTCCTTGGCGGAGATTCCGGAGAGAGTAGCCATTTTGGATGGGGTGGGTGGAGGTCACTCATTGTGGTTGAAGCGTTCTCTTTTTTGTGTGTAGTGTAGTAAAAAATAAAGGAGGTATTTCCTTAGTTGTGAGCGAAACTCCTTTAGATAAACTGTATAGAATTCTTAAAAAAAATAAGGCTTGTATTGCAAAAAGTTCGTGCAAACGATTTGGTCTAAACACAGACGGCCATTCAAAAAGAGACGGCAAACGCCTTCTCTTTAGGTGAAAGAATTTGACCAAAGACTGTACAGGGTAAGACGGACTACTTTGTGTTGACATAAAAGTATTAAGCTGTACCAGATTGTGATGTGTGTGTTAGTGATAATTTGTATTCTTGGCACCTCTGCGTGGAACTAAGAACCCTAAAGGAATGATTGAAGAGAAAGAAAATATCAGAGTGAATGTGGTGAAAAGAAGACGGTGTGGGATGAAGAGTTTGTTGATAATTTTGTGAATGAACTGGAATCTGATGCTTTTTTTCATTATTATATTTTAAGGTTTTTAAATAAATTGTTATTCACAATATGGCGGAAATTACAAATGCGCAGAAAGAGGACAGTGTGCTGAGAGATTCAATAATAAAAATAAAAATAATATTATGAGGAAAACATACACACGAATAAACGAACAAACTACAAAGAAACATAAACAAACTATTATGAGTAAATATGTACACATGAAATAAAAAAAAAATAAAAAAAATAATAGGCCTAATATCTCTTTTTTTAATTTATATTTTTAAAGAGCATCTACATACCTGTCATCTCCATTAGTATGGTGGCAAACTAATTATACACAGAAATATAGATTTGTGATAAGTATGTAATTCATGCAAAAACTAAAATACTACAATAGTCTTAAAAACGCTATGCCCTATCCCAACACGGGTTTATATTATGGAAGACACTGAATGTCAAAAAGATCTTTCTTTCCACACATTGCTTTATAATAACATTTAATAAAGAATCTGTTTTCAACTTCCTAAGAAATACCGTAGTGCACGGCTTATTATTATTCCACTTGTACTAGTAGATATAAAATTTAGCTAGTAAAATTATAAAATCCAACACTATGTCAGTCTTAACACCTTCACTGGTACCAAAAAGAATAAGAGTTTCAGAAAACTTTAGACTGAAGATTTGCACAATGTTCACAAGCATTTTTCAAAAGAATTTCCAAATCACTCCAAAAATGTTTTGCAATTCGACAATGCCAAAATAAATGCACGATAGTTTCTTCTTCCTCATTACACAAGGCACACGAGGACGAGTCAACTATTTTGTGTATGAAAAGGTATCTGCGTGTGGGAAGTATTCTAAGTAATAATCTATGTAGGAACCATCTGAGTTGTGTGTCAGTGGTTGAAGAAGAGCACTTTTTAAAAATTGATTTCCATTTCAGGTCGTCATAGTTTCTGTTCCATTTACTAATACTGGCTGGGCGTTTTTTCTGAATTAACAAGAGTTGAATAAACGTATTTGTTCCCCTTTAAAATGACTGCCCAGTTAGGAGGTTCTAATATTGTGTATTCAGGGATCAAATCATATTGTAATTTATTTTTGTATTTTTTCACTACCTCCATGGTGGAATCTGAACCTTTACCGGATCATGCTTTTGACTACACAGACACGATGGCGGGGGTCTTCCACGACCCCCTACTCAGCAAAGAGCAAATTCCGAGGTGTTTATCCCTGTCCGGATGGCGGGGGTCTCCCACGACCCCTACTTGTCAAAGAGGCACCATGTGTTTATCCCTGTCCGGATCCGGACAGGTATATCAAAATTACGCGTCATATTACGTCATTTATATTTTATACACATTAATAAAATTTAACACACTTAAAGCCATTTACGTTTTTGACAAAGTCATGAAATTTCATGAAGATTGCTTAAATAGTTTTAGAGATATAACATGTTTTGTGTGTCAAGGGGTCGTGGGCGACCCCAGAAGTCCGGTAAAGGTTAAAGGTGGACACTGATGGATGAGTTTTTGCAAGAAACACGTCGAGACAGCCTTTTCAAGGATCGGAACACTCACTTTGCTCTGGTTTCCTAGAAATTAAACCGGCCGTCAAAACGGCGATTCCTCCTTGGCGGAGATGCCGGAGAGAGTAGCCATTTTGGATAGGGTGGGTGAAGGTCACTCATTGTGGTAGGAGCCTTTGGGTTGTTTTTTTGTAGTGCAGTAAAATAATAAATTGGAGCTGCCTTTCCTTTGTTGTGAGCGAAAAACCAATCTGTATAAAAAAAATTATAAAGAAGAAAAAAAAGTCTTGTATTGCGAAAATTTCGTGCAAACGATTTGGTCTAAACGCAGGCGGCCATTAGAAAAGAGACGGCACACGCCTTCTCTTTGGGTGAAATAATTTGACTTCCAGCACCTCCGCCAAGGAGGAATCGCCGATTTGATTTCTAGGAAACCAGAGCAAAGTGAGTGAACATTGCAATCTCTGTAAAGGGTGTTTTCCTGGTGATCTGGAAGTGTTTCTTGCAAAAAAAACTCATCCGTCAGGGTGGCCCTTTAATGAACGCCTGAAGCGAGCAGAGGAGTGTTTGGAGGGTGATGTGGATGAGTATGTAGATAACGGTCGCCGCGCGAATAACGCTTACGGCAAACGGGGCCTAAGAAACACTTTAGAAAACGTTTGCAGAAGAACTATGATATTACAAGCTCTTGTCTGATTGGTCAATTTAAAAAAAAATTATTTTAGACAAACTTTAAGGGACCAATCAACAACAAGAAATGTATTCACCCCCTACTAGTTCGCCGCTTGCTCGGTGTTTGGCAAGAACAAAACGTCACGCGAACTATCGGCAAACGAAGGGTGTTTCTTAGACCGTTTTTGCCGATTTGAGCGAGCGCAACGTAACGTTAGCCCTTGTGAAACGAAACCCTGTTTACTGGTGCATTGTACGGAGCAGCAGCACGTATGGTGCGCAATGTGTGTGTGTGTGTGGGGGGGGGGGGGGGGGGGGGGGGGGGGGGGGGGGGGGGGGGGGAAAAAAAAAAATCAACTAAATCATTGGTTTGATAAAGATCGAGATCATTGGGAAAAACTGAAAGAGTGAAATGCCGGTGAAATGCCTTTTGAGAAATTACTAACGCTCAAAGACTGACAAAGCCAATCGCCTCTGGCTGCGACGCGCTCTCCAGGTGGGAGCAACCCGAAATTCACACAGACGCCTATGTGACTATAAAGTACCTAATACAAAGTATAATATTATGTAAACACTCTAAAAGATAATATCAATTTAAGAAAAGAAGAAAAAAATGGGAAAGAAAAAATGCGATCTTTTTAAACTGGAAAAGTTAAGACTCATTAAAAGACCCTAAATCTTGTTGGTCAACATGAACTTGAAGGATATCAACTATTTATAACCAAATCTCAATGGCACGAGCGCTTTTTTGATGTTTTCAATTCGTTCGATGACACTGTTGATTTGAACGACAACAACACAGAAACACGAAAATAGACGTTTAAAAGTATGGGGCAGGGTGAAACAAATTCGGGCAGGGTGAAACATATCATGGGACAGGGTGAAACACTATGTTTTATCATTTACTATAGTGTAGATGGCAAAGATCATCCTAGGCAGTAAAATCACATGATCATGAAACATGACTGGCTAAAATTAAACTGGTGTAACTGTTTCACCTTGCCTCACACTAGGTAAGTGGAAACAAGTCGAGATTTATTTAAAAAAATGTCTGAATAGACACACAGAGTGAATGATCCATCATATGCCTGGAACATTCTTCTGCACAGCAGTTAAAAAGTAGATAAGGATACATCAAAAGAAAGTTTGACAGTTAAACTTTTCTAGAGGGCCGAAAATTTACTTATGGTTGTAATCTTGGCAGGCATGTCTGCAGCAGAAAAACCGGACGTGTGTTGCTGACATTAATTGGCGCCAGATGTACAGCGGGAAAAACCCTGCTGCGCGCTAAACCGAAAGTACCGTAAGAAACAACACGTCATCGTGAAAATTGGTTTGTTGCAACCTGCCCCTGTTTACACCCTGCCCCGGTCTCCCCTAACGGTAACATGGATGAGCCTCTATTTAATGATCCTATGCAAAAAGAAGTAGAAGAAACCCCCAATATGATCAGCGTTGCAGCTGAATCATGCCTTAGATGTCCAGTCCAGTTCTTGGAAAGATGCTTTGCTTGTAGATCCCTGTGTTGCTGAAGAGACGCATGGCTACTCGCAGTCCGTCCACATGAACGCAATCTGTATGGGGCTCAGAATTGATAAAATACCAATTAACTACTTAACTGGCTTTTCTAATTCAATTAACTAGTTAACTGACTTTGGCTTACCGGAAGCGGAAATCGTTTATACTAGTTAACTGACATTTCGAAATATCACTTAACTGTTAAGTTGCTGCGTTTTCCGTCTGAGAGCGATTATTTTCTGAAGATATTTTAACACACATTGTAATTGGTCGGCGTTTGAATGAATTAAATGTAGGATTTACGTACACTCGGCTGCAAAACAGCACATATGGGATGAACCATCAACCAACCATCATTCAAAGCTCTGAGCAGATCCTGGAGGTACTGCAGGTCCGATCCGTGATACAAATTACGAATAAAAAATGATATTGAAGGTATGTAACTCGTTCACAGCGTAAATGGGAAAAGACTGTTGATCTGCAGTACATCCAATGGGATTTTGTGTTACAAAAAACAATTAAGGAGTTGGTTTTCCTGACAAAATGCCACTTAACAGTTAACTGACTTTTCTTTTGCCGGAAGCGGAAGTTGATTATATCAGTTAATTACATAACTGGAATAAGAAAAGACAGTTAACTACTTAACTGGTATATTAAAGCCAGTTAAGTAGTTAACTGGTATTTTATCATTCTTGAGCCCCATAAATCTGCTCATTAAGAAGCCACATTCTGCCTCGCTTGGGAAAGGGATAGGGTTATGGTTATTTTCAGGAAACGGAAAGAACAATACGTTGACATTGGAAGGCGAGAACATGAGGTGGATAGCTAAAAATGGTCTAAAACAGCTGATAGTCACAGTCAAAATCAAGGGAAGTAAATCAACTAATGTTGTAAACGATAATCCAGAAATTGATGCCCAGATACATCAGTTTGACAGAATAAAAACTATCACACTGCCAAAACAAAAAGAGGATTAATCCTTAGTTTAAACCCACGGGTGTTGGCCTGGTTAGCCTGCACACAGCGAATCATGTTCATATTGACGGTCTGCGAGTAGCCAGGTGTCTGAAGAGGATATTGTAACGAGTTCTTGAGCACTGTGAGATGGCGTCCCGGGACTGGTTCCCCTTTGATGATCTAGGCCTAACCAGTCTCTTGTTTCTGGCTGGTGTGATTGGTTCTCCTGTGATGATCTTGGCCTAACGAGTCTCTTGTTTCTGGCTGGTATGATGTAGTCTTCAGCCTTGATTGTTGGTAAATGGCCATTTATTATCTTGTGTAAGAAAGACATGCTGGTGTTTCCGTCTCTCCTGGAGTGTTGGTAGATGCAGGTCTTGAACATTTGGCTAACGCAGCCTGGGTGTCGTGAGGAGTAGTCCTGTTTGACGAATCGGGCAGAATGGCGCTGGATTCCATCCAGCTTGTCGATATCCTTCTGAAGGTAGGGATCCCATATAATGGAGCTATACTCCAGGATGGATCACACAAGGGAGGTATACACCGCCTTTCTGCATTCCTCTGGACAAAATTGCAGATTTATCCTCAATTGCTTTATTTGCAAATCTGTTGATGTGGTCTGACCATGATAGGTTGTCTTCCAAGGTAAGGGTTTAAGTTAACTTGCTGAAGGATGCGATTGGATTCTTCCCCCTCCACGACCTTCATAAGTCGCTGGAGAAGGAGTCCCTCGATGCCATAGCCTTCCAGCTTGTTGATAAATTTTGCAAGGGGCACTGTATCAAACGCCTTCAAGATGTCCAGTATGGCAATATCTGTCTGGGTTTTCTTGGTCAGGTCAGATAGCTAGGGCATTAGGCCTTGCGGCCTCTTAACTGTCCTTGCATTTTAGTTTGAACTTTTACACAGCTGAGTTTTTTTATATTTCGTTTGTTTTTGCAAATCTGCCTTTTAGTCATGCTCATATTGCACTTTTGAGATGGTGTATTTATCAAGGTTTTTGAATTGTGCTCGTTTAATATGTGCAGGAAGAGTATTCCAATACTTTGAAAAGACATTTGTTCTAATATTAGTTCGGCTATACTGGGTTAGTATTTTTAAATCAGTTACGGGTTCTTGAGTCAGTTGTTAGCTGGAACAAAGATTTAATAGTAGTGTTATCACTGTGAATTTGTTTTAATGTGTTTATCAGATCCCCACGAATTCTTCTATATGTCAGAGATGGTAATTTCAACTTCCTTAGTTTATGTTCGTAATCAAGGTGACTAACGCCTTTAACTAATTTTGCTGCTCGTCTTCGGACCCTTTCTAATGCTGCCGATTGCCTTTTTAAAAACTGACTCCAGACCCGATTTCCATATTCTAGATGAGGTCTGACCAAACTTTTATAGTTTTAAAAATACTATATTATCTAACCCAATTAGGCTTCTAATTATGCCCAGCATTCTTGTCATAGTTTTGGCAGAGGTCGTTGAGCGTCGCCATCAGCTGTCACAATGAGTATCCAAAGCGAAAACCGTGGTTCGGGTTCTGCCAATGATGTCCACCTGCCGTAACCGGGTTGGTAAGAAGGTTGTGATGCTCCAGGCGCCTCATCGGTGCTTAATTTTTATGAAGTTCTACTAAAGCTTAAGTGGAAAACTAAACGTTGTTACTTTTTAAATTAAGTAAGCCGGTTTACTTAATTTAGAAAGTAACGTTTAGTTTCCCACTTCGGTTTACTTAATTTAGAAAGTAACGACGTTTAGTTTCACACTTAAGCTTTTGTAGAACTTCATAAAATTAAGGGCAGATGGCTGAATATTATGTTTTAGGAGCTTGCAGGTAACGGAGGCGAGTGATGCGGGCCGGTAGTTTTCTACCAAGCGTTAACTACTAAACTTAGAAAGGAGAAATTGGACTGTTGTATATAATTTGCCTTTATTAATGTATTATGGGTATGGTGCATTGCCCGGCTTATTCTAACGATAACTTGTTGGTTGGTCAGTTGGGGGGCACTATTACAACACATGTTAGGCACAAAGCACGAAATAAAAACACACTTTTCTGTCTGATTAACAGTCTACACAAATAAAAGCTTGATGGAAATTTCTGGAAAATACTATCCCCTCCAAAAAAAAGAAAGAAAAGAAAAAGCATTACATATTTTTTAAAAAGAAGAAACTTTGTTTAAAATTTTATCAATTTCCAAACAAAGTGGAGAACATAAGTTGCGTTCTTAGAGAAAGTCGTTTACAAGAGGTTGTTTTTATAGAAAATCGGTGGAAACAAATAATCGGTCTTACATGAGAGGAAGTCATCTTGAAACAGTCTTCTTCTTCGATCGCTCAGACAGCTTCCTGTCAATTGACGATTTTCAGAAAAAACTAGGGGAGCACTTCGTGAAAATTAGAGTTTACCTACATTACTCTGTCAAATACCACAGCGACAATGGAACAATGGCGTCGAAACTTGAAACCGCAGGATGCGAGTCAGCGACTTGCAAACATTTTGTAGAAAAATAAGGGGTGACCAGTTGAGTTGCTACAAAGCGATAGAACTTGCAAACTGTGACGTAAAAATATAAATGACATCAATTTCAGAATGACACACTTTCCCCCATGGGGATACCGGGGGGTCTTTTGTACAAATAGTTCCCCCACCTTCTGGAAGTTCTGTGCTTGTAACTTCCTCTTATCTGCCACTCTTTGACTCTGCCTTTTCCCGTTGCTTACTGTCATCTGCTATCTTTCTATCTCACTGGTCCATTCTCCTGCCTTTTTTCTAGAAATTCTTACAAAGATTTCTTCAGCCGAAGTCGGACATGCTGGGCCTGACTATTTCTTAGTTAGGCGCATAATGGCAGCATGACGCATCTACGCTCATATGACAGGAAACTGTCTGAGCGAACGAAGAAGAAGAAGAAAATGACGCACTGCGTTCTACATGCTGTGCGTCTCCTCAAACACAAGAAGCGAGGGATGGGGATTTACCTGATGGCAGAGTAGCTTCCCCTGTTTGACCGATTGAATTAGGCAAGATAACTCCTACACACCATGAAATTACTTCCCTTAATTATTTCCGAACAATTCCTATTATGAGCGCAGGTGCGTCATGCTGCCGTCATGAGCCTAACTAAGAAATAGTTAGGCCCAGCAAGTCCGACTTCGGCTGGAGGAAATCTTTTTGAAAACATTTCATGAAAAAAGGCAGGAGAATGGACCGGCTAGGCAGAAAGATAGTAGACGACAGTAAGCAAATGGAAAAGGCAGAGTTAAAGACAAGTGACAGATGAGAGGAAGCTACAAGCACAGAACTTCCAGAAGGTGGGGGAACTATTTATACAAGCGAGTCTTACAATAGGGGTTTGACTTTACCTCCCACTACATAAATCATACACAATACATTTAATACAGTCAGACCTGCTTACCCCCCCCCCCCCCCCCCCCCCCCCCCACAAGTCTTTAGTCTGGATAGCTGGAATGAGTAGTTTTGGCTCAAAGTGTGTTGTTTTAGTTTTATTCATTAAAGTAAACCATCAAACAATGTTCACTGAAAACGAGTAATTAGAGCATTATTTTCAATTTTGAATAGTAGTAGAGGTCCAAATTGAGTAGAATACTACTTGAAAAGAGTAGAGTAAACAGGTCTGAATTCTTGACAGCGACAGGAAGTTACAAGCACATAACTTCCAGAAGGTGGGGGAACTTTTTTTTTATATACAAGTCTTACAATAGGGGTTTGACTTTACCTTTCACTACATAAATCATACATTTAATAAATCAAATACCACAAGGCACAATCACTCCCACTCTTTAACACTTCCAGCACCATGTATTTCTCGACGTTCTTGGTTGTCTGTTGCCTGCATCTCGCATCTCAACCGACAGGAGAGAAGCAACAAATTTTCATTGTTTTTTGGATAGCACATTCCCTGAGGCTGCTTTAACCCTTTCAACGCCACTCGCAGACCTGCCACATTCTGAGAATAAAAAAGAGGAGCGAGAATCTAGGGGCTGGCACTGGCCCCCCAGTAAAATCCATTGCCACTTCGAAATGTGCGGCCTTCTCTTTTGTTCTTCAAACATGCAGTCGTTTATGTCAATTTGAGATCCATTTTAGACAAAGAAATATTGACCAATCTACAATATTTGTTGGTCATTTAGCCCGAGATAGGCCTATGCTTCGTGTAGCCCCTCACTGTCTCATGCTGACCCTTAGATGTCCATTAGCTGGTGCTTTGAATGCATGCTCTTTGTTGTGAAATTGAGTGGAAAATGTATGCAAAACATATTTTAAAATATAGGAGCTGGGGAGGTTGCAAGAGGAGCTAGGAGCAATGCTCAACATATCTGAGCTGCTCCTCTGAAATCGGAGCAAGTGGCAGGTCTGCGCCAGCCATGTTTCAACTAAAACTTTCCACTAAACTTACCCGAGTAGAGAAAAGACTGTCTGCAATATTGGGGATTCCTCTGTGACATGTATAAAATAGGGCCTGTCCTTACCTCCCAAACAATTGTTCTGATCGCTTCTCGGCCTTTTGGCTAAGACAGTGATTCATGAACATAAATTTTTGTTTATACCTTGGTTGGTTTTTTTCAGCCCGTCGTACATGGCGAAAGCCGATACGCGACGTTAAACTGAACTTCCATCCACCTCCCAAAATTAAGAACATTAGGTCACTGGATTGATACAAGACCCTCATATGATGCCTTTCGGTGACGTGGGTGTTAAATTATTGTGGTGCCAAGAGGTGACAGTGGCAATGAAAGGGTTAACGGGAAAATCACTGACATAAGCTCTGAAAATAGACAAACACATGGCAGGGTGCTTGGCAGTGCATGTCTTTGCATTTGGTGGGAGTGAAGTGTTGTACTGGGCGAATACATTCACCCATGGTGCTAGAAGAGGTAACAGCACAAAACCCCAAACACGAGTTTTCTTGCAGGACAGGGCACACACATTTTAATTTTTTTTTTTTATTATTGTCAATCCTCCACACCAGAAACTGTCATACAACGCAAAGAATGAAATAGTGAGGCCAAGAGAGGAGATAACGAAATTGAACAAAGGTGAATACTCTCTTTCTAATTAACTCCCCTCCATCGTAATCAACTTTGGTGGAGGGGAGTTAATTAGAAAGAGAGTATTCACCCTCTGTTCAATTTTGTCACACAACGCATTTAACGACAGATCGATGATAAGATCCTGCATCACCGTGGGTGGCGGCTAGCCTCTTTTTATTGACCCTCTTCACAGCCATCAGTGGTCTCATTTATCAGACTTTAGGTGGTAAAAACTGTCGCTGTTGTTGATGTTGTTGTTGTTACTGCTGCAGGGTCCCCCATCGCCCAGACGTTTAGGCGTCGGCTATGGTCACCTCAACCTCCACGCCAGGTTCAATGCTGATGGAAGTCTGCACCGCCGTTAAGGAGCGTAATTCCATGGGTATATTAATATAATTAGGTATTAGGTACTTCATAGTCACACAGCCGTCTCTGTGAAATTCGGGTTGCTCCCACCTGGAGAGCGCGTCGCAGCCAGAGGCGCGCCACCATTTTAAAAAAATTTTGTGACTGATGAGGAAGGAAAGGGGGGGTGGTGGGAAAAAAAAAAAAACAAACAAAAAAAAAGCAACTTGACCAAATGACAACTTTTTTGTTGTCACTGGGATTAACGCAGGCAGAGCTCTGTTGGGGTGGGGGGGGGGGGGGGATAAGCTCTGTAAAATTCTTCTTCGATCGCTCAGTTTCCTGTCAATTATGAGCGCAGATGCGTCATGCTGCCGCTATGTGCCTAACTAAGAAATAGCTAGGCCCAGCAAGTCCGACTTCGGCTGGAGGAAATTTTTTTGGAAAGTGTTTCTGGAAAAAACGGCAGGAGAATGTACTGGTAAGGCAGAAAGATTGTAGATGACAGTACATGGTTCGTGGGGACTTGGAAGAGTGCCCAAAAAGGACCAGCAAAATTTTTTAAAGGACCTATTTAAACCTTGTTTGTAGTTGTACTTGCAGACGTGGTGGGCGCAGAGCCAGACACCGGCGATTGTGGCTGAGCAGATTCTTTTTTTTTGGCTGAGCAGACTCATTTGTTGTTACAGTAGTACTTCTGCTGCTTGCAAAAAAAGTCGGTCACATTGCACCTCGATTCCGCCTTGTGCCTTCTTTCAGCTTTCTTGTGATTTTCAGTCTTTGCGTGTTGTTTCAGCACCGACTCTCCCATTGACAAGATGTTGATGTTTTTTTCACAATATGCACAACGAACTGCATGTTTGTTGTCCATCACTTTTCGGACCCAGTCCTTATAAATGTCCTCTCAGCCAACGATCCTGAAAACGAACACTTTCCAGGCATTTTTACACTTTTTACTTGAAAACAAGCACTGAAGCAACCGCATGTGGGAAGAATTTCAACATGGCGCATAAGATATCTCGCCGAATCTCGCGCACGTGACCGGATTTACAGTGACTATTAAAATTAGATCGTCTGCTCGAAAGATACGAAGGCGATCGATTTTTGGCAAATTTTATTTCATTTAATATATTTTTTGGAGTTCATTTCTTATGACAAGGTACTTAGTTTTGTTTTTTTGGCCCGATTAAAGGATTTAAACTGACCGCACCAATTTTAAAAGGACCTTTGACTGATTTGAAAGGACCTCCTTGCTGATATAAAGGACTTAACAGGCCTTTTGATGACCGATCAATTTCACAGCACTTTAAAGCACCTGAAAGGACCCCACGAACCATGCAGTAAGCAAAAGGGAAAAGGCAGAGTCAAAGAGAGTATCAGATTAGAGGAAGTTACAAGCACAGAACTTCCAGAAAAAGGGGAACTATTTATACAAAAGTCCCCCCAGCATACCTATGGGGAAGGTTCGTAAAATGAGTAACTAGTCTACATCACTGATTTGAAAACAATCTGCCGTTTTCTAGACTCCTAAAACTGAAAGAGAGAGAGAGAGAGAGAGAGAGAGAGAGAGAGAGAGAGAGAGAGAGAGAGAGAGACTTTTTTAAGGCGCAACTTCTGCAGATCCCCACATTAGGTGACAGAATACCAGACCTGTTTACCCCAAATCTTCACTGTCAGTAACCCCAAGCTCTGAAATCAGTAATTTCAGGCATCTGTCCGTAATTTTGCTGGCCGAGAAATCCTTTCACCAGAATTTTCCCCTGCCGTCAAACCTTTTGTTGAGCGAGGGGGGCATACACGCACGCTGCAACTACCCATCCAAACCCAACTGCCGAAGTTTTTGTTGCGGTCAGGGAATTGGGGGGGGGGGGGGGCAGACCTCTCTTTTTTCTTTGAAGTCCGATCAGGATCCGTGTCGGAATCATCCGCTTGCGAGAGGTTTTGTTTTGGCATGCCTTCACTTCACACCTAGAAAAATGGCGGCATGGAGAAATAAACCGGAAGTATTCATTCAAGGGACATCACTCAAAGTGATATCTTTGAATCAAAGATATCACTTATCAAAGTTTGATAGCAGACGACAGAGTAGCAAGTACGGCTCGAACGCCATGGCTTCTTTTGATTTCTTCTTTTTTTTTTTCCCCGCACTCGTTCAGCGGAAATGCAGACTTTCTTGTTGCTGACCGTAATAGCATATCGGGGGTCTCAAAATAATAATTACGGACAAATCCGTTGGGAAAACAGGTCTGGAATACTAATAGACAAGCGTGACAGATCACTCAACGAAAACAAGGAAGGAAGATCACTCTCAGAACCCCCTTCAAAGTCGATCTGCTGTTGCTTTTTTTTCTTTCCGACATTATAAAACAAGCGCGAAATCGCAATACTAGTTTGTGGCACGCGGTCTATTTTTACCACTCCAATCATGAGTCACCTCCCCTGCCTTTTCAATAATTTTAATCTGTAAACCAGAATGTTATCTCTGCACCATTTCGTAACTTTTTATATCTTTTGGAAAACATTTAAAACTATGTATCCTACTTATACTCATCGAAAGAAGCACCGCATACTCGTCGTGTCTGTTGTAGTGTCTGTATTACGTATGTTTATTATTTTGCACGCTTTTAAAATACATCATTTTAAAGAGCGGCCTCAATTAATTTTGAAGTGTAGCCTCGATTTGAAGTGCGACATTTTGTCAAAATGTGCGACAATTTTGGACCGACAGACAGACAGACTGACCGACAAAGTGAGTTATAGGTTTGTGGCTTGAGCCACAAACAAAAAGAAAAAGAAAAGAGTTCCCTTTTCAGGTAAAACTTTTATAAAAAAAAAAAGAAGGAAATCTTTGTCAAAAGGGAACCAACGCACAATGTGGTTACAGGTGGGAGATTGGATGACATCAGCCTGTAGTTGGGGCCAACAAAAAAGAGTTGTACAATAAACAATTTTTAACGGTAATGGAAAATCATGGTACAGGTTGACAGGGGTCGCGCTAACGCATGTTTCTTGTGTATTTGACGCGTTTTAAAAATCGCAGATGCATTTTTACGGCGCTTACGGCGTAATCCGTACGCAAAATGACGTCCGCTCAAAATCGCTTATGAGTCTAGATGGTGAATCAGACATTAGAAGTCCTACGGTTCCTACACGTATAGTGGTTCTGCTACACCAAACATTGGAACAGACTATAGAAAAGTGCCACTGCTTTCAGTACTGCTGTGACGTAGGTGCAGTGCAGTGTGGCGGGAAAATCACTGTAAGTGCATTGGGGTGATAACAGAGCTCGTGTCGACTTTGAGGAAAATGACTGGTTAGTGAATAAAAATGCATGTTTTTGTTGCTGGTCAAGTTTTCATTGTTTTTAGCTTAGATTTATCATTTTGTTCTTTGACGCAATTTTTTGCTTCCCTTACGCATTTTTTTCCCAGATGTCGCGTAAGCAAAACGCGTTTTCAAAAACACTAGCGCGACCCCTGGTTTGACTCTTCTCACGCCACCTATTTTATGACGTTCTTTCCCTGACAAACCAAGTAAATTTCATGGATTATGAGTTTGACCAATTCAAAAACAAAACAAAAAAACCACACCAGAAAATAAAGAATTTCTTGTCCAAAAGCAAACTAAAAATGATGGTAGATTATTTTGAAATTTGTTTCTACATGATTTGTGGTTGTGTTTTTGATGGATGTGTTGTTGTTGATGGTGGCGATATGCATTATGTAAAGAAAAAGAAAAAGCAAAAATCATACAAACTTTGTGTGACATGTGTTGGTTTCGAACTGTGTATGCTATACCAGACCTGTTTACCTCCTACACGAGTCTTGAGTAGTCTGGATAGCTGAAATGAGTAGTTTGGGTGTGAAATGAGTAGTCCTCTTCATTAAACCATCAAACAATGTTCACTGAAAATGAGTAATTAGAGCATTATTTTCAATTTTGAAGAGTAGTAGAGGTCCAAATTGAGTAGAATACTACTCGAAAAGAGTAGAGTAAACAGGTCTGCTATACATACATTATCCTATCAATAACAAAGACAAAGTTCTACTTACTTGGCTGAAAATCCGTAAAAATTGGTTGTTATTGGGCCGTTTTCCGAGTCGGACTTTCGACAAATCATTCTAAACTCTGACTTGCAAGATCGCCGATCAGTTTGTTCTCTTTGTCCGACTTCGAATCTAAAAGATCGGATGATTTCCACCTAGCACTCTTTAGTACTGTTCTTTGCTTCGCTTCAACAATTACTTCAAGTTTTAATTAAAAAAATGTTCATCGCTTCTTTTATTGACAAGAATCAACTCCATTTGGAAAATGGCGGCGCCGTCTGTCATGAGAACCATCCGAAAATTATTTTTGAAATTCGATCGATCTTTCTCGCCTCTAAACCCCCCCCCAAATCAGTGTAAACATTAAAGAGTAGAACCCATGCAGGCATTGAAACAGAATCTGAATTTTATTGTTTGTTATTATTATGCAGCAAACGCCTTAACTCTTTCTATACTAACCTGCGCTCTCGTCGCAGGGCATGCGCACAACGCCTCGTTACTAAGGTAATGGGATATCGCATGTGAACTTTAAAAATTCATAGTTCATAGGTTAACAGTCATGCGTGCTTCAAAGTGGCTCAGAGGGCTACTACTACGTTTCATTCATGCCTCGACACTGACTGGCTGGTTGTAGGCTATTCTGGGACCTTAAAATTATATTTTCGCTATTATGAAGGTGCCTGGCTTGACAAAACATGCATTTATTTTAAAATATCACAAATCAAAACTAATAAAGTGGATGCTTTGAAACTGTTGCAGGTGTTAGTACTGTATATTGTGTACATATTGCCAAAATGTCACGTTTGTATCCGTTGCCATTATTTAGAAAATAATTTTTTGGCAACCTATGCAAATCGGCCAGTACAGAACGCTTGCAAAGGGAAGCAACTGGCCAGCATGGAATGAGTTAAAAGCTAAAACACAAACTATAATAATTATTTTTTTAAAAAGGAAGAAAAACGTTTTTGAAAAAAACCCAACTCCACCAGTAGAGTTAAAATGCGAAAAGGATACGATCTGCTTGACGATCTCCGAGGGGCTGTGCAGGTCGATGATTCTCTTGTGGATCCTCATCTGGTAGCGGTCCCATGTCTTGGAACCCTCCCCGCACGGCGTCTTGCGCGTGGTGATGCGCAGGATCTTTGTGGGCATGCGCACCGGACCCTTCACCTTCAGCTGCTTGTCCTTGGCCCCCTTGATCAGGTCTGCGCACACTGAAATTGAAAAGCGATTTATTATACAGTGGAACCTCCCTTATAAGACCTCCCGTTATAAGACTCCCTCCCACATAAGACCTATGTCCCTGAGACATTGCTCTTCTTTGCAAGTATTGAAACTACCCCACTTATAAAGACCTCATTTGGGATGACTTTTGAAGGTCTTACAGACCTGTTTACCCCAAATCTTCACTGTCAGTAATCCCAAGCTCTGAAATCAGTAATTTCAGGCATCTGTCTGTAATTTTGCTGGCCGAGAAATCCTTTCACCAGAATTTTTCGCTGCCGTCAAACCTTTGCTGAGAAGAGGGGGGGGGGGGGGGGGGGGGAAGGAGGGGGGGGGGGGTGAACGTACACGCATGCTGCAACTTCCCATCCAAACCCAACAACTGCCGAAATTTTGGTTGCGTTGAGGCGGGACCTCGCTTTTTTCTTTGGCATCCGATCAGGATCAGAGTCGGAACAACCAACCAACCAACCAGGGAGAACTTTTTGTTTTGTTTTGAGTGCACATGCATTGCACTTACGGCAGAAAGTGACAAATGCTCTAAAAGCAGACAAACACACGGCGCTGATGGCAGGGTACTTGGCAATGACTTTGCATTTGGTGGGAGTGTAGTGAAGTCTTGGGCGAATGTATTCTCCCACGGTGCTAGAAGAGTTAAGGTGTTAGCCAGGGTTCCCAGGGCTTTCAGCTATCCCCAAGTAAGGACCTTGTAAGGACCTGTAGGCCTAAGGATAATCTGCATCTTTTAGCCAACGATCTTGAAAGGAACACTTTCCCAGCATTGTGAACAATGTCTAAGCAGATACAAAAACTATGGCTGGCACAGATATACGCATTTTCTCGCAACACGACACCAGGATAAAGAACGAGATTTCAGTCCAATTTCTCTTGACAACTCGCGGTGCATCGTTCGTCTGCTAAGCGGTCAGTTGAAACGGGAAGGTGGGGGAGGTGGAGTAGGTGCTGAGCGACGTTTCTCAAGTGTAAAAGTTCTGCTTCTGCAATCTATTTTGAGTATGGTCTTGCTGCTCAGGGCAGTTTTTGTCAGGACTTGTAAGGACCTTGAAGTGAATGTAAGCACTTGTAAGGCCTTACTTGGAGATTTCAATTGGTCAAGACTTATAAGGACTGGTAAGGCCCCTATGAACCCTGGTTAGTGTTTGACACCCCTGATCAACCAACCAATACCACAGTTTGTTAAAATCATTTAATTTATAAAAGTTAGATGCAGCAACAAAATGCTTTCATGCGTCTGCATTCTTTTAAACTCTAGAGCTTTCACGTTGGGGCTGGTCAGAGTGATACAGGCATAAAGGATTGTGCTCTCTATGCCATGGTTAAAAAGTGATTAAATTATCTTTTGTACTTATGGCAAAGTGGAAAAAAACCACCCTATCTCTTGTATGTTCTTCTACCTTTCTCCAGACGTTGCGGCTGGTCAGTGATACTGGTGTGAAAGGTGGTGCTCTCTATGGCTAAAAAGTGATTAAATTATCTTTTGTACTTATGGCAAAGGGGAAAAAAACCCACCCTATCTCTTGTATGTTCTTCTCCAGACGTTGCGGCTGGTCAGTGATACTGGTGTGAAGGATGGTGCTCTCTATGGCTAAAAAGTGATTAAATTATCTTTTGTACTTATGGCGAAGAGAAAAAAACAAGCCCTATCTCTTGTATGTACTACCTTTCTCCAGACTCTTGACGTTGCGGCTGTTCAGGGTGATACAGGCGTGAACAATGGTGCTATGATTAAAAAGTGATTAAATTATCTTTTGTACTTATGGCAAAGGGGAAAAAAGACCTATCTTTTGCATATTCTACCTTTCTCCAGACTCTTGATGTTGCGGCTGGTCAGGGTGATACAGGTTTGAAGGGTGGTGCTCTCTATGGTTAAAAAGTGATTAAATTATCTTTTGTACTTATGGCGAATGGAAAAAAAGGTCCCTATCCCTTGCATGTTCTACCTTTCTCCAGACTCTTGACGTTGCGGCTGGTCAGGGTGATACGGATGCGATGGATGGGGGCCTCATCTGCAGGGGCCTTCTGGTCTTTGGCTGGATAGGCAGACTGAAAAAACAAAAAACAATCCTTAGCCTTTTGTTTGGTAAATGGATAGAACACACCCCCCTCTCTTGAACTACATACAGTGGTACCCCATCGACGGATTTTTTTTCCCCCGAACACATTCCACTATATATCCTATGCCGCAAATACGACTTTTCCTGAGTTCCGACCCGATTTCAGGGGTTGAGATGCGACCACAATCTTATCTTTTTGCAGTCAAGTTCGTGCAAATCGATCTCTCGATGAAAAGCAGACGAACTTGTGATCGAAAGTCATGGCAACGGGTCCGATGGCAACTTCGATGGCCCATGTTGCACTCACACACAAACTACACATAACAGTACAGACCTAATCTTCGCCATAACGGACCTACTAAATACTGGATTATGCACAACGACACAACACAACACAAAACATGACAAAGTAACGCACTGGTAGTTCATTTTTAGTCACAGTTTGCACACACATAACTTTTACCGCGCATACAACTCAGCTGACAAAATGGCGCCGCATACACCGCAGATACGAAATCACGGCAAACGCTAATGCGCCAGCTGCTTTCATTTATCGGATTTTGTGAATTGTTTGCATTCAGCGAGAGTTGTAGTGCACACACTAACGCCGATTTATCAGTCTCATAGCGGAAAGGAGCTGCTTTTCAAATTATTTTTTTTGTCAAGTGAAACCATTCTGATTCACTGAGTTCCAACTTATGGAGTATGACCGATCACCAGTTTCAACTTGGAAGTTGCTTGGTCCTCTAATAAGACCACCCCTCAGATAAGACTTTTTTCACCGCACTTTCAAGGTCTTATTAGAGGGGTACCACTGTACACACATATTATGGTATACAAAATCAAAAAAGTTTGTGAATAGTGTCGTCAGTAAGGGGCTAAACTCCACCGAAGTGACTCAGCAGCAGTGCAGTGTCTCCTCGGTTGGTTGCCTCCTGGCGGCCTAATATAAATTCGCTCCCCTTGAACTGCTGGTCTCGGATTCTGCGACTTGAACAAACTGGGGTGTAGCTGCGAGTTGGGATTCGGAATGAGCGGCGTGGGGGCAATGCCACTATACGGCCCAGAAAAAAAGAAGTTTGTGAAGTTAGTCCTTGGCAAAGTTAAACTAGGAAGACTGAAAACAAAATCACAAACTTAGTTGCATGGGCGCAAGTGCAAAGTAGTTCTACACAAAATGAAAACAACCTGAACGTCCGGAGTCTAAGGGTTAATGCCCCCCTGCAGCTGAAAAAAAAAAGGATTTATGAAGGAATTTTAGTTTGCTTTTTCCACAATGTATACAAATGCTTATTTCAAAGTGTTTGAAAAATACAGTAGACACACAAAGATCTTGTCTGACAAATTAAAAAAAAAAAAAGGAAATTCCTTTTGTGGTAAAATTCTAAAACAGGAAATCCACTGTAGAATTTTGAATGGGGTTCAAATGATGCTGTAATAATAATAATTTTAAAAAAAAGGTTAATTATAATCTTCAGTTCAACTTAACGGATGTGCAATTTGCTATTTGTTTTGTTTTTGAATTGGTCAAACTAGTCATAATCCATGAAATTTACTTGGTTTGTCAGGGAAAGAACGTCATGAAATAGGTGGCGTGAGAAGAGTCAAACCCTATTTGTCAGTCTTATCTTCACCGAGCACTGTAGGCAATGGTTTGTTCCCAAACGGTCCAAGATGGCGGATAGAACATCAAAGTGCTGTTTGAGAACAAACCAAAGGCTACAGTGCTCAATCACGACATTGCCGGTTTGTCCTTGGAGAACTCAACCACTATGCCAAACTGACTCTGTGACTGCTTTAGCGTTTAGCTATCTTCAAATTTGTCTACTGCAGTACTTGGCAAACATTTTTCAAGGTGACTGAGTTTTCAACTGGACATGTTTTAAACTAAACTAAAGGCTTCAAACAGAAACCTATAGGGAGGAGTCCCACCCTCTCTCTCTCACTCTACGCCCAACTAAGACAATCGCGTGATAAGCCCCTAGTGGATTGACTGCCCCCTAGCGGTCAAATAATCGCTATAAGTCGACCATTGGGGGAGGAGTGCAGTGATCGCGCTAGGAATTTTAAAAACCAGTCCCATCAGTGACTACCCTCCAACGACCTGTGTCAGAATCAGTCCAAAGCCAACAAAAACCAGTGAAGTCACCATGTGCTCATTTTGTCATGAAATATGATGTGCACACATGCACACGCACACAACAGTTACATAGTGAGTCTCTCTTTCTCTCTCTCACACACACACACAAACACACACACAAGAAGAAATATGAATGAGGAATAACAATAGGATTAAGAAAGAAACAAAGAAAATCAATTAGTGAATGGATGGATGAATCATAAATCAGGTAAAAGAGGAAAATGAATATGAAAAAAAGGAAAGCTCTGAAAAAACAACTTAAGCAGCAATGCCTCTCAAAAAGTGCACATCATCATCAACAAGCACATTTTTTAAGAAGAAAAAAGCAACATTTTTGTTGTTGCTTTCTTTCTCTCACAAAAGGAATGAACAAAGCCAGTGAGAAAAAAAGACAAAAAAACAATGGACATAACTTTCTGTCATACATGATACAGCTGCATAGCTTACATTCACACACAAATGTTATAATTGACAAGCAAATTGATAAGATTATGAATATGTCAACTCATGATATGGGCCATTAATCCATCATCCTCTCTCTACATCCACCCCCCCCCCCCCCCCACACACACACACACCCCTCTCTCTCTTAAAAGCCAAACTCTCAATGAATTCTTGGTATAGTAAGCTTACATGTCAAACAGGTAGCTCAATTTTTTTTCTCGGTATTCTGATTTCACAATCAGTATTTTACCGATATATGAGGCAATGTCAAAAGGTGCCATGCCCCACCCCTACCTCACAAAATTGTCCATAACTTAATTTCATGATGCTTATGATCTCAGTGATTAGTCTGTCTGTGTTGTAGAAACATTAAAAATGTTTATTAAACAGTAAAAGCTATTGAAGACATCAAATTAAAAAAACTATTAGCGAAAATACCGGCACTAGATGGCCGAAATTGGCATGCATTTTGACTGTGGTGAACAGTGCACCACTTGGAGGGCTTGTGGTTCCAAATAGATGCAAATAGCAAACCCATTTTCAGTTGTATTATGTTCTTCTGTAATCTTTGCAACTATAATAATGTTCAAAATAAAATGTTCATGTGTATCTTTACGATAATATGACCTCAAAGTCGGTATGTTACTTGCTACAATTGTCGTCACATTGAGAGCTAGCAGATAACTGTTTACCTTGACCAACAAAAATATGGAACAAGTCTAAAACGAAGGTTATAGATCCATTGGAAGTTGCTCTTTTTAACACCTATTAGTACAATAGTTTTTTTGTGGTAATAGTTAGCAAAATTACATCATTTATGGATTGTCGTCACAACAAGTAACACTTATGAGCTTTCAATGCTTATTACAATTAAAAAATTCAGTTAACAAGAACGGAACCCCCAGTTTCTGTAAACCTTCGACTCAGTGTACAATGTTCAATAGCTTTTCCACTCTTTTCAACATCGAAAGAGCGAAGAGAAGGCTCATAAATGTTTGTTGTCACGGAGGAATTTATGTCACAAGTAACATAATCTTGTAGCAAGTGACACACAAACCATAGTTCATTTTTATATCAATTCGATAGAAGCAATAATTTGGATGGAAATATTGACAGCTTGGCACAAAACTTCTTTATTTTGATCTACTCTTCTGCTAGTGGGTGCCAAAATTATGTTGTAGGGTAAGAGACCCCCTGTGACGGGAGATCTTGTGGTGTCACATGTCACAAGTAACTCATGAGTTACGATCTTAAGTTGAAATTAGGCACATTACAAGTTTACTTCACAACACTTTGGCTGTTTCAGTAATACTGAAGCAATATTTCTTGAAAAAGTACTTTCTTTTCTGTTGGTTTATGAGACTTAATGACTTCAATCACATGTTACTTGCTACCTGTGACAACACTTCAATTTGTCGTCACATGGATTTGTGTAGCAAGTAACATAAATAAAGTTCTACTCTCTTATTCATTTGGCTTGAATTTTTTTATCATTACTTTACAATATACACATGGAATGTTTCTTTGAAGAAATAAACATTTGTTTGCTGTTTCTGAGATTTTCTTTTATGGTAGGCAATTGTGTGCGAGTGAGGCAACGACATATGTGTAGGTGATGATACAAAATTAAGCATATCACATGTGTTATTACTAAAGTGTCAAAAACAATTATACCAGATTATTCTAGCAATGTGACTTTATTTATTTCTGCATTATGAAGATGATCTTTGCTTTACTCTTCACACAGCATAGTACTTTATGTTGTCAAGTGTCACAAGTAACATGCCTCCTGAAGCCAATTTAAAATTGTGATAAATCATAATCTAAGCTAATTTATCCATAAATTCACACAGTCATTTTATGGGAGTTGAAAAGAAACAGAAAAGGTCAAAAGAATGGCTGACAATGACATTTTATTTTTCACTTGCTTGGAATTCAATGGAAAGCACCTTTTGACATTGCCTCATATTATATATATATCGGTAATTGCGATCACTGGAGGGGGAGGGGGGGGGGGGGGAGGGGAAAGGGTTGCTGGATAACTATTTGGAGACCATCAACACAAAGGTGCTGATGGTCTTGGCCTGCACAGCTTCCTGGGGCAGCTCGTTCCAGTCCTGGATTGTGCGTGGGAGGAAGCTGGCTTGTCAGTACTGAGTGCGACAGAAGATCTGAGAGAGCTGCCATGGGTGAGTGTGTCGCTGATGTGCTAGCGGTGGTGTGAGTTTTTATTGCACTGACAGTGTGTGTGACTGACTGTGTGTGCGTATCTTCTTCCAGTTGGTGATGTTTATCCTGCCCCGCGCTCACCGGTCTTCAATCAGACCATTAATAGCACACAGGATGCGTGCTATGTGAATTTGTGTCATCCATCCCACCGGCACACTCGTACCGAATAGTGGGATTGGCTTTAACATGTGCGCAGGGTCTTGTGCATGCGTTCACTTCACACACGGGACCTCGTTTTGGAAAAGTCTCATCCGAAGGACTTTTTCCCCAACTGACGTCAGGTACCCATTTACACCTGGATGGAGTGAGGAAAATAGGAGTAAAGTGCCTTTTCCAAGGACACACCACTGTGAACCGAGCTGGGCTCGAACCCGCGCACTCGGAAACCTGACGGATTACGAGCTAGCGATCTGAGCCGAGGTCGCGTAGCCTCTATCATTCGGCTATATTCACATTTATGCCCGTCAACCCGGTCAAGAAGTGAAGAACGAAAATCTGTTGACTGAAATCAGTGAAAACGCAATTGCTTTTGTTCTTTTCTGTTACAAATTATCGTTCTTGACGCCAGCAGACGGGCATAAAATAAATGTGAATATAGCCTATCATTCAATAACGAATCCACACAGTGACACACGTCACCCCATCCACACGAGGTTCGGAGACTGTGCGTTGCGGCTTGTCTGAGATAAATCGTAAAGTGAGAAGAGAATCCACGTGCGCGGAAATGAACAAAATCAATCGTCTCTAAAAGATGAATCAAATATCAGACCAAAGTCAAGAATTAACCTAGTATTATAAACACTACAAAACTGTAAAATACCCACCATTTTGTGTCACTTCTGGCCGACGTAATCAAAATTTCTATGGAATTTTGAACAGCGGTGAGCCAGACACTTCTTTACACCTCACGCGGGCGGAAACGAAGAGAACATTGCATGGAATGCGCATGCGTACAAAGAAAAAGCCTTATTTTCGAATAAACATTATTAAATAAAAAAGAAAAGAAAGCACCATGCCATGATTGAATGATAATACGGGGCAATTCTTCTTCCCTCTATAATCCATATTTACTTATCTTGATGCTGCTTTATTTCGTCTTCTCTCAAAGGTTTACGAAAACAAATGGAGAGAGACATAAAGAGACGGGCGGGCCCATTTCACAAGGGCTAACGTTTCGTAGCGTTCGCTCAAATCGGGAAAATTGGTCTAAGAAACACACTTCGTTTGCCGATAGTTCGCGAAGCGCTCTGAGCCTGTCCCCAAAGTGCCGTGTACGAAGCTGCTGTCCTGGCCAAGGTTTCTAGTCAGGGAGCTTCAGCACCTTCGAGATGAAGGAGCTGAGCGTGGAGGACTGGACTGTCTCTGATGACAGGGAGTTCCAGTTGCGGATGGTTCGGGGGAAGAAAGAGTTGTTGTGGTAGTCGGTTCTGGAGGGGAATTCTTTGGAACTGCTTGTTGTGGTTTTGCCTTCTGCTGCTGAGGGGCATGGGTTTGAGGGCGCTGCATTTCACACAGGCCAATCCATTTGTGATCTTGCAGGTCATGGATAGCCTGGATACTGATAATCTTATGTGTGATATGTTACTCAAGTTCTTGTGTGCATTGTGTTTTATTGTATGCTTTAATGTGACAGCAAACAAAATTTCCTAAGTTAATGGGGATAATAAATATTGATTGATTGACTGATTGATTGACTGATTGAAAGTATCTCTCGGCGAACTATCACGTGACCTGCATGGGGTGAATACATTTCTTGTTGTTGATTGGTCCATTAAAGTTTGGTTAAAATAATGCTTTTTTTTACCAATCACACAACAGCTTATGGTATTTTTCCGCAAACGTTTTCTAAAGTGTTTCTTAGACCCCCTTTTGGCGTAGCACTGAATTATGCGCACGGCGACCGTCGTCTACAGAAACTAGAGCCTAGGGCCCGTTTCACAAGGGCTAACGTTACGTAGCGTGAGCGCAAATCGGCAAAAACGGTTCTAAGAAACACCTCTTTTGCCGACGTTTGCCGAAAACGTTTTGTGGCTACTCCCAAAGTGTCTCTTGGCGAACTATCACGTGACTTGCATGGGGTGAATACATTTCTTCTTGCTGATTGATCCATTAATGTTTGGCTAAAATAATACTTTTTTTGACCAATCTGACAAGAGCTTGTAATATTCTTCCGCAAACGTTTTCTAAATTGTTTCTTAGACCCCTAGGGTTTGGCCGGCGTAGCAGTTATGCGCACGGCGACCGTCGTCTAGAGAAACTCGACCCTGAACAACTTGTCCCTAAGGGCTTTTCCGCCATGAGGACGTATAGACCTCCACTCAACAACAACGGCACAAAATTCAGAGTAAAGACTTGAGACAGTAAACCTCCAAATAAAAAGTTTTTTCAGCAGTTCGTATGATTCTTCTTCTTCTTTTTCTGCGTTCCCAGGCCATATGGCCATCATGGTTAAAGTACGTATATGACCGGTTTTCAGTGTTCACTGGTCTCCCTGCTGCGCACAGCCGACACATTCCGATTTTTGAGGAGCTCAAAGGGTGGGAATTATTTGGAATATTTTTTTTGTTAAAGGCAGGAGAATGGGCCAATAAGTCAGAAAGATAGTAGATGATAGAAAGCAAAGGGAAAAGGCAGAGTGAAAGAGAGTGGCAGATTAGAGGAAGTTACAAGCACAGAACTTCCAGAAGGTTGGGGGAACTATTTTTTACGAGAGACCCCCCGGTATCCCCACGGGGAGCTTCGGTATGATAAAAAAAATATGTGCTGAGAAGTGTTCTTGATCTCATCTTGAAGGCCCTTGTACCAATTGTACCTAGTGTTAATAATAGAATCCATGCTTGTACGAAGTGCTCTAAGGGGAACAACCTTGTATAAAACAATAAGGCCACTGATGTAATGAAATTGCTTCCCTTGGATTGATGAGAGATTTGGGTTCCTACTCGAAGTCAACAAAGAAAAGAAAAGAAAAGAAAATACCTTCGGGTACGTTTTGTTTTGTTTTCTTTTCTTTATTTGTTGACTCCGAGAAGGAACCAAAATTTATTATGATCGATCCGGAGTCGGAAAGCATCTTCAGTGTTTCCCATAAAGCACATTTGTGCGTCCCTGAAGCACTAAAACCAGGAAGGGACTCTTTAATTTCAGCACTGTGCATCCCAAGGACGCACATGTTTTTCACAGACCAAGTTTAATCTCTCTACTCTCTCTTATGTGCGTGAGCATGCGCAAAGTATTATACATGATTTTACGTGACAAGGCAGGTATGTAGCTTGTGTGTTTCGCATATTCACCTTCACTGAAGTAGGCTTTTAAGTGTTTTTAAACATTTCAAAAGTTGCACAGGGGGTTGGGGACCCTTAAAGTTTTTTACTATGGTCTCTAAAAGGTCTTAGACCCTTAAAATTTTGCACAGGGGGTCCCTGGGACCCTCACATTTGATCCTTATGGGAAACATCCTTATGGGAGTGGAGGAGATACAGGTACAGCTCTGGGGCAGCCCGCAACGCACCGACCAGGCATGACACCGTGATCACGAATGCGTCTTAAACCGTTAACACGGGTCGCGTAACATGCGCCTACATTTATACTAAACTAAAAAACAACAACACCGGTGGGCAGTTCATTCTAATTTGCGTGTTACTACCCGAGTTAAGCGTTTAAGACGCACTCGCGATTACGCCGGTACACTGGCCCTGTAGTCATGAGCGCGAATTAGACAGTCAACACGGGGAATAGTATGTAAATTAGACCAAACTCGCAAAACGATTGGCTGCTTAGCCTAATAATTTTACATATTAATCCCCGTTTCTAATGTCTAAGACGCACTCATGACTATATTGGCAAATCACTACTACTACTAGTAAGCTTATTACTACTACTACTGCTACTACTACTACTACTACTACTACTACTACTACTACTACTACTACTACTACTACTACTACTACTACTACTACTGCTGCTACTGCTGCTGCGGCTGCTGCTGCTTCTAGGCCCTATTACAACTATTGCTGTTATTCCCCGCCCTCCTCCCCGTCTTCCCCTCCTCTACTACTACTACTACTGCTGCTACTGCTGCTGCGGCTGCTGCTGCTTCTAGGCCCTATTACAACTATTGCTGTTATTCCTCCTCCTCCTCCTCCTCCTCCTCCTCCTCCTCCTACTCCTCCTCCTACTACTACGACTACT
>CM065707.1:7839617-7842117 GCA_017654935.2 Phymorhynchus buccinoides
CTTGTAATGTTTACTTTACCCAACTGGCAAGCTATGGCTGGATACCAGCTGTCGTCATAGCCGCCTTCTTGGGATAAATATAAATAGTCGGAACTAGTTGGAAGCGACGCCATCTTTATTCCAAGATGGCGGCTGGGTCCCTCTTAGGTCGTTGCTTGGAAAACGAAAATGCTGATAAACGGTCCCTAGCCGTAGCCATTTATAATTTATTCACAAGAGACAAAAACAAAACTTCTGGATATTTCGGCGAATGCGCCTTTGGTTTAAATGATTTTTTTTATTGACAAGCAAAACATATACACCAAATAAAATGAACATGAATGATGGCAGCAACAAGCTTAAAGCCTATAGTGTGTTTACTCAAAATAAGTCACAGATATGGCGGCTGGCAATCACAGACTGAAAAATCACACATTTAAGAAAAATAAACAAAGGTTAATTTTGAACATTAGAAGCATAACAAAGTAACCAAATAGAAAATTTGTCATCTTCTTTGATAACTGAAACAATTTAAGCATAAGAGAAAATACAACTTCACGAAGGGCTAGAAAAGAAAACGATAAAGATAAGAAAATAGAAATAAGAAATAAGTTGGGGAATATCAAAGTACACGAACAACGAATTTCTAATTACACAATGTGACAAAACATCTATTTTTTTTAGTGTCCACGCGAATGCGCCTTTATCAACACAGACAAACAAGAAAACAGAAAATATAGCAAAAGGAGGAAAAGGAGCAAAAAGCAGATAACAAAAGGAGCAAAAAATCAACAAGATCAAAAAGCAATACTTCCCCTCTACAGCCCAATGCGCAAAACGATTTTACGCATTGGACTGTAGAGAGGAAGTATTGGTTTTTGATTGTTTAAGTTTTTCATACTATCAATAATAATTTATTTCCTGTTGATTTGGTTTAAGTTTTAGTTTTGTCGATTATTTTTTAACTAGGACTACGTTGGTATGGCTCGACCTTCTTGTTCTTCCTTCCTTCCTTTTTTCTTCTTCTTCCCTTTCAAGACAAACATACGCGCGCGCACACAGACACGCACATCCAATCCATCCATTTCCTTAATTAGGTCCGCCACGAAGATTATGCATATACTTTTGTATTGTGCTGGTTGCTCCGTCAGTCTGTTTGTTTGTGTGTTTGCAGCTTTAAAGGGGCACCATGACGGATGAGAATTTGCAAGGAACACGTCGAGATCAACAGGAAAACACCCTTTACAGAGATCGCAACACTCACTTTGCTCTGGTTTCCTAGAAATCAAACCGTCAAATGGGCGATTCCTCCTTGGCGGAGGTGCTGGGAGTCAAATTATTTCAGTGAAAGAGAAGGCATGTGTCTTCTCTTTTGGCATGTGCCTTCTCTTTTCTAATGGCCGCCTGAGTCTCTTAGACAAAAATCACGACATGTCCACAATTCAAGCCTTTTCATTTGCAGTTTACCAAAATGAGTTTCGCTCATAACAAAGAAAATATCTCCTTTTTTTTTTTTTTTTTTTTTTTTTTTTTACTGCACTACAAAGAAGAAAAAGCTTCAACCACTCTGAGTGTCCTCCACCCACCCCGTCCAAAATGGCTTCTCTCTCCGGCAACTCCGCCAAGGAGGAATCGCCGTTTTGACTTCTAGGAAACCAGAGCAAAGTGAGCGTTCTGATCCTTGAAAAGGCTGTCTTTCTGGTGATCTCGACGTGTTTCTCGCAAAAAACTCATCCGTCAGGGTGTCCCATTAAGCTTACAGGATTTTAAAAAAAAACATCTAGCCCGATTTTGACGAAATCGTTGTGGATAGCTAGGAGTGTTGTGTGGGCTACATGCCAGTCAGTCGTTTCCGACCATAGCTGCCAGATAGCAGAGGGAGGCAGCTGCTATCCGGGCGGGCTGGGCTACAATTTGTTTATGGTAAGGATGCCTTGCCCTGGGTGAATACACACTCTCGGCCAAAGGAATTTGAGGTTGTTTCTCAAATTATTTCTCTTGAGGTTGTGCAAACACACACACCCCTCCCCTCAATCCCCCACTATTACTTTCCTTCCCCGATTTCCGTTGTGTTTATTTATCCGTTTATAGTTGTGTGGGTTTTTGCTTAAATATCTGTCAGAATGGCATCATCATCATCACGCAAATCCCACCCCGATACACGTTACCCTCCTTTTCCTTCCTTCCTCTTTATTAAAGACCCACCAAGTCACACGTTGTCAACATCACGGATTTCACGTGTTTTGCCTCTTATAGCTGGTAAGAAATCTTCTTTTGACCAGGTCTGACTCCCATACATATGCCCCCCAATTTGAAAAACGAAACATCATTTTAAAGAGCAGCCTCAATTTGGATTTGGGGACATTTTGAATGTGGGTCACAGCTACCTAGAAAAAAAAAACCAAGGGACTTAATCGTGGCGAAGTTAAAATTTTAAGTCCTCTTGGCATTTCTATGAATATTAGATTTTTGGGGGGAAAGGGGGGAGGGGAAAAGAAAAAGATTTTCTCAAAATATAGAT
>CM065707.1:7847117-7859617 GCA_017654935.2 Phymorhynchus buccinoides
TTCGTCTCATGGGCAAATTTGACTGAAATTTTGTTTATTTCATGAGATAATTGGGGTGGGCTTCTTACCCGCCCATGCGCTTTTTACCCCGTCTTCCCCTACACCGCGGCATTGGTCACAGTCCTGGTTGATTACGTTTTTCCGTCTTGCTTTTATTTTCTACCATTATTGAATGCATGTGTTTCATTATGTAAATGGATGAACATTAGTGTGAATACATAAGCAAACGATAGAGGATGAAGTAGTCAATCTGCAGTAAGAAAGGCAAGAACGGAAAAATGGAAACGACCGGGAAATGGAGGAGTAGACACCACCTCATGTTTACGACCCTCGATCTCAAAGTCTGCTTCTTTCAGTTTTATGAAAATCACCCTAGGCTGATCCTAACCCTATCCAGAGAATGGCAGAACTTACTTCTTAGTAACGATTTTCAGTGCGAAGTTTGAAGGAAGGGAAGGGGGGTGGGGGTGGTAAAATATAGTGCAATAATTATAGTTTTTGACCTCAGATGAAAGGTATTGATTTTTCAATCAAATGAAAACCAGAATGAATGAATCTTTAATTTAACCCTTTCACCGCCAGGCATCAAATTGGGGTCTATTATCCAAAGACCCTATTGTCTTAGTTTTGGGAAGTAAGGGTAGACCTTATGTTATATATGTCACAGAGGAATCCCCAATACTGCAGATGGATTTTAATCTCTACCCAGGTAAATTTAATGGAAATTTTTGGCTGAAGTATGGCTGGCGGTGAGAGGGTTAATGTCTTTTCACATGAACAGTGATTTTAGACAACATGCAAAAATTGAACCAAATTTTTTTTTTTTTTTTTTTTTTTACAACACTCAAAGAAAACCATCTACAGTAAGCTTCCAATAGGCGTGGACAGCACTACTTTAGCAATTAAAGCAAAGTCAATTAACCGCGTCACTTAAGATATCCTTGATATTATTATACTTATGAAAAAAGTCCATATTGAACATTCGGTATTTAGAGAGCAACATTTGGGCATTTCTAATAGTAACAAGAGGCAAAGCCTTCAAGGCTCACTCGAACAGGCACATGTGGGGCAACAACAAAGATTGAGGGGGGTGTCTAAAGTACAGAAAACCAGACAAGATAACTCAATTCTGTTTTCTGTGTATGGAATAAGAATCTTTGCTCCATTTTGACACCCCCCCCCCCCCCCCCCAAGAACAAAAATCAACCAAAAAATCTCAATTTATGTCAAAATTCCATTATATCTGTTTTCCCATGATATTCTCTAAACTTACTGAACAGATTTTAATGAAATTTGGTAGAGGGGTTAGACATCTTCATAAGAAAGGTTCCTGACGATAATCATGACCTTGCTGGTTGGATGGTATAGAGTGGTACAGTGGTAGCGCGTTCGCCTCGTGTCAAGTAAACCTGAGTTCGAACCTGGGTATTAATCAAATTTGGTAGAGGGGTTAGACATCTTCATAAGAAAGGTTCCTGACGATAATCATGACCTTGCTGGTTGGATGGTATAGAGTGGCACAGTGGTAGCGCGTTCGCCTCGTGTCAAGTAAACCCGAGTTCGAACCTGGGTATTAATCAAATTTGGTAGAGGGGTTAGACATCTTCATAAGAAAGGTTCCTGACGATAATCATGACCTTGCTGGTTGGATGGTATAGAGTGGCACAGTGGTAGCGCGTTCGCCTCGTGTCAAGTAAACCCGAGTTCGAACCTGGGTACAGGGGATTTTTCCTCTCACTTTGCACTAGGCCTTACGTACGGTCTGAACGTGGAGTCTTTCGGATGAAACAATAAACCAAGGTCATATGTGCCCATGCACTTAGCACACGTTAATCCCAGCGGCAATGAATAAGTTGTTATTTGGGTAATCGTTTACTCCCCCCCCCCCCCCCTCTTTCCTTGCTAACATCCTACAGCTTCCGTCCAGCAACTTACACATGCGCAGAAAGACCGTGAGTTTTAGCTGCTAGTACTGCTGGTTGGTTAGTCGTTCGGTCGTTTCCGTCTCAGCTCGGCTCGGTTCGGCCCGTCTCGTGCGCACGCGCCACCACGCGCCGCCAGACGCCAGGCGCGCGCAATGCAATTGGCAAAGTGGGGTCAGGCTATCTGTCACCCGTGATGCATGGGATTCTTGTCTCCAGTGGCCCTCGTCTCATCCATTACAAAAAACACAGCACCCAGGCCCTATCCTCCTCTCCGGCCATCATCAGCACTATTTGCAAACAGACATCCCCCCCTACCACCCCACCCCCCAAACACGCGTGCGTGCGCACGCGCACACACACACGCACACACACACACACACACACACACACACACACACGCACGCACGCACGCACACACACACGCACGCACACACACACACACACACACACACACACACACACACACACACACACACACACACACACACACACACACACACACACACACACACACACACACACACACACACACATCCCAACGATTTTTTAAAATTCAGACTGTACCAAACATGAGTCGAAACACACACACACACACACACACACACACACACACACACACACACACACACACACACACACACACACACACACACACACACACACACACACACACACACACACACACACACACACACACACACACACACACACACACACAGAGTGAACAGTCCGCCAACATCAATAAGCCGCCTCTTCGCATTCTCTCCCCCCGTCGCAGTTATGATGATGCCAGACTACTGGATCGTAGCGACGTATTTGAAAGAAGAAGTGACACACACACACACACATACACACACACACACACACACACACACACACACACACACACGCGCGACTCATACCCGACTCTCACCCACACCCCCTCTGGTCTCCAGAGAGAAGAAGAAAATTAGATGGAGGGCTCGCTCGTAAACGATCAAAACGATCAAACATATTCCCATCCCCACCCCCCAACTGATGAAAAAACCAGGGCGGAGGGTATGGGCTTGGAAAGGGTCTGAGTGAGGGTGTGTATGTGTGTGTGTGTGTGTGTGGAGAGAAAGGGGTGGGAGGGGAGGGGAGGGGGGTAGCGTGGAGGAATTGAGGATGGAACGGTTTTTGGAAGATTAAAAACAAAATGGAGACGTACAAAGAAGCAGAAGCGAAGACAATCGTATTAGGCCGTGTACACACATAAGCGGATATTCCATGCCAAGTGAAACAAAGAAGGGATACGATTTGGCGCGCGTGCCCGAATTTCCCCTATATGCGTAAACTTTTATCCTTCTTTCTTTCACTTATTTAGGGTTTTCCGTACGGAACTTACGCGTCTAATGCGAACCCGGCCTCATAGTGTTCTGTGTGAAGCCACCTCCTAAATACCTGAAAGGGGCGAAGTTGAGGGTGGAAGGTGGAAAGGGGGGGCAAACAAAAACAAGAAAAAGTGTGTTCCGTTGTTTTTTTTATAACCATAAACAGTTTACCGCTTGCACCCCCCCCCCCCACACACACACACACTCCCTCCTCCCCCCCACACTCCCTCCTCTAAGCTCTCATACATGTACCCACAAAAAAAAATCAAAGGGAGAGAAGAGCTGACCCCCCCAATTAGCTGAGAGGTTCTCTCCCCTGTCCCCCCTGGTTTGCTAACTTGACATGCACAACCACCCACCCTTATCCTATATCTTTTTCTCTCTCTCCCCCTCCCCTCCTCTCTCTCTCTCTCTCACTCTCGACGGTACACTAAGTTGATTAGATCGGCCAGTTGACTCCGACGGTCTAATCTCCGCGTATTTACTCGCCCAATTTGCTAAATTATCCCTCCCCCCCTCCCTCCCCACCCCCCCACCCCCATCTCCTCTCCCTTGGCTTTTCAGGGGGGCCTGATCAAATTAATTGAACGTTATTAAATATATGTCCAGCAGCAGCCGCACCACCACCACCACATAAACGGGGAATTGGATTTAATTCCAATAATAGTCAAGGGGGATGCAATGCAAACCGCTTCCCCCCGAGCTGCTATGGTTGTTATTCCGTCCATGCTCGTCGTAGGTTCAACACGGTTCTTCTTTTTTAGGGTGGGGTGGGGGGTGGGGGGCCCATGGCTGCTTCCAAACAATTTCTGTAGATGCTAGTTATCACAATTTCTGACGCTGGTGTCTTTGGATAAGCGTAGAGGATGAGTATGTTGAGTGTTGTGTCGAAAGTTCTTGATACAGTGAAGCTCGTATAAGTTGTTGCTTGTTATATCAGTGGCATCCTGGTTTTTGTTTTGTTTTTATGTATGTGAGTCTGAAAGTATGCTTAACGTCCTCCCGACCTGGAACAGGCACATCAGTGTGGGACGATCCTGGAGGTAGTCCTGCAATACCAGGAAAGTCCCTTTTAATTTTTTTTAAAGTAATCCAGATAATAATGACTATATTATAACCGTGTTTTTGTATATTAATTCGCCTTTTAGGTGTGGAATTCGGGCTCCTCCCTCCTGGAGAGCGCGTCTCCGCCCGTGCAGCGTCAGCTTGAAACGGTGTCCTCATTTTGTGTTCTTGTGAAAACCTCAAGGTGCAAAGAATTTAAAAAAACAAGGTGTGAAAGCACGAAACCAATAGTGTTAAGACACAAAACCCAATGTAGAAATAAACGAAACCCATGGTGTAAAAGCATGGAATCCAAGGTGTAAAGAATGGAATCGAATGTGTAAAGCATGGAATCCAAGGTGTAAAGAATGGAATCGAATGTGTAAAGCATGGAATCCAAGGTGTAAAGAATGGAATCCAAGGTGTAAAGCATGGAATCCAAGGTGTAAAGCATAGAATCCAAGGTGCAAGGCATGGAATCCAAGGTGCAAGGCATGGAATCCAAGGTGTAAAGCATGGAATCCAAGGTGTAAAGAATGGAATCCAAGGTGTAAAGAATGGAATCCAAGGTGTAAAGAATGGAATCCAAGGTGTAAAGCATGGAATCCAAGGTGTAAAGCATGGAATCCAAGGTGTAAAGCATGGAATCCAAGGTGTAAAGCATGGAATCTAAGGTGGAAAGCATGGAATCCAAGGTGTAAAGAATGGAATCCAAGGTGTAAAGCATGGAATCCAAGGTGTAAAGAATGGAATCCAAGGTGTAAAGAATGGAATCCAAGGTGTAAAGCATGGAATCCAAGGTGTAAAGAATGGAATCCAAGGTGTAAAGCATGGAATCCAAGGTGTAAAGCATGGAATCCAAGGTGTAAAGAAACAATATCCAAGGTTTTGTAAAGACAATAAAACCCAAGGTGTTCAAGACACAAAACCCAAGGTGTAAAAGACAAAACCCTAGGTGTACCTTAGCAAAACCCAAGGTGTGAAAAATACAAAACCCGAAGTGTTAAAGATACAAAACCAGAGGTGTAAAAGACACAAAACCCAAGGTGCTAAAGACACAAAACCCAAGGTGCTAAAGATACAAAACCAGAGGTGCAAAGACACAAAACCCGAGGTGTAAAAGACACAAAACCCAAGGTGCTAAAGACACAAAACCTAAGGTGCAAAGACACAAAACCCAAGGTGTTAAAGACACAAAACCCAAGGTGCTAAAGACACAAAACCTAAGGTGCAAAGACACAAAACCCAAGGTGTTAAAGACACAAAACCCAAGGTGTAAAAGACACAAAACCCAAGGTGTACATAAAAAAACAACCCAACAAGGTATATAGGCACAACATCCAAAATGTGGAGACAGAAACCCCAGGATGCGAAGGCATCGAACCCAAAGTGTAAGGGCATAAAATCCAAGATGTAATTAAACTTACTTTAACCCTTTTACCCCCAAAGTCGCGTATATCACTAAAAAGCATGAAACCGGGGTCTATTATCCAAACACCCTATTGTCTTAGTTTTGGGAAGTAATAAGAATAGACCTTATTTTATATAATTATGTCACAGAAGAATCCCCAATACTGCAGATGGATTTAGTTCTCTACCCAGGTACTTTCAATGGACATTTTTGGCTGAAATATGGCTTCTTCTTCTTCTGCGTTCCCAGGCCATATGGCCATAATGTGTGCGGTGTTCAGTTTTTACTGGTCTCCCCGCTGCGTACGGCCGACACATTCCGATTTCGGAGGAGCTCAAAGGAGAAAACAAATATTTGGAAGATTTGTTTTTCAAAATAAGGCAGGAGAATGGGGCCAATAAGTCAGAAAGATAGCATATGAAGGAAAGCAAAGGGAGAAGGCAGAGTCAAAGAGAGTGACGGATTAGAGGAAGTTACAAGCACAGAACTTCCAGAAGGTGGGGGAACTATTTTTTGTATACAAAAGATCCCCACCCACGGGGAAAACGTAACTAGTTAATACCCCCACCCCCACCCCACCCCACCCAAACCAACGGGTAGGGCAAAACTTTGTTTATGGCGTAGATGCCTTGCCCAGGGTACTTCCCCACTCTCTCGGCCAAAGAGATCCGAGGACAACAGGCGTTGGAGAAGGTCCCCAAAGGCCAACCAATCCCTTTGGCTGCAGCACTACAGCCAGTGAAAATGCCCCCTAGTTTGAGAGTCATAGTCTTCCACGAAAGACTAAGCTGTACCATGATATTCCATTACTGTAGAAAAATCATTTATTGTACAGCTCTCATGTTACTGTTGGCCCCTACTGCAGGCTAATGCCAACCAGTGATGAAAGTAATTTGAGTAACACCCCTCCCCCACCCCTTCCCCTAACCAAAAGAAAATTACAGTGTAGATAAACAGACAAAGAAAGTAAGAAAAACACAAACGAATACATATTTACGTTGATTTAACCCTGTCACCGCCAGCCATCTTTGAGCAAACAAAATTCCATTAAACTTACTTGGGTACAGAAAAGATTTCATCTGCAATATTGTGGGATTTCTCTGTGACACATTTAGAACAGGCTCAAGGCTTACTACGCGAATTTAGGAACACAATATCGTTGAATAATAGACCCTGATTCCAAGAGTTTTAAGGACACGGGTGTTAAATCATTGTGGTGCAAAACTGCGACATTGGCGGTGAAAGGGTTAACGAAAGCATCGTAAATAATCTACAATGCTGCTTTTTATTAATATTAAAGATCCATATCATTGCTTTAGTTTCCCTCTCTCCATCACACTCAATGTTGTATTGATTATAAGGGTTGCAACTTATCAGCGGATAGCAATTTAATTGTATAGCTAATAATGGTATAACACATCTAAAAGCGTCCTAGTCATGCCAATCATGAAAAAGAATACAAATAATCAGAAAGGACACATTAAGAGGCCGCGAGGCCTAGTTGTCCTCATTCTCTGACCTGACCTGACCTGACTTAGTGCAGGGGTCAAACAGGCCTAATGAAATAAGACACGGAAAGGAATAAGCAAAAACATTGAAGTATGCTATGTATGTATCCTAGTCTGTCGTTTCCGACAATGACTGCCAGATAGCAGAAGAGGGCAGATACTATTTTGGCGGGCTGGGCGATAATTTGTTTATAGTGGAGGTGCCTTGCCCAGGGTACACCCTCACTCTCTCGGTCAAAGGGATGTTGAGGACAGCTGGCGTTGGGGAAGGGTCCCCAAAGGCCAACCCATTGGCTGCAGCACCAGAGCCCGTGAAAATGCCCCCTAGTTAGAGAGTCATAGTCTTCCACGAAAGACTAAGCTGTACCATGATATTCCATTACTGTAGAAAAATCATTTATTGTACAGCTCTCATGTTACTGTTGGCCCCTACTACAGGCTAATGCCAACCAATGATGAAAGTAGTTTGAGTAACACCCCTCCCCCACCCCTTCCCCTAACCAAAAGAAAAATACTGTGTAGATAAACAGACAAATAAAATAAGAAACACACAAACGAATACATAATTACGATAAATTAATGAAAGCATCGTAAATAATTTACAAGCTGCTTTCATTAATTAAAAATTATCACGATTATGTTTTTAGTCTCCCTCACTCTCCCTCATTCTCAATGCCGTATCTGTTAAATGGGCTAGAACTAATTAATCGAAAACAATTTAATTGTATAAAAATAATAATTGTATCAATTAATCCACCGGCGAATTGTATGAATTAACCCTTTCACTGCCAGCCATATTTCAGCCAAAAATGTCCATTAAATTTACCTGGGTAGAGAACAAAATCCATCTGCAGTATTGGGGATTCTTCTGTGACATATATAAAATAAGGTCTATGCTTACTTCCTAAAGCTAAGACAATAGGGTCTTTGGATAATAGACCCCAATTTGATGCCTTTTTAGTGACATAGAAGTTTAATCATATAATGCGACTTTGGCGGTGGTGAAATGGTTAATCCACTGGCAAATAATGAAACAATCACGGAAATTAGTAAAGAAAACAGTAAGAGTATTATTAAATGCCAGAGACTAGGAATTAACATTCAAGAAAATAAGTAAATTCATTAATAAAAGCATACAAATCATTGAATCAGTAAAAGGCCAGTAAAAGGTTTGATAATGATTAAAATGAAAACAACCAAAAAATATTTAAATTACTCTACAAACGACCACATGGGTAAGTAAATAATCGCATAAAATGTAACGAAATCATTATATTGGTTGGCAACAAATAAAATAAAGGTAAAGATGTGCCACCCCCCCCCCCCCCCCCTGCATTTCTCGGTTAATTCAATTTTTCCGTTTTGGCCTTTCTTACCAAACATAGAGCTGTATTTTATGAACCTTTTCAGCTAATTATCTTTTTGGAATACTAACCCTAACCCTAACCCTAACCCTAACCCTAACCCTACCCCCCCCCCCCCTATAAGTCGGGAAAACGCAATGAACCATCGACTGTGACAAATGCCGCGGTGTACTGCAGTACATTGGGGGGGGGGGGGGGGGGGGTCCTATTAGATAATGGCCTTTATTATGACTGAAATTAATTATAGAACAAAGATAATTAGTTGAAAATGTTCATAAAATACGGCTTCATGTTTGGTTAGAAAGGCAAAAACGGACAAATGGAATTAACCGAGAAATGTATGGGGGTGGGGGGGGGGGGGGGGGGGGCACATCTTGACCTATGCCCAAAAATATAAATAAATTGAATGATCAATGAAAAAAATTCCACTTGCAATAAATCATAGATAAAGAAGCAAAAAGGTCCATTTAAATGATTAGGTAAATGAATGAATGAAGGAATAAAACAAATAGACAAATGGGCAAAGAACGTAAAACATTGAACAAGTCCAAATGGAAACAACACGACATTTGAAAATACGTATGTTAAGTCCTGTCGCGGATATTTGTCCTCTCGCGGATACCATGATCTACAATAAGCCTAGGGTCTCCGGCTCCCATAACCATAATATATTCTTGATCATCATGCCACAACCTATTCAGATCCTGAATTTTGAAACCGCCAGTGCAAACCTCCGCCAAGGAAGACTCACAAAACCGACATTTCCAAGTTCATGTCCGAGCTGTTGTATCTCAGGAACCAGTGGGTAGAATGGCTTCGAAGTTTGTGTGGTGGTAATGTAGCATGGCGAGTAATGAAATAAATGCTTGCAATAAATTAATACACGAAAATCAGAAACAGGGTCATTTTAGACTAATGTGCACATAAGGACAAAAAGACCGCGAGAGGACTCAACATACGCAGATGACCGATGGATTGTCAATAATCTGAAAAAAGAGTAAAAACAGTCAATTTTTAAATCCAAAAACAAAGATTTAATAATAATTTAAAAAAACAAAAACAACCCACACATTTGCTTTTTGTGACTGAGTGATTTTGTGTATTTGTTCTCTTTTTTTTTCTTTGGTTTATTTATTCATTTAGTTTTTTGCTTTTGTTTTTAAGATGGAGTAGGTGGTGAGTGAGAAGGAAATCGATAAAAAAAAAAAAAAGCGCTTCTGACTGCCCGAATGAAGATCACTCTTCAGGCTTATATTGCTTCCATTTGTCAAAATTAATAAAGAGGCAACATCTGTTCTCTTTTTGCCGCGCGTGAGAGGGAGAAAAAAATGTAAACTAGTAGAAATCAAATCGTGCACATGCATATAATCCATAAAGCAGAGAGAGAGAGAGAAAGAGAGAGAGAGAGAGAGAGAGAGAGAGAGAGAGAGAGAGAGAGAGAGAGAGAGAATACGAATACGAATACGAATGCGAATACGAATGTTTAATGAGGGTAAACGGATAAGCTCAAGCTTCTTTACACCATGCCCTCGAGGGGAAAAAGAAAAGCTAACTAACAAGAAAAGGAAAACAAAAATAAAATAAAAAATGCATAAAAAGAATAGAAAATAACAACAGGCATGTTCACAGTAAATTGAAGAACATGCGAACAAAATTCAAGCTCAAACGTACAGCTCGTTCACGTACTCGCACACACACACAAAAACATACAGTATATCCTATAACTATACCAAAACATACCAAGTCTCTTGTGGTGTGTTCGAACACACAGGTGCAAATACGCTCATGGCCGAGAGAGAGAGAGAGAGAGAGAGAGAGAGAGAGAGAGAGAGAGAGAGAGAGAGAGAGAGAGAGAGAGAGAGAGAGAGAGAGAGAGAGGAGAGAGAGAGAGAGGAGAGATGAGAGGGAGAGAGGGGAGAGAGAGAGGAGAGGAGATGTGAGAGAGAGAGAGAGAGAGAGAGAGAGAGTAGAAGCACACGGGAGAGATACGAGAGAGAGAGATGATTGAGAGAGAGAATGGAGAGGGAGAGAGAGAGAGAGAGTATTAGTGGGAGAGGGAGAGAGAGAGAGATGAGAGAAGAGAGAGAGAGAGAGAGAGAGAGAGCTGTACCATGATAATACAACACTAGAAAATCACTTACAGCTCTCATTTACTATTGGCCCTTTCTACAACCTAATGTTAACCAGTGATAAAAGCCTTTTGATTTGAAAAAAAGAAACAAGATTGGAAATAACTTGTGTTTCAGTTTATTAAAAAAAAATCATATTTACAAGCATTTTGAATTTTAAATGCAATGAGTGAAAAACTGATTGTTACCAGTAGTTTTGGTTTAAATAATTATTTGTATTATATTCGACAGGACATATGCATAAATACATTAACGAAGGAATGAGCAACAACAAGCTTCGAGCTTATAGCGTGCTCACTATCAACATGAATATTACATATTATGACGACTGTTGAAAAAACATAAGATATATTAGTAGTCATTTTAGGAAAAAAGAAAACAAACAACTAAATAGAAATTAATGAAAAATTAACAAATCTAAGAAATGAACTGATTTGACAAAGTTAATTTAGCAATACATTTCCAGAACAATTTCCCAGCTCAAGTTCAAAGGATTGAAAATCAAACCACAAATTATTTTAACCCTTTCACCGGCAAAGTCGCATTTTAGCACCACAGTGATTGAACACCTATGTCACTAAAAGGCATCAAATTCGGGTCTATTACCCAAAGACCCTGTTGTCTTAGTTTTGGTAAGTAAGGATAGACCTTATTTTATATATGTCACAGAAGAATCCCCAATACTGCAGATGGATTTTGTTCTCTACCCAGGTAAATTTAATGGACATTTTTGGCGGAAATATGGCTGGCGGTGAAAGGGTTAAACATTAACAATTTTGATAATCTATGGAGAAGAAAAAAACAAAAACAAAAAAAACACCATCAACAACAATGCCTATGAACAAAGAAACGAAGAAAAAACATAGTAAAATCTAAGAAAAAAGAGAGGAAAAAAGAGAAAGTATGTTATTCTTTTGTTTCTTTTCCCTTTCTTTCATCATTTACCCAGTGTAGGGGAAGACGGGGTAAAAAGCGCATGGGCGGGTAAGAAGCCCACCCCAATTATCTCATGAAATAAAGAAAATTTCAGTCAAATTTGCCCATGAGACGAATGCTAGACATTAACGCTCGTCTCATGGGCAAAATGAGACTGAAATTTGCTTCATTTCATGAGATAATTGGGGTGGGCTTCTTACCCGCCCATGCCCTTTTTACCCCGTCTTCCCCTACTAATTTCACTAGTTGCAGCCAATGCTGTGCACTTAAAATGTTTTGAGCACCTAGTATAAGCTTTAAGCTTGTTGTGCTCTGTGATCCTTATTCTGATGCTGCTTTGATATGTGTTTGTTTATGAATAAATTTGTTTAAACCAACGTAATATTTTGTATGTCAGGGCGAAGCTCTGCTCGGTACCTGATCGGAAGATGGGAAGTTTGAGAAGTGTGTAATCTAAAGCGTGGGGTATAGGATTATTGGATATTAAATTGATGAGTAAAGATGTGTCAATGTGGGAGTGCGAAAACACCACCAGAAAGGGCTCAAATAAGAAGAAAGAAAAAAGAAAGAAGAAATCAGCGTTGTGTTTAGGTATAGTGATAAGTGATAGGGTGAGGTTGATATTTAGAGAGAAAGAACATAAATAGCAAATAAGGTATAACATTTAATTAGAGGGAGGTAGAAAGAGAGACGAGGAAGAAAAGAGATAGGGGAAATATAAGGCTCTGCGTGATCTATCCTCCTGGGAGGAGATGATAAGTTGATAATCCATCTCGAGTCTGATAAGAGAGATAATTAAAGAGAGTGTGAAGGAGAGAGAGAGAGTGAAGG
>CM065707.1:7869617-7874617 GCA_017654935.2 Phymorhynchus buccinoides
CTTCTTCTTCTGTAGCCTCGATTTGAAGTGCGACAATTTTGTCAAAATGTGCGACAATTTTAGACCGACAGACAGACCGACCGACAAAGTGAGTTATAGGTTTGTGGCTTGAGCCACAAACAAAAATAAAGAAAGCGAAATGCATAATTAACATTAAGAAAAAAATAAAATGGAGTGGCAGCGGTCTCGATTTTGATGAAAACCCATACTTTTAGATGTTAAATTGAAATGATTTTACAAGCAAAAACCCCACAAAAAAACCCATCCCACCCCCCACCCCCTAACAAAACCCCAAGTCATATTTAGTAAGAACCGATCTTACAATCGTCGCAAAGATCTACCAGTCCATTGAACTGCAGCAAAATTAATGCTCCCAGGTGTGAGGGCTCGTACACAGTACATCCGGATTTTCCGCGCGGAAATAATCAATAAGTAAAAGAAAGAAGGGGGGAAAAAAAGATACGGACGTGTCCGTATTTCCCCTAATCCTTATATTTCCCACCCACCCCTTTTTTCGGGTGCCCACCGGTTCGCATAATGCGTTTCGCATAATCTTTTGATCAGAGCCGCGGGCGCAAGTCGAGTGTCTCTTCCAAAAAAAACCTGGCAGTTCGCATAAACGGGTTTGCCATTTCGCATATTATGCACTCTTGCAGGTTCTAATGCACTATACGTGACTTTCTGTTACTTTCTTACTATCCCTAACCCTATCCCTAACCCTATCCCTAACCCTATCCCTAACCCTATCCCTAACCCTATCCCTAACCCTATCCCTAACCCTATCCCTAACCTATCCCTATCCCTATCCCTAACCCTATCCCTAACTCTATCCCTAACCCTAACCTATCCCTAACCCTATCCCTAACTTTCTGAGTTTTATGCGAAATGCCATGTTCACAAAGCTTTGTATGCGAAGCGGCAGTATGCGAATCGGCTTTATGCGAAGCGACAGTATGTGAATCGGCTTTATGCGAAGCGGCAGTATGCGAAACGGCAATGTGTGAACCGGGGCTCACCGTTATTGTCTTTGACTTATTGAGTATTTCCGCGTGGAAAATCCGGAAGCACTGTGTACGTGCCCTAAGAGTTCTATTATCCACGATTTTCCGTCACTGTAGAAACTCGTTTATCGTCCAGCTCTCCGTTTACTTACTATAGGTCCCAATTTCCAGGGCAATGCCCACCAATCATAAAAGCTGTTTAATATTAAACATTTGGTATTTTGGTACTTTATAGTCACGGAGGCGTCTCTGTGAAATTCGGGTTCCTCCCACCTGGAGAGTGTGCCGCAGCCAGAGGTGCGCCGCCCATTTCAATAAAAAAAAATGTGCATGCGATTTTTGTGTGACTGATGAGGAAGGAAGGGGGGAGGTGGGGTAGATTTTGACCAAATGACAACTAACTTTTCGTTGCCATTGGGTTTATCGTGTGCTAAGTGCATGGGCACACGGGACCTCGGTTTATCGTCTCATCCGAAAGACTCCACGTTCAGACCGTAAGGCCGTGTACACACACGAGCGGATACTCCATGCGGAAACCCGTGCGCAATCTATAAATAAGTGAAACAAAGAAGGGAAAAGATTTGCGCACGTGTCCGAATTTCCCCTATATGCGTAAACTTTTATTCTTCTTTCTTCCACTTTGTTAGGGTTTTCCGTAGAGAACTTACGCGTCTAATGTGAACCCGGCCTTAGGCCCAATGCAAAGAGAGAGGAAAAAACAACCCTGTACCCAGGTTCGAACTTGGGTTTACTTGACACGAGGCTGGAACGCGCTACCACTGTGCCACTCTACACCTTAAAAACCCACCAGATCACGTGTCACAATCACGGGTTTTACGTGTTTTCCCCTCTTATAGCTGGTAAGAAATCTTGTTTTGACCAGGTCTGACTCCCATACACATGCCCCCTAAATTCAAACCGAAACATCATTTTAATTAAAGAGCAGCCTCAATTTGAAGTTGGGGACATTATTTTGTATGTGGGTCACAGCTACCCAGAAAAAAACAACCAAGGGCGTGGTGGGTCAGTGTGTCTTTAAATAATAATAATAATGATAATAATAGGGGATACTTATATAGCGCGATACCCCACATTGGGCTCATCGCGCTTTACAACAGTATAAAGGCATTACAAATCATAAAAAGGTTCAACATATATGAATTGCACACACACACACACACACACACACACACACACACACACACACACACACACACACACACACACACACACACAAACCCACACAAAACCCACACACATATTAAACGACGAATTTGCTGTTTATTTACTCACTTGTTTTTCAACACAAATGCTTGATTTTAGGGGTGCGCATTCACGAATCTTTCATTGACAACGTCATTAAATATCAGCAAGATTCAATGAACGGTTTTGAAAATATGAAGCAGAAAGTAAAGGGTTAACTAGTAAAAGATTCAACATGCATAACTAAGGGATAAGGGGTGGAACGTTGAAATAAGCTTCTGCGCATGTTATATGTGTGTGTGTGTTTGGCTAGTAGTGGGGAAAAAGGAGTGTGAGCCCCCCGAAAAACCCACACGAAAGTGTCATGTATGTGTGCCTTTGGGCAACAATCCCGTGACGGACACTTGTTGCCAGAGCAGAAGAACAGCATAAGGAAAAAGCATTGCGCATCAACCACCCCCACCACCACCACCCCCACCCCACTGCCCGTAAAGGTGGACCCTGACGGATGAGGGTTTTTTTTCTTCAAGAAACACGTCGAGATCACCAGAAAGACATCCTTTTCACGGATCGGAACACTCACTTTGCTTTTTTGGAAATTAAAGGTGGACTCGGACGGATGAGGGTTTTTTTTGCAAGAAACACGTCGAGATCACCAGAAAGACAGCCTTTTCAAGGATCGGAACACTCACTTTGCTCTGGTTTCCTAGAAATTAAAGATGGACTCGGACGGATGAGGTTTTTTTGCAAGAAACACGTCGAGATCACCAGAAAGACAGCCTTTTCAAGGATCGGAACACTCACTTTGCTCTGGTTTCCTGGAAATTAAAGGTGGACTCGGACGGATGAGGTTTTTTTGCAAGAAACACGTCGAGATCACCAGAAAGACAGCCTTTTCAAGGATCGGAACACTCACTTTGCTCTGGTTTCCTAGAAATTAAAGATGGACTCGGACGGATGAATGGTTTTTTTGCAAGAAACACGTCGAGATCACCAGAAAGACAGCCTTTTTCAAGGATCGGAATACTCACTTTGCTCTGGTTTCCTAGAAATCAAACCGCCAAAAACGGCGATTCCTCCTCGGCGGAGATGCTGGAGAGAGTAGCCAGTTTGGATGGAGTGGTGGGTGGAAGTCACTCATTGTGGTTGCCGAAATGTTTTATTTTTTTAATGTTTGTAGTGCAGTAAAACAAAAAACACCAAAGGAACTGTTCCCTTTGTTGTGAGCGAAACTCTTTTAGATAAACTGTATAAACTGTAACAAAATAAAATAATAAAAAGGCTTGTATTCCGAAAACTTAGTGCAAACGATTTGGCGGCCATTAGAAAAGAGACGGCGCACGCCTTCTCTTTGGGTGAAATAATTTGACTTCCAGCACCTCCGCCAAGGAGGACTCGTCGATTTGACGGTTTGATTTCCAAGAAACCAGAGCAAAGTGAGTGTTGCAATCTCTGTAAAGGGTGCTTTCCTGGTGATCTCGACGTGTTTCTTGCAAAACAAAACTCATCCGTCAGGGTGCCCCTTTAACACCCCCCCCCCCCCCCCCCCCCCCATCCCCTGTCCCTTGCTACAATGTCTACAAAGACGTCTTCGTGACGCTGTTCTCCTTCCCCCCCCCTCGCACTTTTGCTTCCCCCTGACCCTCCTTTACCTTTTTGTTCCTCCCACCCCCACCCCCACCCCACCCACACACCAACACCTCTCTCTCTCTCTCCCCCCCCCCCCCTATGTACACTTTCTCTTATATTATAGAAAATACTCCCAAAACATTTTTAAAACATGAAACATTATTTGCTTCGTGTATAGATATATTGTCCCCTTTACTCTTTTTTGCATATTGCTGTCAGGAAGTTTTTTTTTTTAAATTTCTTCTTCTTCTTCTACTTCTTCTTGTTCTTGTTCTTGTTCTTGTTCTTCTTGTTCTTCTTTTTCTTTTTCTGTTTCTTCTTCTGTTTCTTTTTCTGGTTCTGTTTTTTTTTCTTTTTCTTTTTCTTCTTCTTCTTCTTCTTGTTCTTCTTCTTCTTCTTCTTCTTCTTTCTTCTTCTTCTTCTTCTTCTTCTTCTTCTTCTTCTTCTTCTTTCTTCTTCTTCTCCTTCTTCTTCTTCTTCTTCTTCTTCTTCTTCTTTCTTCTTCTTCTTCTTCTTCTTCTTCTTCTTCTTCTTCAGAATAACACCTTGCAAACGTTTAAACTTCTTCTGTTCTTCTTCAGACGTAGACGACAGTAAGCATAAGGACAAGGCAGAATCAAAGAGAGTATAAAATATAAAAAAGAGCATAGCCTCCCAGAGTGCCCTACTTATCTGTCATGTTGGTGTTGTTTACGTACCCTGGCTTAAAGACTCCGGGGACCATCGATCCCAACAGCCGAAGCGCTTGAACACTATGGTACAAATACGCCAGCTAGGGATGAGGACATTACGTGTGCGGGACCGTTTTGTATTAGCCCGCCACGTGGGCAGCCACACTCCGACTTCCGAGGAACTTATCCATCACGACATCTAATCAGATGTCAAACCTGGCCGGAAAGGATGGAGCTCCAAACAGAATCTGTGGGGACCTACTTAGGTGCTGAAGATGATGACAGAATTCACCTCCCCCCCCCCCCCCCCCCCCCCCCCGTAGGGATACTGGGGGGTCTTTTGTATAAGTAGTTCCCCCACCTTCTGGAAGTTCTGTGCTTGTAACTTCCTCTAATCTGTCACTCTCTTTTTTGTTTGTGGCTCAAGCCACAAACCTATAACTCACTTTGTCGGTCTGTCTGTCTGTCGGTCCAAAATTGTCGCACATTTTGACAA
>CM065707.1:7889617-7892117 GCA_017654935.2 Phymorhynchus buccinoides
CACACACACACACACACACACACACACACACACACACACACACACACACACACACACACACACACACACACACACACACACACACACACAAACAAACACGCGCGCGCGCACGCACACATACACACGCACACATGCTACAATACATACCCACAGGCATTAGTACACACTCATAAATCCCCACCTAATTTATTGACACCCCCCCCACCCCCCCCCACCCCATTAAAGTCTAATATATCACATTGTGTGAACAAACTTTAAATAAAATCAATGAATGACAATCTGCTTAACGTCCTCCTCCGGTCTGGAACAGACACCTATAGAACATTAGTAGATATAAAGATGGTGGGAACGATCCTGGAGGCAATGCCCGGAGGCAGTGCAACACCAGTAAAGTCCCGAAGTTTTAACAATACATATGTGAGTTACATAATACTCATTGTATATGATGTTATGATAAAATCAATCAAATCTCAGTAGGATTTCGTCATAATTATTTGTTTAGACAATAGAATTCCACGTCAAATCATGCCTCACAACAACAACAAAATAAGTCAAAATCGGATCGTAGTGAATCGAATCGTATCGTATGCAGTGTAGCAGACCCTTTAACCCTTTCACCGCCAGACATATTTCAGCCAAAATATACCATTAAACTGAACTGGTAGAGTAAAAAATGCATTTGCAATATTGCGAATTCCTCTGTGACATGTATAACATTAGGCCCAACCTTACCTCCCAAAATAAAAGAAAATAGGGTCTTCGAATAACGGGCCCTGATTTCATGCCTTTTGTGACACGGGTGTTTAACCCTTTCACCGCCAAAGTCGCATTTTAGCACCACAGTGATTTAACACCTATGTCACAAAAAGGCATCAAATTGGGGTCTATTATCCAAAGACCCTGTTGTCTTAGTTTTGGGAAGTAAGTGTAGACCTTATTTTATATATATGTCACAGAAGACTCACCAATACTGCAAAATGGATTTTGTTCTCTATACCTAGGTAAACTTAATGGAAAGTTTTGGCTGAAATATGGCTGGCGGTGAAAGGGTTAACCATTGTGGTGGATACATGCAACATTGGCGGTGAAAGGGTTAAAGGACTGGTAGTTGCAAATAAAAACAAGGGCGTCGCCGAGCGGCAGACATGTCCGTCACCAGCAATGCCACGCACTTGCGACATACTAAGTTTCAACATCCTATGTTGATCGGTGCCCGAGATATGGCTAAAAATAGATTTTCGGTTTTCAAGGTCAAGGTCACGACGGCAAAATGGTTTGCGCCGATCTCTTCCTATTAAGGAGGCACACCTTCACACAAAATGTGACGCGATTCGGTCAAGCGGTTCGGGAGATATATGCTTGGGACAGACAGAAAAAAAATAAGAAAAAAAATAGAAGCCAAAAGGTTGCACCACAAAAGAACACAAAGAAGGCTAAATATACAGTACCGTTTGGCTTTCACCCAGTCTAGCTAATAGTTGTCATAGGGAAAATGAGAACATTAACCCTTTCGTCGCCAGCCATTTTTTTCAGCCAAACAAAAATTCATTAGTTACCTGGGTAGAAAAAAAATAGTCTGCAATACTTGGGATTCTTCTGTTACATGCGTTATAAGGCAAGACCTAATCCTACCTCCCAACTTTATATTAATTCTGATCGCTTCTCGGCCTTTTGGCTAAGACAGTGATTCAGGAACTTTGTAAACCTGGTTGGTTTGTTCAGCCCGTCGTACATGGCGAAAGCCGATACGCGACGTTAAACTGAACTTCCATCCACCTCCCAACATTAAGAAAAGTAGAGTTTTTGTATAACAGTGAAATAAATAAGGGGTAGGAACTTATTTGCTTTGTATATATATATATATATATATGTGTGTGTGTGTGTGTGTGTGTGTGTGTGTGTGTGTGTGTGTGTGTGTGTGTGTGTGTGTGTTCGTGCGTGTGTGTGTACGTGTGCGTGTGCGTGCGCGTGTTTGTACAAGTGCATGTTTGGTTAAGTTTGTGTGCGCTTCAGTGAGAATGTGTTTTCTGTGTGTTTGATGAAATATGTGTGTGTATGTCTGTGTATGTCTGTGTGCAAGAACGCGTTCACTCTCGTGCGTGCACGTACGTGAGTGTGTTTCTGTTTTGCGTGTGTGTCTGCTGTGCGTGTGTGTGCGTGTGTGAGTGTTTCAATGCTGATTGTAAAGCGCTTTGTGCTCGATAAAAAGCGCTATGTAAATATCCGTTTATTATTATAACAGGCCATGATTTGACGTTTTCTAGTGATATAGGTGTTACATTATTGTGGTGAAAAACAAAATGCGACATTGGCGGCGAAAGGGTTAATGTTTTACGCCCTCTCGGCCGAAGTGCTGTTACTGGGGGAGAATTCTCCATGTTCCTAATTTGTATTCCCTGTCATTCTCGTTCTGGTGAACGAACGAACGAACGAACGAACGAACAGAAGGAACGAACGATCCTTGTGCTCGTTTTCATTTGTTACCCGGCCAGAGGCCGAG